>JAKOGI010000644.1:0-367500 GCA_029747015.1 Carnegiea gigantea
TTTCATCTTCTGGTCCAAAATGGTTTCCTTCCAAATAGTGGCATGCACATCTATGATCACCAAATACTTCTAAGTGTACCATCTCCGACGGACGCCATGGTACATGCCACCTACATCAACAAATATTGTGTCCTTTAAGTATAAAATTTTTCTAAGTATATTTGTTAAAATATAGAGTGATCTTGCAGTCTACTACCTCAGTAATTGCAACCCCAACATTAGTGTTGGACACGCTGCAATCCTCCGGAGGCCTTACACCACTTGTTGCCTTCAAAAACAGCATAAGTTACTTTAATTACACAGTGCGAATGAAACTTGTCCATTACTTCGTTGATTAAATTTTAGCAATTTTAGTATAGTGATACCTCCGGCGCGAAGGCAATGGGGTTGACGTTGACGGGGCTTAAACTGTTTATTGCTTGTCTTGCAACATTTTTCATTCTTGCCTTCACTTGATTGCTTTTCTTTTTGGCGATGCTTACTTTTCTCTTATTCTTTTGCCCTTTCCCTCACAATGCAGCGGGATTCTGGGTATTACGCTTAAGGTCACATTTTCATCTTCTGATCCAGAATGGTGTCCTTCCAAATATTAGCATGCACATCTACAATCACCAAATATTTCCAAGTGTATCTCCAACGGATGTCATGGTACATTCCAAAGTATAAAATTTTTCCAACTATATTTTTAAAATATAGAGTGATCTTGTAGTTTATTCCCTTAGTAATTGCAGCTCCAGCCTTAGTGTTGGAGCAGCTAGAATCCTCCGGAGGCGTTACACCACTTGTTGCCTTCAAAAACAGCATAAGTTACTCATTTAATTGTAAAGTGAGAATGAAACTTTCCCATTGCTTCGTTGATTAAATTTTAAGAATTTTAGTATAGTGACACGTCCGGTGCAAAGACGATGGGGTTGATGTTGACAGGACTGAAACAGTTCGTTGCTTGTCTTGCTGCATTTTTCTTTCTTGTCTTCACATGATTGCTTTTCTTTTTGACGATGATTACTTTTCTGTTGTTCTTTTTCCCTTTCTCTCTTAATGCAGTGGGATTTTGGACCATTCTGCTTGAGGTCACATTTTCATCCTCTGGTCCAAAATGGTTTCCCTTCGAATAGTAGCATGCACATCTATGATCACCAAATATTTCCAAGTGCACCACCTTCGACGGACGCCACGGTACATGCCACCTACATCAACAAATATTGTGTCCCTTAAGTATAAAATTTTAAATTTTTCTGACCATATTTGTGAAAGCATGGAGTGATCTTGTAGTTTATTACCTTAGTAATTGCAGCTCCAACATCAATGTTGGACACGCTGGAATCCCCCGGAGGCCTTACACCACTTGTTGCCTTCAAAAACAGCATAAGTTGCTTTAATTATACGGTGAGAATGAAATCTTTCCATTAGTTCGTTGATTAAATTTTAACAATTTTAGTATAGTGTCACCTCCAGTGCGAAGATGATGGGGCTGATGTTGACAGGCTGGAACTGTTTGTTGCTTATCTTGCAGCATTTTTCTTTCTTGCCTTCACTTGATTGCTTTCCTTCTTGGCGATGCTTACTTTTCTCATGTTCTTTTTCCGTTTCTCTCTTAATCTAGTGGGATTCTGGACTATTCCGCTTGAGTTCACATTTTCATCTTCTGATCTGGAATGGTGTCCTTCCTAATAGTATCATGCACATCTACAATCACCAAATATTTTCAGGTGCGCCATCTCCGACGGATGCCATGGTACATGCCACCTGTATCAACAAATATTGTGTCCTTTCAGCACAAAATTTTACTAACTATATTTGTTAAAATATAGAGTAATCTTGTAGTTTATCAGCTCATTAATTGCAGCTCCAACATGGGTGTTGGACATGCTGGAATCCTCCGTAGGCCTTAAACCACTTGTTGCCTTCAAAAACAACATATGTTACTCATTTAATTATAAAGTGAAAATAAAACTTTTCTGTTATTTTGTTGATTAAATTTTAACAATTTTAGTATAGTGATACCTCCGGTGCGAAGACAATTGGGCTGATGTTGATGGGGCTGAAACTGTTTGTTGCTTGTCTTGCAGCATTTTTCTTTCTTGCCTTCACTTATTCGCTTTTCTTTTTAGCGATGCTTACTTTTCTCTTATTCTTTTGCCCTTTCTCTCTTAATCTAGTGGGATTTTGGACTATCCTGCTTGAGTTCACATTTTCATCTTCTGATCCAGAATGGTGTCCTTTCAAATAGTAGCATGCACATCTACAATCATCAAATATTAAGTGCACCATGCCGGACGGATGCCATGATACATGACACTGACATCAACAAATATTGTGTCCTTTAAATAAAATTTTTCCAATTATATTTGTTAAAATATAGGGTGGCCTTGTAGTTTATTACCTCAGTAATTGCAGCTTCAACATTAGTGTTGGACATGCTGGAATCCTCCGGAGGCCTTACACCACTTGTTGCCTTCAAAAACAGGATAAGTTACTCATTTGATCATAAAGTGAGAATGAAACTTTTCCATTACTTCATTGATTAAATTTTAACAATTTTAGTATGGCGACAACTCTGGTACGAAGACGATGGGGTTGATGTTGACAAGGCTGAAACTGTTTGTTACTTGTCTTGCAGCATTTTTCTTTCTTGCCTTCACCTGATTGCCTTTCTTTTTGGCGATGCTTGCTTTTCTCTTGTTCTTTTTCCCTCTCTCCCCTAATCCAGTAGGATTCTGGACTATTCCGCTTAAGGTCATCTCGTGATCTTCTGGTCCAAAATGGTTTTCTTTCAAATTGTAGCATGCACATCTATGATCACCAAAGATTTCCAAGTGCGCCATCTCCGACGGACGCCATGGTACATGCCACCTACATCAACAAATATTGTGTCCTTCAAGTATAAAATGTTTCTAAATATATTTGTTAAAATATAGAGTGATCTTATAGTTTATTACCTCAGTAATTGCAGCTCCAACATTGGTGTTGGACACGCTGGAATCCTCCGAAGGTCTTACACTACTTGTTGCCTTCAACAACAGCATAAGTTACTTTAATTATACGGTGAGAATGAAACTTTTCCATTACTTTGTTGATTAAATTTTAACAATTTTAGTATAGTGACACCTCCAGTGCGAAGACGAAGTGGCTGATGTTGACAGGGCTTAAACTGTTTGCTGCTTGTCTTGCAGCATTTTTCTTTCTTGCCTTCACTTGATTGCTTTTCTTTTTGGCGATGCTTACTTTTCTCTTGTTCTTTTGCCCTTTCTCTCTTAATCTAGTGGGATTCTGGAATATTCCGCTTGAGGTCACTTTTTCATCTTCTGATCCAGAATGGTGTCCTTCCAAATAGTAGCATGCACATATACAATCACGAAATATTTCCAAGTGTATCTCGGACGGATGCCATGGTGTATGCCAAAGTATAAAATTTTTTCAACTATATTTGTTAAAATATAGAGTGATCTTATGGTTTATTACCTCAGTAACTGCAGCTCCAACATTAGTGTTGGACATGCTGGAATACTTCGGAGGCGTTAAACCGCTTGTTGCCTTCAAAAATAGCATAAGTTACTCATTTAAGTATAAAGTGAAAATGAAACTTTTCCATTGTTTCATTAACTAAATTTTAACAATTTTAGTATAGTGATACCTCCGGTGCAAAGACGATGGGGCTTACGTTGACAGGGCTAAAACTGTTTGTTGCTTGCCTTGCAGCATTTTTTTATCTTGCCTTCCCTTGATTGCTTTTCTTTTTAGCGATGCTTACTTTTCACTTGTTCTTTTCCACTTTCTCTCTTAATCCAGTGGGATTCTGGACTATTCCGCTTAAGGTCACATTTTCATCTTCTGGTCCAAAGTGGTTTCCTTCCAAATAGCAGCATGCACATCCATGACCACCAAATATTTTCAAGTGCACCATCTTCGACGGACGCCGTGGCACATGCCACCTACATCAGCAAATATTGTGTCCTTTAAGTACAAAATTTTTCTAACTATATTTGTTAGAATATAGAGTGATCTTATAGTCTATTACCTCAGTAATTGCAGCTTCAACATTAGTGTTAGACGCGCTGGAATCCTCCGGAGGCCTTACACCAATTGTTGCCTTCAAAACAAGCATAAGTTACTTTAATTATACGATGAGAATGAAACTTTTCCATTGCTTCGTTGATTAAATTTTAACAATTTTAGTATCGTGATACCTCCGGTGCGAAGACAATAGGGCTGACGCTGACAGGGCTTAAACTGTTTGTTACTTGTCTTGCAACATTTTTCTTTCTTGCCTTCACTTGATTGCTTTTCGTTTTGATGATGATTACTTTTCTCTTGTTCTTTTGCCCTTTCTCTCTTAATCCAGTTGGATTCTGGACTATTCCGCTTGAGGTCACATTTTCATCTTCTGGTCCAAAATGGTTTCCTTCCGAATAGTAGCATGCACATCTATGATCACCAAATATTTTCAAGTGCACCATCTCTGACAGACGCCACAGTACATGCCACCTACATCAACAAATATTGTGTCCTTTAAGTATAAAATTTTAAATTTTTCTAACTATATTTGTTAAAATATAGCGTGATCTTGTAACTTATTACCTCAGTAATTGCAGCTCCAACATTAGTGTTGGACACGTTGGAATCCTCCGGAGGCCTTACACCACCTGTTGCCTTCAAAAACAGCATAAGTTACTTTAATTATATGGTGAGAATGAAACTTTTCCATTAATTTGTTGATTAAATTTTAACAATTTTAGTATAGTGACACCCCCAGTGTGAAGATGTAACGCCCCCAAATTAAACATGTTTCACTGCTTGTGTTTTCCTTAATAAATCCCTTAATTATCATCTAGACAATCCAATGATAGGGGCATTACCGCCATCCAAAAGGATAAGGCTTGACACATGAGTGTTATAAATAACACAGTTAAGCATAGCTTTAATCATACACAAACACACCTGATCAATCGGTATATAATCAACTGTTAACCAACATAAGGTTTTGACGCTATAGCTAAAACAATTCACCATGTAATCTGCATCTCCATCCACTGAAGATTTCAATATACAGCTCTAAAAATATGCATACACTGTGTCAGCGTTGATCCATCCAGATTCCCTTGCTCAACTTATTCTCTTCCACTGGTTTACTATCATGAAAACAATTCTCTGAGCAATTGCCTGAAACAAAATATGAAAAGAATTCCGAACTATGAGCCGAAGCTTAGTACATGCATTCCTGAATTGTTAAATGATCATTGAAACACTTATTGGGCCCGCTTTGTAATTCATTTTAAGTTAAAATAGTGAATGAGATGAATGTAAAACTGCATTGCTAGTTATTACCTGATAGTGAACCCCTTGATGCGATTATGATCTATGGATAGGTGCACACCTGTCATGCCGATCGGGGACCTGGCCTAAAGCCGTGTGGGTAACTGAAGGGCAAATTCCCTATAGATGATAACTGGCAGGGTCACTAATTAAATGATAAATCACTGTGTAAACCGATTCATTGATGGACTTACCAAACATGATAGTTTGATAAATGAACTCTGATCTCTAAAGATACAGGCAATGGACGTACCTGAAGTCTTTAAAATGATATTTCATTTGATAATACATATACACAGAGGAAAATGATAGACTAGGCCCCGATTCTGCTAAAGAAATATAGTTATAGGTAAATACAGCTAGTAAACAATATTCACACCAATAATTTGTAACTTTAATGAAAATTGATTAATCAAAAAGACTTCTACAATCCCAATAATCCAATATCAGGCAAGTTAAGCCAAAATTATCTGAATAATAAATCAGTTAGGATTATTAAACTTGAATACAATAAATTGAAGCAAAATAGACCAAATGGAAATGATTGAGGTGATAATGAAAAGATTTTAATTGAAATGAATGAAATATGGATTTTTGATGTTTTTGAAATGGATAACGGAAGAAGTAATGCTTCTGAATGGATAATAGAAGGCTTAGTGTTAGGAGAGGTGTTATGAGGTTCATAAAAGCTCAAATAATATCAGCTTGGTTCGATGGACACTGATTTTGAGTCATTACTCTTCTCACTTCCCAAATTTCATTTTCATACTTATTTAACTCAGTTTTCAACCCAAGTAAGCTTCTGTTCATAATCAAAATTGTTGAACTCACTACACTTTGTAATTTCCTTGTAATACCCATAATTATATAGAAACTTCTGAAAATATTTCCAAATGTCACGATTTCTGTATTCACTCATGTTACTGTTTGATGGTCTACATTAGAAAATCCATATCTTTCACTCCCAACCTCCAAATAAGATGTAAATCCCCAATATGAAAAGCTCATAATGTCCACTAAAACTTTTATTTGGGACACAAAGCATGATTCACATAGTAAGGTCTCTAAAACTAGGGTAGAACATAGACGTACAAAATTTCGGTTCAATCTATGCAGTCGTAGCAAAACAACCACAAATGTTTCCACAGAACTCAGATTAAGGTGATTCAAAATGCGTGTGAAAGCTAACTTATTGATCTATCCACACACCAAAAATCACAAATTTTCAATGAGCCAATCAATACCAGTTTTTTCATAAAGTCCACTGTTTAAGTTTGCTCCTAGTTTCAATGTATTATGTGCGGTCTTCAGTAGATTGGTCATAACTTTGTCCACACAACTCGGAATTGAGTAATTCTGGAGCTTATGGAAAGATAATTTATTAGGATATCCACCCACCAAAAATCATGATTTTTTAATGTACCGATTATTACCAGCTTATTCGCAAACTCACCCCTGTTTTGGGGTCTATTTACAGCATAACAGCCCATATTGCAATCTTTGCTTGACATAAATCCCCACTAAAATGACTCTTTAGCTCATCCAAGCCCACACCAACATTACCATAATCATTTATGATGATAAAGATTACCAAATCAAATACAAAATGATCCAAATCCATCACTTCAAAGTGAAACTATAGCATGATTATGAAAAAAACACTTCAAAGATAGCTCTTATTCTTATCAAAATAGCATGATCAACAATAAAACCAAGAAAAACAAGAATCAAAGACAAAAATTAGCATGATAGGTTAAGGAGTTTACTCACTTGATGCTTGAAACAAAGAGGTGTGAGTGACGCTTAAAGGGTGGGGGGTGTGGCTAGTGGCGGGAGGGGTGTTGGGGGTGGCTGACTGGTGGTGTTCTGGGTGGTGGTTGCCGGCAGCAAGGGGCAGTAGGTGGGGCAGAAAGGGGACGCACTGCAGTAGCAAGCAAAATGGAGTGAAAGAGAGAGGAAGGTGTCTTGATGTTTTGTGGTTGAATTTTCACTTGGTCACAAATGAAGTAAGGACTTTACTTTGCTGAGATTTATCCCTCAAACAAATATCTTTTGCTAATTAAAATTAGGGGTAATGATGGTAATTAGCTAAACAAATAGATTAGGAACTTGTTGGGCCGAAATCGGCCTTAAATGAGCTCGGGTTTGGAAAAATTATCAAACCGGGTGCGATTAATTTAACATTTTTTTTCAAAGCTTGAAATAAATGTGATATCATGAAAGATAATTTAATCTTTTAAATCATAAATATCGAGGCCTACTATCAATTATTTTTCGAAATTAATACGGTAAATGAAACTTAAATTGCAAAGTACAGCCCAAAATTAATTCTCCCAACCGGGATAATTAAATGAGATAAATAAATGTGAAAAATGAATAATGACTTAATTAAATAAATAAATGTAATTTACGGTCGGGCTATTACAGAAGACGATGGGGTTGATGTTGACAGGCTGAAACTGTTTGTTGCTTATCTTGCGGCATTTTTCTTTCTTGCCTTCACTTGATTGCTTTTCTTCTTGGCGATGCTTACTTTTCTCTTGTTCTTTTGCTGTTTCTCTCTTAATCCAGTGGGATTCTGGACTATTCCGCTTGAGGTCACATTTTCATCTTCTGGTCCAAAATGGTTTCCTTCCGAATAGTAGCATGCACATCTATGATCACCAAATATTTCCAAGTGCACCATCTCCGACGGACGCCATGGTACATGCCACCAACATCAACAAATATTGTGTCCTTTAAGTATAGAATTTTTATAGCTGTATTTATTAATATATAGAGTGATCTTGTAGTTTATGACCTCAGTAATTACAACTCCAACATTAGTGTTGGACATGCCGGCCTCTTGCGGAGGCATTACACATTTGTTGCCTTCAAAAACAATATAAGTTACTCATTTAAATATAAAGTGAAAATGAAACTTTTCCATTGTTTCATTGACTAAATTTTAACAGTTTCAGTATAGTGATATCTCCGGTGCGAAGACAATGGGGCTAACGTTGACAGGGCTAAAACTGTTCGTTGCTTGTCTTGCAACATTTTTTTTTCTTGTCATCACTTGATTGCTATTCTTTTTGGCGATGCTTACTTTTCTCTTGTTCTTTTGCCCTTTCTCGCTTAATCCAGTGGGATTCTAGACTATTCCACTTGAGTTCAAATTTTCATCTTTTGATCGAAAATGGTGTCCTTCTAAATGGTAGCTTGTACGTCTACAATCACCAAATATTTCCAAGTGCACTGTAATAGTCCGACCATAAATTATGTTTATTAATTTCATTTCATTTACATCCTTACATCAGTTCTTTTTATTATTCCAATTGGACATTTCTAAATAGGCCCTCACTTTACAATTCGGGGTTTTATTCTAGTCAAATTCTGAAAATCGATTCAGGCCTTGATAATTATGAATTTAACGATTTAATTCTTTTTCATGGTACTACAACTATTTAATCTCGAAATTTTGAAAAAAAAAAAATTTTGCAAACACACTCGGTTTCAATTCTTTCTCTAAACCGAGCCCGTTTAAGGCCGATTTTGACCCAATAAGACTTGAGCCTTATTTGTTTAGCTAAACTCTCTTAATTAAGCCGTAATTAAGCTTTAAGTCCTTGACTTTTCTACCTTTATTTTCAGCCAAGTAAACCAAGTATAAATAGTAAAATTTTCATTTTATTTTCATTTTGCACCAAGCATTCAAGCACTTTCTCTCTCTTCCCTCTCCTCCTTCTCTCTACATGGCTGCCAGCCTCATTCTTAGCAGCAAAAACACCCCTCCCAGCCACCTTTCAACCACCAAACATTCACCACTTACCACCCCCAACCACCCCTCCCACTCCCACAAGCATCAAGGATCTTTCCACCTCTTGTTCAATCACAAAGTGAGTGTTCTTTTCACCCCTATGGTGATTTTTGCTTTCAATTCTTGATCTTGTTGATTTTTGTTTCTTATTTTGGTTTTTTTAGTGATGGATTATGCTATTTTTGTGGTATTAAGAATCATCTTGTTGATGGATAATGGTGGAGTTGAGTTTAGGGTTAGGGTTTCATCTTGGTCATGCAAGCTTCTTGTTCAAGTGATGTTTATTGCTTGTTTTATCCTTGTTTTTGCTTATCTTTTAATATATTGAAGTTTGTTATGGTGTTTGGAAAAGATGGGAGTGAGTTCAAGTTGACCCAAAGTTAGGGTTTTGTCCAAAATGCATGATTTGGACAAACTAATGTTAAATTTGAGGGAGGGTGTGTGTATATGTGACTAGAAAAGGAGTTTTATTTGATATGAATATGAAGAGGAATTATGTATGGTGTTTTTGTATGAGGTTGAGATGTATCAAAGTGTATTTACATACTCTTAAAAAAGAGTTTGAGTTGAGAATTGGTGTAAAAAAAAAATGAAGGAACACACTAAAGCAGTGCTGCTGGAATTTTCAAAAAAACAAGACAGCTTTTGAAATGAAACTGGTAACGATTGGTCCAGAAAAAAATTCTAATTTTTAGTGGTAGCTAGGTCAATGTGTTAGCTTCAAAATGGCTCTTGAATTGTATTAATCTGAGGTCTGTGGAGAAAGTTATGGTCATTTTACCGAACCTGTGCAGGGTGGGCTTAAAACTGACATGTTGGTGTTCTAGCCCCATTTTAGGAACCCTAGCATGGGAATCATGTTTTGTGTCCTTGATGAAAGTTTTAGAGGCCTTCCTAAGATACTTATATTGGGGTCTTACGTCTTATTTTGAGGTCGAGACTATAAGTTGTGGATTATTCTTCCCGTACCCCCCTTTCAAACCCTTATGCTCTAAATTTGCTACCGTGCCTTAAGTCACATTTCTATGGTTTCAATCGTCATCATTTTGGTTTAATCATTGAACTGATGTGTAAAAGTTCTTCATAACCCAGTTTTATTTAAAATTATCTATTATAAGAATAAGATTGTTTCTGACCTCATGTTCCTGTAATGAACTTTTGAGCAGAATCAAGGCCTAAGCTTTCATTTTCTTCACTTTAGTGCATCTCATTCCTCTATGAACTAGCATTTAAAACTTCCAAGTACGTTCATTGCCTGTATCTTTAGTAATCAGCACGTATTCATTAAAATCATAACATTTTGGTAAGCACATCCATGAATCATTTTAATCAGTGCTTCATCACATAATTGGTGACCCCGTCAGTTATCAGTTACAGGACATTGCCCTCCAGTTACCCGTGCGGCTTCAGGCTAAGTTCTTCGGTTAGCTTGGCAGGTGTACACCTATTCACAGATCGTAACAGTTACTAAGGGGTGCACTAACAGATAATAATTAGCAATGCAGTTTTATATACATCTCATTCCCTGTTTTTAATTAAAATGAATTGCAAGCGGGCCCAAATAACTTTTCATTGAATTTTTATCAGTACAGGAGTGCATGTACTGAGCTTTGGCTCACAATTCGAAATATTTTTATGTTTTGTTTTAGGAAAATATGCAGTGAACCGCCCTCAGGCGGGCAGGGAAGCCGAAGATGATAAATGAGATGGGACCTTTCTTGTGATTGGCGGTGTGGTAGAGCTAAGATGCTATCTTATTATATTGTGATGTGTTTTGGAGTTTCAACTGTATACCCGAACTGAATTATGTATTTTGGTGCCACAACTGTATTTTTGGACCAAGTTATGTATGTGGTGTAACCCTTGGGATGTGGATCCATTTCTGTATATAACTTAATGGTTTGAGTGATTATGATGATGAATGCCCCTTTATAGGGTAACCTTTGGTTTATTCCAAGTTTTCATGTATAACGGAAGCCTTGTCCTTTGTGGACGGCGGTAATGCCCCGTTCATTGAGTTATGATATCTTATTGATAACTTTAAGCAGGTAAATGCAAGTAGGTGAATACAGGCAATGAATCATGTATATTTGGGGCATTACAGATTTGGTATCAGAGCCAGGTTGAGATTTTCTTGAGGAATGTAGAGTTAGAAACTATAGGGTGAGAATGGTTGTAGTCATGGGGCTATCTATAGTATATTGCTAGAATGATATTAGGAATGCAATAACGATATTAGACTGCAAATTGCTTCCATTTGTCTGCTTCTTGTTTGTGGATTTGCATGCCTCTCATATATGTGTTTTCTTTGTTAGATGGATCCTTATGATGTTAATATGCTGCCGGGGGGATCTATGATAGCTCACATTATGTTGCTACATATGAGTATGGAAGCACATGCATAGGACCCTTACTCTGAATTCCACAGTATTACGGTCCGTGCACAGAGGCTGCTTGGGTCCTTACCACCGGTTGGCCTGTGGGTGGAGTTTAGGCAACGTTACCACGAATTTATGATAACAAGGAACCCAGGCTTGGACGGGCCTAGGTTTCAGGCCCAGGGGGCATGGACGACTCTCACTACGGAGCTGTTGTTGAGAGAGGAGTTTGAATTCAGAGGAATTACTATGGAAACTCTTCAGCACGTCTTTCCCCTACATCAGGTCCCTCCCCCACCTGTAGCCCCAGTACCAGCACAGGGGCCACCCTCCCCGCCAGCACTAGCATAGGGGCCACCCATCCCACCTGCACCAGACACCCCATTGATGCCTGATAGCCCTGGGGAGGCTTATGTGGTGATAGACATCCTCGGTACCCCAGACGTAGTGGTGATTAGTTCTGGGGATGAGGACCACCAAGGAGAAGAGGTCGATCCAGAGGAGGATGATCCAGAGGAGGATGATCCCGAGGAGGATCAAGACAGTGATGAGATGGGGATAGAGCAGCAAGGGGAACAAGAGGCAGATGATTTGATGGTGGACCTAGAGGAGGAGCATAAACCATAAGTTCGACAGGAGGTCAATAATGCTAAGTCAGAGGCATCTACGAGCAGCTTCGATTCAGGTGAAGAACCTGATGATGAGTCTGACCCAGATTACGATCCATCTAGGGATCGTTAGCTAGTTCTAGGGGCTGGTCTAGTGGTTTTTATTTTGAGCCCTGTATGTAGACATGATTTAGTTGGATTAGATAATTATATTTTGTGGGGCATCTGACATTGTATATAGTTAGTCCAATCCTCTCCGACAGTGATGACATGGTCCGTACCTCTTTTTAGTTATGTGATGGACCTAATGTCTAGGGGATATTTAGTGTTTAGTAATAGGGTAAGAGTCAGAGCTAGTCCTGCTTATTCAGCTAGGTGTAATATGCTTTTGTTGCTCATGTGTATAAATCAACTATGTATGTAAGTAAGCAGTTTTGAAATGAAATGATGATGCTTTGAGTTATGACATAATTTTCGAGCCATCTCCTATGTATTTATTAGGCATGTTTATCTGATATGTCCGGAGGTTCTAGTGTTTGAATTGCTTTATTTAATGTATGATCAGAATGTCCCAGTCAGTGCACAACAACATGGAGGTTCATGTGGAGGACAATATGAAATAAGGCTAGGGATCGGGTGATCAAGCCTTTTGCCAGGAGCCACAACATGGTGACATGCCGCCATTGCCCTCCGTATTAGCTAGCAACTTAGGAAACCCGACTTATTGGCCAACCTTAGTTGCTGAACTGATGAAGCGGATTCCCCAGATACCTGCCGAGACCCCTCCTAAAGAGGATAAATTGGCAGATAGGGTAGCACGGTGCAACCCTAAAGTTTATAATGGATCTTATGATCCAATAGTACTAGAGGAATGGATAAGGGGAATGGAGAAAGTTTTCACAGTAGTTGAGGTACCAGAGGAAAAGAAAATGAACATTGGGATGTATTATTTATCAGGTGAAGCTGACATTTGGTGCAATACTGTGAAGGATAAGCTCTTAGGGCCTGAATTCACCTGGAGTAAATTTTTAGCAGAGTTGAGGGCGAAATTTTACCCAACTGTGGTGCAAAGGTAAAAGGAAAAGGAATTTATGGAGTTGAAAATGAGCGGCAGCATGTCAGTGATGTAGTATGCTAGCAAGTTGAAGAACTATCTAGGTTTGTTCCTGAATTTGTGTCATCTGAAAGGTTAAAGATGAGAAGGTTTGAAGAGGGTTTGGCCATCTACATTCGGAACCAGTTAGCCGAGTAACCCCTTCTGACTTACCAAGAATTGTACGAGCAAGCCGCTGAAGTGGAACGAGTGAAGACGGAGTTGAGGACACTAAATCCAATCAACCACAAGTCAAAGGGGTTTGAGCGGGGGACTCCAAGTGAGAGTGTGAACCAGAATCAGCAGAACCAGAAGAAACCTACTCCTGTTCCCTCTAAAAGCCGTCTTACAGGCTCGACAGCACCTTGTGCGAAGTGGGGAAGAGCAAATCACACCACTCCCGAATGCCGAGTTGGCACCAACAAATGCATGCAGTGTGGAAGTCCTGAACACCTCATCGCTGCATGCCCCCGACGACTGAAAGCTGTAGACAAGGGCGCAGCAAAACCCTTGGCTCCGCCCCGCTAGGGACCCCCACCTGCAAGGCCTGCAGTTACAGGAAGGGCATTTGTGATGGACAAAAAGGAAGCTGCTACCTTTGGTACGGTAGTCACTGGAACTCTCTTTTTAAATTCAAAGCCATTTTGTGTATTATTTGATTCGAGCGCCACTTATTCTTTTATATCTACCTGATCTGCTATACAATTGAGTCTGGAGAACAAGAGGATGGAAACCAATTATAGAATTAAGCTACCCAACAATTTTGTGATTGAGTGCCCTCTCTCTTATGAACTTGTCCCCATCATCATTGGTGAAGCTACTTTCCCTGTGGATTTGATTCAATTTGACTTGTCTGATTTTGATATCATTTTGGGGATGAATTGGTTACGCACTTATGGAGCCAAAATTGACTGTGAAGATCTTAAGGTTATGTTGAAGGATGAGAAAGGGAGAAAAGTGTGTTTTTATGGGCAGAGAGAGGTAAAATCTTGTTCTTTGATTTCCGCTATGAAAGCAAGTAAGCTGTTATGTGAGGGGTGTCTTGGATATTGGTGTTATGCTATTGACACCCAAACGAATGAAGATAAAGCGGAGAATATACCTGCAGTTTGTGAATTTGAAGATGTTTTTCCTGAGGAGTTACCAGGACTAGCCCCACAGAGGGAAATTGATTTTGGAAGCAAATTAATTCCAGGGGCCCAACCTATTTCGAAAGCCCCATATCGTATGGCCCTAACTGAGCTTAAGAAATTAAAGATTCAACTAGATGAACTATTACAGAAGGGCTTTATTAGGCTAAATGTGTCACCATGGGGTGCTCCAGTGTTGTTTGTCAAGAAAAAGGATGGAACCTTAAGACTCTGTATTGATTACAGGGAGTTGAATAAGATTACCATCAAAAACAAATATCCTCTGCCACGAATAGATGATTTGTTTGATCAACTGCAAGGAGCATGAGTATACTCTAAGATTGATTTGAGGTCAGGGTACCATCAACTTAGGATTAAGCCTGAGGACATTCCTTAGACAGTGTTTAGGACCAGGTATGGTCACTATGAGTTCACAGTGATACCTTTTGGTCTCACTAATGCTCCTGCAGCCTTCATGGACCTTATGAATAGGGTTTTCAGACCTTATTCAGATAAGTTTGTAGTGGTGTTCATAGATGATATCATTATCTATTGTAGGGATAAAGAGAAACATGCTGATCAATTGCGGATAGTATTGCAAACTTTGAGGGAACATCAACTCTGTGGCAAATTAAAGAAATGTGAATTTTGGTTGAAGGAAGTGCTATTTTTGGGGCATGTGGTTGCAAAAGAATGAATCAAAGTCAACCCCCAGAAGGTGAAAGCAATCACAAAATAGCTAAGGCCTACCAATGTCACGGAGATTAGAAGCTTTCTGGGTTTAGCAGGCTATTATCGAAGATTCATTAAAGACTTTTCGAAAATAGCTTCACCACTGACCAATCTACTGAAGAAGGTGAACAAGTTTGAGTGGACTGAAAAGTGTGAGAAAGCTTTCCAAGAGCTAAGACAGCGATTAACTACTGCCCCAATCCTAACGTTACCAATGGAAGGAAAAGAGTATACTGTTTATAGAGATGCTTCGAAGAATGGTTTGGGGTGCGTACTAACACAGGAGGCCAAAGCAGTAGCTTATGCCTCTCGACAACTCAAGCCATGTGAGAAAAACTACCCTACCCATGACCTAGAGTTAGCAGCCGTAGTCTTTGCATTGAAAATTTGGAGGCATTATTTATATGGGGTATAATGCAAGATCTATACTGACTATCAAAGTTTAAAATATATCTTCACCTAGAAGGAGCTCAATTTGAGGCAACGACGTTGGCTTGAGTTGCTTAAAGACTATGATTTGCAGATTCAATATCATCCTGGTAAAGCAAATGTGATGGCGGATGCCCTGAGTAGGAAGGCGCAACATAGCTCGAACACTGTGGTGATTACTCAATTGAATCTCTTAAGAGAACTTAAGGACTTTGGGATTCAATTGGTATTCCACGGGCAAATGAACGCTTAATTATCAGCACTTACTGTACAGTCTTCCTTAGGGGAAGAAATTTGACTGAACTAAGAAAGTGATCCCAAACTCTAAAGAATAAAGCAAAATTTAGAGAAAGGGAAGTCTCCGGGATTTGTAGTACACAAGGATGGGACTTTGCGGTTCCAGAATCGCCTATATGTGCCCAAAAATGGGGAATTAAGAAAGCAGATCCCGGTAGAGGCTCACAATACTCGTTATTCAGTGCATCCAGGAGGCACCAAGATGTGTAGAGACCTGAGACAATATTTTTGGTGGAATAATATGAAGAAGGATGTTGCAGAATATGTGGATAAGTGTCTAATTTGTCAGAAAGTTAAAGCAGAGCATCAATGTCCTGTGGGTGAACTACAACCCTTAGAAATTCCCACTTGGAAATGGGATTCGATATCAATGGACTTTGTGATGGGTTTACCTCTTTCTGCCTCGAAAAAGAATGCTATCTGGGTCATACTTGCTCGACTCACGAAGTAGGCTAATTTCCTACCAATTAAGGATACTTGGGGAGTTGAAAGACTAACCCAACTATATGTTAAAGAGATAGTCCGTCTACACGGGATTCCTTTAGACATAGTCTCAGATAGGGATCAAAGATTCCAAGCACGTTTCTGGCAAGCGCTTCAAAAGGCCTTTGGAACCAAACTAAACTTCAGTAGCTCCTATCACCCAGAAACAGATGGACAAACTGAAAGGGTGAATCAAATTTTGGAGGACATGCTGAGAGCTTGTGTATTAGAGTTCCAAGGAAAATGGGAAGATGATTTACGTTTGGTGGAATTCTCTTATAACAACAGCTATCAATCCACCATCAAAATGGCCCCATTCGAGGCACTGTACGGAAGAAAATATAGAACCCCAATGTGATGGAGTGATTTGGATGAGGCACTGATTATAGGTCCTGAAATGATTCAAGAGACCACTGAGACCATAAGAAAGATTCAGGAATATATCAGGATTGCCTAAAGTCGACAGAAAAGTTATACAGACAAAAGAAGAAGGCCTCTAGAGTTTCAAGTAGGTGATAAAGTTTTTCTGAAGGTTTCACCAACTAGAGGTGTCAAGAGGTTCGGAGTACGGGGCAAATTGAGTCCAAGGTATATTGGACCTTATGAAATCATTAAAAGGTTGAATCCCGTCGCTTATCATCTAGAGTTGCCTGTCGAACTTGAGCACATGCATAACGTGTTTCATATCTCTCAGTTTCGAAAATACATTCCAGATCCAGACCATACCATTGTATTTGAACCTATTGAAATTACTGAAGATCTAGTATACGAGAAGCGTCCTGTCCAAATGCTAGATCGCAGGATGAAGCAGCTGCGCAACAAACAGATACCATTGCTCAAAGTACTCTGGCCAAACCATACTTCCCAAGAAGCTACTTGGAAGACCGAGGAAGCAATAAAATCCAAATATCCACATTTATTCGAGGTAATCCTGCATGTTATGGTTAAGTTCAGCAGTTTCGAGGAAGAAACTTTTTAAGGGGGGAAGACTGTAATAGTCCGACCCTAAATTATGTTTATTAATTTCATTTCATTTACGTCCTTACATCAGTTCTTTTTATTATTCCAATTGGACATTTCTAAATAGGCCCTTACTTTGCAATTCGGGGTTTTGTTCTAGTCGAATTTTGAAAATCGATTCAGGCCTTGATAATTACGAATTTAACGATTTAATTCTTTTTCATGGCACTGCAACGATTTAATCTCGAAATTTTGAAAAAAAAAAAAATTCGCAAACGCATTTGGTTTCAGTTCTTTCTCTAAACCGAGCCTGTTTAAGGCCGAGTTTGACCCACCAAGACTTGACCCTTATTTGTTTAGCTAAACTCTCTTAATTAAGCCTTAAATAAGCTTTAAGTCCTTGACTTTTCTACCTTCATTTTCAGCCAAGTAAACCAAGTATAAATTGTAAAATTTTCATTTTATTTTCATTTTGCACCAAGCATTCAAGCACTTTCTCTCTCTTCCCTCTCCTCCTTCTCTCTACACGGTTGCCAGCCCCATTCTCAGTAGCAAAAACACCCCTCTCAGCCACCTTTCAACCACCAAAGATCCACCACTTACCACCCCCAACCGCCCCTCTCACTCCCAAAAGCATCAAGGATCTCTCCCACCTCTTGTTCAATCACAAAGTGAGTGTTCTTTTCACCCCTATGCTGATTTTTGTTTTTAGTTCTTGATCTTGTTGATTTTTGTTTCTTATTTTGGTTGTTTTAGTGATGGATTATGCTATTTTTATGGTATTAAGAATCATCTTGTTGATGGATTCTGGTGGAGTTGAGTTTAGGGTTAGGGTTTCACCTTGGTCATGCAAGCTTCTTGTTTAAGTGATGTTTATTGCTTGTTTTATCCTTGTTTTTGCTTATCTTTTAATATATTGAAGTTTGTTATGGTGTTTATGGTGTTTGAAAAAGATGGGAGTGAGTTCAAGTTGACCCAAAGTTAGGGTTTTGTCCAAAATGCTTGATTTGGACCAACTAATGTTAAATTTGAGGTGTGTATGTATATGTGACTAGAAATGGAGTTTTATTTGATACGAATATGAAGAGGAATTATGTATGGTGTTTTTGTATGAGGTTGAGATGTACCAAAGCGTATTTACATACTCTTAGGAAAGAGTTTGAGTTGAGGATTGGTGTAAAAAAAATGAAGGAACACACTAAAGCAGTGCTGCTGGAATTTTCAAAAAAAAGTATAGAATTTGAAATGAAACTGGTAATGATTGGCGCATCCAAAAATTCTGATTTTTGGTGAGTAGATAGATCAATGTGTTAGCTTCAAAATGGCTCTTGAATCATATTAATTTGAGGTCTGTGGAGAAAGTTATGGTCATTTTACCGAACCTATGCAGGGTGGGCTTAAACTGACATATTGGTGTTTTAGCCCCATTTTAGGAACCCTAGCATGGGAATCATGTTTTGTGTCCTCGATGAAAGTTTTAGAGGCCTTCCTAAGCTATTTATATTGGGGTCTTACATCTCATTTTGAGGTCGGGACTATAAGTTGTGGATTATTCTTCCGTACCCTCCTTTCAAACCCTTATGCTCTAAACTTGCTACCGTGCCTTAAATCACATTTCTATGGTTTATATCGACATTATTTTGGTTTAATCATTGAACTGATGTGTAAAAGTTCTTCATAAGTTAGTTTTATTTAAAATTTTCCATTATAAGAATAAGATCGTTTCTGACCTCATGTTCCTATAATGAACTTTTGAGCAGAATCAAGGCCTAAGCTTTCATTTTCTTCACTTTAGTGCATCTCATTCCTCTGTGAACTAGCATTTAAAACTTCCAGGTATGTTCATTGCCTGTATCTTTAGTAATCAGCACGTATTTATCAAAATCATAATATTTTGGTAAGCACATCAATGAATCATTTTAATCAGTGCTTCATCACATAATTAGTGACCCCGTCAGTTATCAGTTACAGGGCATTGCCCTCCAGTTACCCGCGCGGCTTCAGGCCAGGTCCCTCGGTCGGCTTGGCAGGTGTACACCTATTCACAGATCGTAACAGTTACTAAGGGGTGCACTAACAGATAATAATTAGCAATGCAGTTTTATATGCATCTCATTCCCTGTTTTCAATTAAAATGAATTGCAAGCGGGCCCAAATAACTTTTCATTGAATTTTTATCAGTACAGGAGTGCATGTACTGAGCTTTGGCTCACAATTCGAAATATTTTTATGTTTTGTTTTAGGAAAATGTGCAGTGAACCGCCCTCAGGCGGGCAGGGAGGCCGAAGGTGATAAATGAGACGGGACCTTCCTTGTGATTGGCGGTGTGGGAGAGCTAAGATGCTATCTTATTATATTGTGATGTGTTTTGGAGTTTCAACTGTATACTCGAACTGAATTACGTATTTTGGTGCCACAACTGTATTTTTGGACCAAGTTATGTATGTGGTGTAACCCTTGGGATGTGGATCTATTTCTGTATATAACTTAATGGTTTGAGTGATTATAATGATGAATGCTCCTTTATAGGGTAACCTTTGGTTTATTCTAAGTTTTCATGTATAACGGAAGCCTTGTCCTTTATGGATGGCGGTAACGCCCAGTTCATTGAGTTATGCTATCTTATTGATAACCTTAAGCAGGTAAATGCAAGTAGGTGAATACAGGCAATGAATCATGTATATTTGGGTCTTTACATACACCATCTCCAACGGACGCCGTGGTACATGCCACCTTCATCAACAAATATTGTGTCCTTTAAGTATAGAATTTTTGGAACTATATTTGTTAACATATACAGTGATCTTGTAGTTCATTACCTTAGTAATTGCAGCTCCAACATTAGGGTTGGACATGCCGGAATCCTCCGGAGGCCTTACACCATTTGTTACATTCAAAAACAACATAAGTTACTCATTTAAGTATAAAGTGAAAAGGGAGCTTTTCCATTATTTCGTTGATTAAATTTTAATAATTTCATTATAGTGATACCTCTGGTGCGAAGACGATGGGGCAGACATTGACAAAGCTTAAACTGTTTGTTGCTTGTCTTGCATCATTTTTCCTTCTTGCCTTCACTTGATTGCTTTTCTTTTTGGCAATGCTTAATTTTCTCTTGTTCTTTTGCCCTTTCTCTCTTAATCTAGTGGGATTCTGGACTATTCCGCTTCAGGTCACATTTTCATCCTCTGATCCAGAATTATGCCCTTCCAAATAGTAACATGCACATCTACAATCACCAAATACTTCCAAGTGCACCATCTCCGACGGACGCTACGGTACATGCCACCTACATCAAACGAATATTATGTCCTTTAAGTATGAAATTTTTCTAAAATATACAGTTGATCTTGTAGTTTAATACTGCAGTAATTGCAGCTCCAACATTAGTGCTGGGCATGCTGCAATCCTCCGGAGGCCTTACACCGCTTGTTGCCTTCAAAAATAGCATAAGTTACTCATTTAATTATAAAGTGAGAATAAAACTTTTCCATTAATTCATTGATTAAATTTTAACAATTCCAGTGTAGTGACACCTCCAGTGCAAAGACGATGGAGCTGATGTTGATGGGGTTATAACTGTTTGTCGCTTGTCTTGCAGCGTTTTTCTTTTTTGCCTTCACTTGATTGCTTTTCTTCTTGGCGATGCTTACTTTTCTCTTGTTCTTTTGCCCTTTCTCTCTTAATCCAGTAGGATTCTGGACTATTCTACTTGAGTTCACATTTTCATCTTCTGATCCAGAATGGTGTCCTTCTAAATAGTAGCATGCATATCTACAATCACCAAATATTACCAAGTGCGCCATCTCCAACGGACGCCATGGTACATGCCACCTGCATCAGCAAATATTATGTCCTTTAAATATAAAATTTTTTTAACTATATTTGTTAAAATATAAAGTAATCCTGTAGTTTATTACCTAAGTAATTACAGCTCCAACATTAGTGTTGGACATACTGGAATCCTCCGGAGGCCTTGCAGCACTTGTTTCCTTCAAAAACAACATAAGTTACTCATTTAATTATAAAGTGAAAATGAAACTTTTTCATTATTTCGTTGATTAAATTTAAACAATTTTAGTATAGAGACACATCCAGCGCGAAGATGATGGAGCTGACATTGACATGGCTGAAACTATTTGTTGCTTGTCTTGCTTCATTTTTCTTTCTTGCCTTCAGTTGATTGCTTTTCTTCTTGGCGATGCTTACTTTTCTCTTGTTCTTTTGCCCTTTCTCTCTTAATCCTGTTGGATTCTGTACTATTCTGCTTGAGTTCACATTTTCATCTTCTGATCCAGAATGGTGTCATTCCAAATAATAGCATGCACATCTATTGTAACACCCTAAATTAAACATGTTTCACTGTTTATATTCTTCTTAATAAATAACTCAATTATAATCTGATAAATCTAATGATAGGGGCATTACTGCCATCCCAAAGGACCGGGCTTGAAGTATGTGTCCTGGAATAACATAGTTAAGCATAACCTCAACCGTACACATTCACACATTATCATCCATTCACAATCAAGTGTTAACCAATGTAAGGTTTATAAACCATAGTAAGATAATTCACCATGTAATCTGCATTTCTCATATACCGAAAAATTCAAAGTACAGCTTTAAAGTATGCATATACTATATCACCGCTGATTCATGCAGATTTCCTTGCTTAACTTATCCTCTTCCGCTGCTTTGTTAGCATGAGGGCAATTCTCTGAGCATTTGCCTAAAACAAAACATAGAAAACATTTCGAACTATGAGCCGAAGCTCAGTACATGCATCCCTGAATTGTTAAATGATCATTGAAACACTGATTGGCCCCGCTTTGCAATTCATTTAAGGTCAAAATAGGGAATGAGATGAATATAAAACTGCATTGCTAATTATTATCTGATAGTGAACCCCTTGATACTGTTACGATCTATGGATAGGTGTATACCTGCCAAGCCGATCAGGATCCTGGCCTGAAGCCACGCGGGTAACTGAAAGACGAAGCCCTATAGATGATAACTGATGGGGTTACTAATTAACTGATAAATCACTATGTAAACTGATTCATTGATGTACTTACCAAACATGATACTTTGATAAATGAACTCTGATTTCTAAAGATACAAGCAATGAACGTACCTGAAGTCTTTCAAATGATATTTCACTTGATAATACTTATGCACAATGGAAACGATAGACCAGGCCCTGATTCTGCTAAAGAAATATAATTATAGGTAAATGCAGTTAGTAAACAATATTTACTCCCGTTGGAATGGATATTGGTTAATTAAAAACCTTCCACAATTCCAATAATTCAGTATAAGATAAGTTACAACAAAATGATTTGAAAAATAAATCAATTAGAGTTATTGAACTTGAAATACAATAAACTGAAACAAAATAGACCAAATTGGAATGATTAAGGTGATAATGAAAAGATCTTAATTGAAATAAATGAAATATGGGTTTCTGATATTTCGAAAATGGATAATGGAGAGTATAATGCTTCTGAAATAGATAATAGAAGGCTTAATGTCAGGAGAGGTGTTGTGAGGTTCATAAAAGCTCAAATAACACCAGCTTGGTTCGATGGAGACTGATTTTGAGTTATTACTCTGCTCACTTCCCAAATCATTTTCATGCTTATTTAACTGGGTTTTCAACCCAAGTAAGCTTCTATACATGATCACACTTGTTGAAATCACTACACTTTGTAATTTCCTTGTAATACCCATAATTATATAGAAATTTCTGAAAATATTTCAAAATGTCACGATTTCTGTATTCGTCATATTACCGTTTGATGGTCTGCATTAGAAAATCCATATCTTTCACTCCCGACCTCCAAATAAGATTTAAAACCCCTATATGAAAAGCTCATAATGTCCACTAGAACGTTTATTTAGGATACAAAGCATGATTCATATAGTAAAGTCCCTAAAATTAGGGTAGAACATAGATGTGCACAATTTCAGTTCAATCTGCGCAGTTGTAGCAAAATGACCATAACTTTTTCCACAGAACTCGGATTAAGGCAATTCAAAAAGCATGTGAAAGCTAACTCATTGATATATCCAAATACCAATCATAACAAATTTTCAATGAGCCAATAAATACCAGTGTTTTTGTAAAGTCCACTGTTCAAAACTGCTCCCAGTTTCGATGTATTCTGCGTAGTCTTTAGTAAAGTGGTCAAAACTTTGTCTATACAACTCAAATCTAAGTAATTCTAGAGCCCATTGAAAGCTAACTCATTGAGGTATCTTCACATCAAAAATCATAATCTTCCTATGTCCCACAAAATACCAATTTATTCATAAACAGACCCCTATTTTGGGTCTATTTCCCAGCCCTAAATCACCTAGTTTCATCTTTTTTTCATGTAACCACCCACTAAAATTACTCTTTAATTCATCCAAAACCACAGTGACCTTACCATAATCATTTATAATGATAAGGATTGCAAAATCAAATACAAAATAATCCAAATCCATAATTTCAAACTTAAACTAGCATGATTAAGAAGTAACCCTAGCCCTAGCATAATCCAACTTCAACTCCACCATGATCCATCACCAAGATAACTCTTAATTCAATTAAAAAAACATGATCCATCATTAAAACAACCAAAAAAAAAGCAAAAACCATAAATCCAAAGAACAAGATTAGAGCTACTTACTTTGAACTTGAAAAAAAGTGGTGATGGAGATGATGTTTGGTGATTTTGAGGATGGAAGATGGTAGCCAATGAAGGGAGGTTGTTGGGGGTTGCAATCCTTGTCGGAGGCTAGCTGGAAAGTGGTCGGAAAACACCACAATAGGCGCTGGGGGCCTGCTAGCCTTCGGTATAGAGAAGGAGGAGAGAAGAAGAGAGAGAAAGTGACTTGAATATTTGCTTGGTGGAAAATGAAGTAAAAAAAAAAAACTTGGTTGATATTTAAAGTGCTAAAAGCTATTTTTTACTAAGTATAAATTAGGCCTAATTAAGGGTAATTAGCTAAACAAATGTACTCACGCCTCGTCGGGCCGAAATCGGCCTTAAATGGGCTCGGGTTCGGAAAAGAGTTGAAACTGGGTGCATTTGCAAATTTTTTTTCATTTATTTTTTTCTGAAGCGCGAATTTAAAATGCTTGTGGTGTCATGAAAAATAATTTAATCACTTAAATCATAATTATCGAGGCCTACTATCAATTTTTCAGAAAATTTTCGGCAAATGAAACTCGAATTACAAAGTGGAGCCCCAAATGAATTCTCCCAACCGGGATGACTAAATGAGATAAATAAATGTAAAAAACTAATGACATGACTTAATTAAATAAATAAACATGATCTAGGGTCGGGCTATTACATCTACAATCACCAAATATTTCCAAGCAAACCATCTCTGACGGACGCCATGCCACATGCCACCTACATTAACAAATATTGTGTCCTTTAAGTATGGAATTTTTGTAACTATATTTGCTAAAATATAGAGTGATCTTGTAGTTTATTGCGTCAGTAATTGCAGCTCCAACATTAGTGTTGGACATGCTGGAATCCTCCGGAGGCCTTACACCACCTATTGCCTTCAAAAACAACAAAAGTTACTCATTCAACTATAAAGTGAAAATGAAACTTTTCCATTGTTTCATTGATTAAATTTTAACAATTTCAGTATAGTGATACCTCCGGTGCGAAGACAATGGGGCTAACGTTGACAGGTCAGAAACTGTTTGTTGCTTGTCTTGCAGCATTTTGCTTTCTTCCGATCACTTGATTGCTATTCTTTTTGGCGATGCTTACTTTTCTCATGTTCTTTTGCCCTTTCTCTCTTAATCCAGTGGGATTCTGGACTACTCCGCTTGACTTCACATTTTCATCTTCTGATGCAGAATGGTATCCCCCCAAATGGCAGCATGCACATCTATAATCACCAAATATTTCCAAGTGCATCATCTCCGATGGACGCCATAGTACATGCCACCTACATTAACAAATATTGTGTCCTTCAAGTATAAAATTTTTGTAACTATAATTATTAAAATATAGAGTGATGTTGTAGTTTATTACCTTAGTAATTGCAGTTCCAAGATTAGTGTTGGACATACTGGAATCCTCCGGAGGCCTTACACCACTTGTTGCCTTCAAAAGCAACATAAGTTACTCATTTAAGTATAAAGTGAAAATGAAACTTTTTCATTGTTTCGTTGATTAAATTTCAACAATTTTAGTACAGTGACACCTCCGGTGCGAAGATGATGGGGCTGATGTTGTCAGGGCTGAAACTGTTTGTTGCTTGTCCTGTAGCATTTTTCTTTCTTGCCATCACTTGATTGCTTTTCTTCTTGGCGATGCTTACTTTTCTCTTGATCTTTTGCCCTTCCTCTCTTAACCTAGTAGGACTCTGGACTATTCCGCTTGAGTTCACATTTTCATCTTCTGATCCAGAATGGTGTCCTTCCATATAGTAGCATGCACATCTACAATCTCCAAATATTTCCAAGTGCTCCATCTCCGACAGATGCCAAGGTACATACCACCAATATCAACAAATATTATATCCTTTAAGTATAAAATTCTTCTAACTACATTTGTCAAAATATAGAGTGATCTTGTAGTTTATTACCTCAGTAATTGCAGCCCTAACATCAGTGTTGGACATACTGGAATCCTCCGGAGGTCTTACACCACTTGTTGCCTTCAAAAACAACATAAGTTATCCATTTAATTATAAAGTGAAAATGAAACTTTTTCATTATTTCGTTGATTAAATTTTAACAATTTTAGTATAGTGATACATTCGGTGCAAATGGGATGGGGCTGATGTTGATAGGGCCAATACTGTTTGTTGCTTGTCTTGCAGCATTTTTCTTTCATGCCTTCACTTAATTGCTTTTCTTTTTGGCAATGCTTACTTTTCTCTTGTTCTTTTTCGCTGTCTCTCTTAATCCAGTGGGATTCTGGACTATTCTGCTTGAGTTCACATTTCCATCCTTTGATGTAGAATGGTGTCCTTCCCAATAGTAGCACGCACATCTACAATCACCAAATATTTCCAAGTGCGCCATCTCCGACGGACGCCATGGTACATGCCACCTACATTAGCAAATATTGTGTCCTTTAAGTATAAAATTTTTCCAACTATATTTATCAAAATATAGAGTGATCTTGTAGTTTATTACCTCAGTAATTGCACCTCCAACATTAGTGTTGGACATGCTGGAATCCTCCGGAGGCCTTACACCACTTGTTGCCTTCACAAACAACATAAGTTACTCATTTAACTATAAAGTGAAAATGAAACTTTTCCATTATTTCATTGATTCAATTTTAACAATTTTGGCATAGTGGCACCTCTGGTGCGAAGGCGATGGGGCTGATGTTGATAGGGCTAAAACTGTTTGTTGCTTATCGTGCAGCATTTTTCTTTTTTGCCTTCATTTGATTGCTTTTCTTCTTGGCGATGGGGCTGATGTTGATAGGGCTAAAACTTGTTGCCTTCTCTTGTTCTTTTACCCTTTCTCTCTGAATCCAGTGGGAATCTGTACTATTCAGCTTGAGTTCATATTTTCACCTTCTGATCTAGAATGGTGTCCTTCAAAATAGTAGCACGCACATCTACAATCACCAAATATTTTCGAGTGCACCATCTCCGACGGACGCCATGGTACATGCCACCTACATCAACAAATATTGTATCCTTTAAGTATAGAATTTTCGTAACTATATTTATTATAATACAGAGTGATCCTGCAGTTTATTATCTCCGTAATTGCAGCTCCAACATTAGTGTTGGACATGCAGGAATCTTCCGGAGGACTTACACAGCTTGTTGCCTTCAGAAACAACATAAGTTACTTATTTAAGTATAAAGAGGAAATGAAACTTTTCAATTGTTTCGTTGATTAAATTTTAATGATTTTAGGATAATGACTCCTCCGGTGCGAAGTCGATGGGGATGATGTTAACCGACCTGAAACTGTTTGTTGCTTGTCTTGCAACATTTTTCTTTCTTGCCATCACTTGATTACTTTTCTTCTTGGTGATGCTTACTTTTCTCTTGTTCTTTTGCCATTTCGCTCTTAATCCAATGGGATTCTGCACTATTCCGCTTGAGTTCACATTTTCATCTTCTCATCCAGAATCATGTCCTTCCAAATAGTAGCATGTACATCTACAATCACCAAATATTTCCAAGTGCTCCATCTCTGACGGACGCCATGTTACATGCCACCTACATCAACAAATATTGTGTCCTTTAAGTATAAAATTTTTCTAACTATATTTCTTAAAATATAGAGTGATCTCGTAGTTTGTTACATCAGCAATTGCAACTCTAACATTAGTGTTAGACATACTGGAATCCTCCGGAGGGCTTACAGCACTCGTTACCTTCAAAAACAACATAAGTTACTTATTTAATTATGAAGTGAAAATGAAACTTTTCCATTATATTGTTGATTAAATTTTAACAATTTTAGTATAGTGATACGTTCGGCACGAAGACGATAGGGCTGATGTTGATAGGGCTGAAGCTGTTTATTAGTTGCCTTGCAGCATTTTTCTTTCTTGCTTTCACTTGATTGCTTTCCTTTTTGGTGATGCTTACTTTTCTCTTGTTCTTTTGCTCTTTCTCTCTTAATCTAGTGGGATTCTGGACTATTCTGCTTGAGTTCTCATTTTCATCTTTTGATCTGGAATGGTGTCCTTCCAAATAGTAGCATGCACATCAAAAATCACCCAATATTTCTAAGTGTGCCATCTCCGATGGACGCTATGGTACATGCCCCTGACATCAGCAAATATTGTGTCCGTTAAGTGTAAAATTTTTCTAACTATATTTGTTAAAATATGGAGTGATCTTGTAGTTTATTGCCTTAGTAATTGCAACTCCAACATTAGTGTTGGACATGCTTGAATCCTCCGGAGGCCTTACGCCACTTGTTGCCTTCAAAAACAACATAAGTCACTTATTCAACTATAAAGTGGAAACGGAACTTTTCCATTATTTCGTTGATCAAATTTTAACGATTTTTGGTATAGTCACACCTCCAATGCAAAGACGATGGGGCTGATGTTGATAGGGCTGAAACTATTTGTTGCTTATCTTGCAGGATTTTTCTTTCTTGCCTTCACTTGATTGCTTTTCTTCTTGGCCACGCTTAGTTTTCCCTTGTTCTTTTGCCCTTTCTCTTTTAATCCAATGAGATTCTGCACTATTCTGCTTGAGTTCACATTTTCATCTTCGGATCTAGGATGGTGTCCTTCCAAATAATAGCATATACATCTACAATCACCAAATATTTCCAAGTGCACCATCTCCGATGGATGCCATGGTATATGCCACCTACATCAACAAATATTGTGTCCTTTAAGTATAAAATTTTTGTCACTATATTTGTTATAATATAGAGTGATCTTGTAGTTTGTTAACTCAGTAATTGCAGCTCCAACATTAGTGTTGGATATACTGGACTCCTCCGGAGGCCTTACACCACTTATTGCCTTCAAAAACAACATAAGTTACTCATTTAAGTATAAAGTGAAAATGAAACTTTTCCATTGTTTCGTTGATTAAATTTCAGCAATTTCAGCATAGTGATGCCTTCGATGCAAAGACAATGGGGCTGACGTTGGCATGGCTGAAACTGTTTGTTGCTTGTCTTACAGCATTTTTCTTTCTTGCCCTCACTTGATTGCTTTTCTTTTTGGTGATGCTTATTTTTCTCTTATTCTTTTGCCCTTCTCTCTTAATCCAGTGGGATTCTGGACTATTCTGCTTGAGTTCACATTTTCATCTTCTGATCCAAAATGGTGTCCTTCCAAATAGTACACTGCACATCTACAATCGCTAAATATTTCCAAGTGCTCCATGTCCGACGGACGGCATGGCACATGCCACCTGCATGAACAAATTTTGTGTCCTTTAAGTATAAGATTTTTCAAACTGTATTTGTTAAAATATAGAGTGATCTTATACTTTATTACCTCAAGAATTGCAGCTCTAACATTAGTGTTGGATATACTGGAATCCTCTGGACGCTTTACACCGCTTGCTGCCTTCAAAAACAATATATGTTACTCAGTTAATTATAAAGTGCAAATGAAACTTTTCTATTATATCTTTGATTAAATGTTAACAATTTTAGTATAGTGATACCTCCAGTGCGAAGACGAAGGGGCTGATGTTGACAGGGCTGAAACTGTTCGTTGCTTATCTTGCAGCATTTTTTTTTTTTCTTGCCTTCATGTGATTGTTTTTCTTTTTGGGGATGCTTACTATTCTCTTGTTCATTTGCCCTTTCTCTCTTAATCCAGTGGGATTTAGGACTATTTCGCTTGAGTTCCCAATTTCATCTTCTGATCCAGAATGATGTCCTTCCAAAAAGAGCATGCACACCTACAATCACTAAATATTTCCAAGTGCACTATATCTGACGGACACCATGGTACTTTCCACCTACATCAACAAATATTGTGTCCTTCAAGTATAAAATTTTTCAAACTATGTTTTTTAAAATATAGAGTGATCTTGTAGTTTATTACCTCAGTAATTATAGCTTCAACATTAGCGCTCGACATGCTGGAATCATCCGGAGGTCTTACACCACTTGTTGTCTTCGAAAACAACATAAGCTACTCATTTAATTATAAAGAGAAAATGAAACTTTTCCATTACTTCGTTGATTAAATTTTAAGAATTATACTATAGTGATGCCTCTGGTGCGAAGATGATAGGGCTGATGTTGACTGGGCTGAAACTATTTGTTGCTTGTCTTGCAGCATTTTTCTTTCTTGCCTTCACTTGATTGCTTTTCTTTTTGGCGATGCTTACTTTTCTCTTGTTCTTTTGCCATTTCTCTCTTAATCTAGTGGGATTCTAGACTATTCTCCATGAGTTCATATTTTCATCTTTTGATCCAGAATGGTGTCCTTCTAAATAGTAGCATGCACATCTACAGTCACCAAATATTTCCAAGTGCACCACCTCCGACGGACGCCATGGTACATGCCACCTACATCAACAATATTGTGTCCTTCAAGTATAGAATTTGTGTAACTATATTTGTTATAACATAGAGTGGTCTTGTAGTTTATTACCTCAATAAGTTCCGCTCCAACATTAGTGTTGGACATGGAGGAATCCTCTGGAGGCCTTACACCACTTGTTGCCTTCAGAAACAACATAAGTTACTCAGTTAAGTACAAAGCGAAAATGAAACTTTTCCATTGTTTTGTTGATTAAATTTTAACAATTTTAGTATAGTGATCCCTCCAGGGCGAAGATGACAGGGCTGATGTTGACTGGGCTAAAACTATTTGTTGCTTGTCTTACAACATTTTTCTTTCTTGCCTTCACTTGATTGCATTTTTTTTTTTTTTGGCGATGCTTACTTTTCTCTTGTTCTTTTGCCATTTCTCTCTTAATCTAGTGGGATTTTGGACTATTCTGCTTGAGTTCATACTTTCATGTTCTGATCCAGAATGGTAGCCTTTTAAAAAGTAGCATGCACATCTACAATCACCAAATATTTCCAAGTGCACCATCTCCGACGGATGCCATGGTACATGCCACCTACATCAACAAATATTATGTCCTTCAAGTATAGAATTTTTGTAACTATATTTGTTAAAATATAAAGTGATCTTGTAGTTTATTACCTCAGTAATTGCAGCTCCAACATTAGTGTTGGACATGCTGGAATCCTTCAGAGGCCTTACATCACTTGTTGCCTTTAAAAACAGCATAAGTTACTCATTTAACTATAAAGTGAGAGTAAAACTTTTCCATTACTTCGTTGATTAAATTTTAACAATTTTAGTATCGTGACACCTCCTGTGCGAAGACAATGGGGCTGATGTTGACAGGGCTAAAACTGTTTGTTGCTTGTCTTGTAGCATTTTTCTTTCTTGCCTTCACTTGATTGCTTTTCTTCTTGGTGATGCTTACTTTTCTCTTGTTCTTTTGCCATTTCTCTCTTAATCCAGTGGGTTTCTGGACTAGTCCTTTTGAGTTCACATTTTCATCTTCTGATCCAGAATGGTGTCCTTCCAAATAGTAGCATGCACATCTACAATCACCAAATATTTGCAAGTGCGCCATCTCCGACGGACGCCATGGTATATGCCACCTACATTAGCAAATATTGTGTTCTTTAAATCTAAATTTTTCTAGCTATATATAACACCCCTCTACCCCCAAGGGATATCACACCGCCAGAATCCCCCGAGGGAGACCGCTAAGGCTGTCGTAACTAATGGCTTTCTTAAAGATTTTACCTAACTCTAGGTTAGTTAGGGAATTTTTGGAATGAAACTGTAAGAGTTCCGTCTGTAATTCCAACATTTGTGAAGTTCGCATTGTGAACTTAAGGGGTACCGGTGAGTTTACAATAAAATTTCAACAAAAACTAAAAGTTTTCCACGAGTCACAGACTCGGGGCTAAGGCCTATGCCTTTACAATACTTATTTAAATAATTTACATAGGTTTACACCACCAGAGCCACTACATGCTTGTTTCATACACTTCCTTGACCATAATATTAATTCAGGCAGCTTCATAAACATTGCTTCTCAGGTACACTTGCAAGAACGACTGATAGCCTTAGAAAGTGGACAGGTTCTTTCATCCATTCACCACCTGGGGGAAAACAGGGAGAGGAAATGGAGTGAGCCACCACATGCTCAGTGAGTGTTCCTCCACTCCTTAAAACAAAACCTTTACAAGTAATACTACTCATACTAGCCACATATCAAGCATTTATGTATTATCAATCATCATATTAAGCTATATGACACACTCGTAGGTTATTCACATGTCAAACATTCATTCATTTGGGAGAGATGCCTTCATTCATGGAACTTTTAACATACTATAAACTTTCTTTCTCAATTCATGCACTTTGAATCAGACAGGTTTGACATAGAAAAGGATGAGGCCACATGATGTTAGAATCCCTATTCAACCATGCTTAAGAACCATTTCATAAAGCATTCATTGAAAACTTCCTTCCTTCATTGAAAGTATTTTCTTAACCTCTTGAGGCTCTTGTTCTTTTGAAAGAGATTTCATTTAGTATTGGTTGTACAACGACCCTTATAAACTTTTCAAACTTCATTCCATATGGCCTCTTAGGGCCCGTAAAACTTTTTTATCTTTCAAAACACTTGAAATGGCAAGATGCCAACTGCTTTTCTTTACTTAACAGGAAAATACATCTGGCATAAGATCATTACAGGGTGCTGATTGGGTGAGATCTATTCTCCAACCCCATAGTGAGAAATAACGCTCACACCAAGCTCTTACTCCTGGGACGGCTACATAACATATCTGACCATTACATTACCCTCGTCAGGGTCTTCTAAGGTTTCCTAGTGCCAGGACTTATCCCCTAGGCTAATATCATTCATATCATATTGTCCGCAGCACATTATCTTAGCCAATTTAAAGCGTATGGGTCATAACGGCTAATAACTTTGTTGTTTCTTCTAGTAAAATCACTTATCATACAACTTACACCGTTATAAAACGTTTTAGGGATTCCCCCGTTCAAGCATATTCACTCCCAAATAATGTTTATGTAGCTAAAATAAGCCATTGCTTGCTATTAATCATGGCTATTATTAGTTTGAAAACACAAGAAACGTTCTTTGTCAAATCGCCACACTCACACGCATAATGCATCTTAATAACATAAAAGGGGAGGGATTTGCACGTATTACATTCAAGCACTTCATAATCATTTCAACAACACAATGAGCCATACACGGCCTCGCAATCCACATGATTGCGGTTAATTCACAACTTAGAATCCCTCCTCACAAGCACCGTACCACAAAAACCTCGAACTACTCATAGTTCTACCTCGAACCATCTAACTACCATCTCGGTTTCAATTTCACAATTTAGCATTCTAATCATCATGATATACTGAAAAGCGATATGTAAACTTACACAACTTACCCATGCTTAACTTACCGAGTAAGCAAATAACAATTACCAGTGCGCTGCAACCAATGGTTATATCGTACACACATTTATACATATAGACACTCATACGACCTTAACTTGAAACGGATGTTTAGTAAGCTAAGTTAAACTAACTAGGCATAAAACACGATTACATTCATGTATTGCAGTTAAGGGGCATATAATTGCTCAATTGGTTATTCAAATGTTATTCCCAAAGCTATTTCATAAGCATAGTTCAACTCAATAGACAAGTAACAATTCGAGGCGTTCATTTATTACATTGTAGTTACTATTCAAGTCGACCCTTCAAGCATGTGTTAACTGAATATACTAAAATTGATTCTAAACATGCATAACTCAGTTCGAATTAAACTTTCAGGTATGTAATAGCTGAATATGCTAAAATTGGTGTTAAACATGCATAACTAAGTTCGAATTAGACTTTTAAGCATGTAATAACAGAACATACTAAACTTGATTCTAAACATGCATAGCTCGTCTCGAGCTAAACTTTCAAGCATGTATTCATCTAACTCAGTATGCATAGTTTACTCATTACAATTTCTATGAAATTAACGAAACCTAGGCTGACATTCATCACCGTTTAGGCTCAAACATTTTCGAATGTATTAATAATTTAGGAGAGGAAGAATACTTAATTGGACGGGCATAAATTCTCACTTAATTGGCAGCAATTCACGCCCTATTCTCCTGAAATCGAACCCCAGCTCGGCTGCCCACTAAACCCGAAACCCTAGCTTCGACTAAGTGGTGATTATGGCTGATTCGGGGCGAAATTTGACCCCCAATTTATAGAGAAGGTCGACGGTGGTGTGGGTGGCCGGATTCCGGCACGTGGGTGGTGGATTTCGGGCAGTAGACGTGTGATTTCCTGGGTTATTTGGGCCATGAGAAGTGGAAGGTGAAGAGTGGTGTGGTGTGGTAGATGGTCATGACACGTGGGTAAGGGACCGGTGGTTGCCTCCTCTCACCGGCGACGCGTGGCGGACGGCGGTGACGCCAGACGCCGGCCAGTAGTTGCCGGTGAGAGGGAGAGAGCGAGCGTTAGAGAGAGAGAGGAAGGGGGTCACAGGGGTCCTGGCACTCGAATTAGCCCCCCTTTTCTAATTTCCTTTTTCTTTTCTTTTTTTTTTGTTTTGTGGCTCAATTAACCAACGCAGCTAGGTTCTAGTCCCGAACTCGTTAACGATTAGACTAAACTCGAGTTGAAACGTCCTACAATTAAATTTTTAATTTAAACTTCGGGAGTCGACTAAATAAAATGAAATGATTTTAAAAACTCAGTTTAGCATCGATTCAATAATTTTATAAATAAGTAACGCCACAAATCATATAGTTGTTCTTTTTAATGAAATTAATCGTTAAAAAGGCACACAGTTGACTTAATACCATTGTTGAAAAATAATTCAAATGCAAATTCGTAAATTTAGCAACTGAAACAGTTAGTCAGCAGTAGAATGAAAGTGCGGCCCTTACACTCTCCCCCCTTAAAAGAATTTCATCCTCGAAATTGCTTATCTGACAGAAATAGCACTGGGTATTTTTCACGCATTTTGCTTTCTAATTCCCAAGTTGCTTCTGCCACCTTGTGATGTTTCCATAACACCTTAACATACGAAATGCTTCTATTTCCAAGCTTCTTCTCCTTTTCCCCCAAAATCCGAATGGTTTCTCCTACATAGGTGCGATTTTCTCTGACTTGCGGGGGTTCATTGATATGCCATCTTTGGTCACTATATGTCCTAGAAATTGCACCTTTTCTAACAAAAACTCGCACTTTTTCAGCTTGGCATATAGCTTGTGCTCTTCTAGGGTTTTCAACACCATTCGTAAGTGGTTTGCATGTTCTTCCCTGGTCTTAGAGTACACCAGGATGTCATCGATGAACACTACTACGAATTCATCGAGGAAGTGTCCAAAGACTCTGTTTATTAAGTCCACAAAGAAGGTAGGAGCATTAGTTAATCCAAATGGTAATACCAAGAACTCGTAATGCCCGTATCGAGTGTGAAGGGCAGTTTTAGGCACATCTTCCTTTTTGATCTTCAATTGATGGTACCCCGATTTGAAATCAATCTTTGAGATCACTGAAGCACTGGCCAATTGGTCAAATAAGTAATTAATTTGAGGGAGTGGGTATTTATTCTTAATCTTCACCTTGTTTAGCTCTCGATAGTCGATACATAACTTCAGATTTCCATCCTTCTTTTTCACAAAAAGCAGTGGTGCTCCTCATGGTGAAACACTAAGTTAAATTAACCCCTTGTCTAATAACTCCTGTAACTAAGTTTTCAATTCCGTCAACTCAGCAAGTGCTATTTAATACGGTGCCTTGGATATTGGGGCAGTTCCAGGTACAAGTTCAATGCTAAACTCGATTTCTCGATCGGGTGGTAGCCCCGGTACCTCTTGAAATACCTGTGGGAATTTCCTTGCTACTGGAATCTCATTCAAGTCTAGGTCTTCTAGTTCTGTGGCCTCAATTACGCACAGATAACCTGGACACCCTTTCCTCAGCATCTTGATTACTTGTATAGTAGATACAGTCGGAATGGTCACTTGGTGGCTACTTCCCTTAAAGGTTACTCTTTCTTCGTCAGGGGTCGAGAGGGTAACTAACCTCCTTTCGTAGTCTATAGTAACCTTATGCCTAGTTAACCAGCCCATCCCTAGAATAACATCCCAACCTTGTACAGCTAGTTGTACTAGATCTACAAGGAGAACTTTTCAGTTTTTGAAAACAACATCAGTGTAGTAAGTAGATCCTAAAGGAATGGTCACATATAGTTGCACATCCATCTCACTAGGCTTGCTGGCGAGTGTCTTTGCAAAGGCTGGATTTACAAAGGAATGTGTGGTACCCGAATAAAATAAAACAGGAGCATAAAGATGTTTGCTAAGGAGGGTACCTGATACAATGACAGTGGGTCTTCTGCCTCTTCACCTTTAAGAGAAAACACTCGGCCACCTGCTTACGGCCTTTTTCCACCTCTATTGCTCCCCGAAGTTGCATTCGTAGGAAGGCGGCCTCTTTGCGAGACTGGATTAATTCTCGCACCTGAAACATGTGTGCTGCTTTGTTGATTCCACCCCTTCTTGGGGCAGTTTGCAATCTTGTGATCTATAGCACCACACCCATAGCATTCTTGTGTACTATATCTACACTGACCAGAATGCATACGCCCACACTAGTTGCAGTGCTCCATCTCTTGCCTCAACGTGACTTATATTCCTTTACCCCCATCCTTCGCAGGGTTGAAGTTTCTGAATCTCTTATTCCCCTAAGCATCGAATCCTCCCTGGCCAAATTTTCTTTTGGCTAGGCCTATTTGCTGACTTTTAGCTTCGGTTTCTTCTATGACACGGGCAATCTTTACAGCCCTCTTATACATTTCTTGAAAGCTGGTAGAAATATGCCCAGCTATCATCCGCTTGATTGGTCTCTTAAGGCCTTGTTCAAAGTGATCCATCTTCATCTCTTCGGTGGCAACCTGATTGGGCGCAAAGCGGCTGAGTTCATTAAACTTTGCCGCGTACTCCGTCACACTCATCTGTCCTTGTTTCAAACGTAAAATCTCCTGTTCTTTTGCCCTTTTCATGCCTTGAGGGTAGTATTGGGCATCCATCAGGGTTTTTAACTACACCCAAGTTAAAGCTAGTTCGCTAACTCGGGGTTTGACAGTAACCCACCATAATTCGGCCTCTTTTTCAAATTGATGGGTCGCTAGGTGCACTTTTGTAACGCCCCAAATTAACCATGTTTCACTGTTTATATTCTTCTTAAAAAAAATCCCCTCACTAAAAATCTAGAAAACCCAACGATAGGGGCATTACCGCCATCCAAAAGGACAAGGCTTGAAACATGAGTGCTGTAAATAACATAGCTAAGCATAACCTCAAACATATACACTCACATCAAGTGTTAACAAATGAAGGGTTTACAAACCATAGTAAGATAATTCACCATGTAGTCTACATCTTCATCCACAGAAGAATTCAAAATACAACTTTAAGGTATGCATATATGGTATTACTTCTGATCCATCCGGATTTCCCTTCTTCACTTATTCGCTTCAGTTGTTTCGCTGGCATGAGGGCAATACTCTGAGCATTTGCCTAAAACAAAATATGAAAAACATTTCAAACTGTGAGCCAAAGCTCAATACATGCATTCGTGAATTGTTAAATGATCATTGAACACTGGTTGGGCCCGCTTTGCAATTCATTCTAAGTTAAAAACAGTGAATGAAATAAATGTAAAACTGCATTGCTAATTATTATCTGATAGTGAACCCCTTGATACTGTTACGATCTATGAATAGGTGTACACCTGCCAAGCCGACCGGGGGACCTGGCCTGAAGCCGCTCGAGCAACTGAAGGGCAATGCCCTATAACTGATAACTGACGGGGTCACTAATTAACTGATAAATCACTGTGCAAACTGATTCATTGATGTACTTACCAAAACATGATAACGTTGATAAATACACTCTGATTTCTAAAGATACAGGCAATGCACGCACCTTGAGTCTTTAAAAATGTCATCTTACTTGATACAAGTCAGCTATTTCATAATTGTCATCTGACTTGATAAATGTATTTTGACTTGATAACACTTATGCAAAATGGGGAACGATAACTAGGCCTCAACTCTATTTCATAAATATCATTGTAAGTATGTGTAGTCAGTAGATGATCTTTACTCGCACAATTGAGTAGGTAAAAGTATGTGTAACTGAAATTGAGTAATGAAATGGGATACATAACTTGTGCATTTCAATGCAATAAACTGATTTTAACTCAATATAAGACAAGTTAAACCAAAATGAACTGATTTAAATCAGTTAGGGTTATTGAACTTGAAATATAGTAAATTGAAGCAAAATAGGCCAAATAGAAATGATTGAGGTGATAATGAAAAGATTTTAATTGATATAAATGAAATATGGGTTTCTGATATTTCTGAAATGGATAATAAAATGGTTAACACTTCTGAAATGGATAATAGATGGTTCCATGCCGTGAGGGGTATTGTGAGGTTCATAAAAGCTCATATAACACCCTAACTTGGTCCAAAGGACACTGATTTTGAGTTATTACTCTGCTCACTTCCCAAATTTCTGTTTCATACTCACTTAACTCGGTTTTCAAACCCAAGTAAGTTTCTGTACATAATCAAACTTGTTGAATTCACTACACTTTGTAATTCCCTTGTAATACCCATAATTATATAGAAACTTCTGAAAATATTTCCAAATGTCACAAAGTTCTATATTTGCTCATGTTACCGTTTGATAGTCTGCATTAGAAAATTCATATCTTTCACTCCTGACCTCCAAATAAGATGCAAAACCCCAATATGAAAATCTCATAATGTCCACTAAAACTTTCATTCAGGGAACAAAGCATGATCCACATAGGAAGGTCCCTAAAATTAGGGTAGAATATAGACATGTACAGTTTCAGTTCAATCTGCGCAGTTGTAGCAAAATGACTATAACTTTTTCCACAGGACTCGAATTAAGGCGATTCAAAAGGTATTTGAAAGATAACTCATTGATCTATCCACTCACTAAAAATCACAATTTATCAATGACCCAATCAATACCAGTTTTCCCGTAAAGTTGCCATTCCAGTTCAGTTCCCAGCTTCAATGTATTCTGCATAGTCTTGAGTAAATTGGTCATAACTTTGTCCACACAGCTCGAAATTGAGTAATTCCAACGCCTATTAAAATATAACTCATTGAAGTATCTTCACACCAAAAATCATGAAGACGTGCCAAAAAGTACCTGTTTAATCCTAAAGTCACCCCTGCTTTGGGTCTGTTTGTTACATAATAGCACTTACTTGTAAGCTTTTCTTGACATAACCACCCATTAAAACCACTCTTTAACTTATATAAATCAGCATAAACATTTTGATATTCATTACCAATGCCAAAGATCACAAAATCTCATTTAAAACAATCAAAATCCAACACTTAAACATGAAGCTTGCATGATTAAGAGAAAACCCTAACCCTAGCATCATCCAACTTCAATTCCACCATGATTCATTGCCCAGATGATTCTTAATTCAATAAAAACAACATGATCCATCATCAAAATAACCAAAACAAGAAGCAAGAACCAAAAATTTAAAGAACAAGATTGAAGTCACTTACTTTGAGCTTGAAATAAGTGGAGATGGAGATGATATTTGGTGGTTTTGAGAATGGAAAATGGTAGCCAATGGAGGGAGGTTGTTTGGGGATTGAAATCCTTGCCGGAGAATGGCTGGAAAGTGGCCGGAAAACACCACAAAGCTGGTGGGGGAGGGGCTGGCCATGTGGTGAGAAGCAAGAGGGAGAAATGAGCTTTGATGTTTTTGATATGTTTTACTTGGATGAGAATGAGCCAAATTTGCTTGGCTATGCTTTTATCTAGCAAGAGGAACCTTAAGCCAATGAAATTAAACACATGCAATGGTGCTTAGCCAAGTAAATGGAGTAATGACTTGTCGGGTCGGAATTGGGCCTAAATAAGCTCGGGTTGGGGAAAGAACTGAAACCGAGCGCGTTGAAAATTTTTTTTTAATTAATTTTTTTTTTTGGGAAACTCGAGATTAAAATGTAATGTCATGAAAAATAATTTAATCTTCTAAATCATAAATATCGAGGCCTACTATCAATTTTTCCTGAAATTATCCGGTAAATAAAACTCAAATTGCAAGGTGGGGCCCGAAATGAATTTTTCCAATTGGGATAATTCAATGAGATAAATAAATGTGAAAAATGAATAACATTGCTTAATTAAATAAATAAATATGATTTAGGGCCGGGCTATTACAGCCTTCCCCCCTTAAAGAGTTTCGTCCTCGTAACTTATAAACTTTACCAACAGATGCAAGGTTATCCTAAATAAATATAGGTATGTGACTTTCACTTGATCCTCAGTTTTTCAAGTAGTTTATGAGGAAGTATGATTTGCCCAAAGCAATTTGATTTAAAGTATCTGCTTGATACTTAACTTCTTAATCCTGTGATCCAATATCTGAATTGGATGCTCTTGAAACACAAGACCCTCAATGACTGCAATGGATTTGATTATGATAACATGGTCAGGATCTGAAACATACTGCCTGAGTGGTAAGGTAAAGAACACAGAACATGTTATACATATGTTTGAGTTATGTAGGCAGATCTGGTAGACAAGTTGTGAAATTCGACCTTTCAATGAACTGATATGGTCCAAAAGATCTTGGCTTCAATTTAGATCGCAGTGCAACCTCCTTACACCCTTAGTTGGTGAGACTTTTTGAAAAGTTTGTCATATACTCGAAATTTCAGGAATCTCCTTCCTTTATCAACATAGCTTTTCTGTCGGTTCCAATGGTATGCTTTCAAGAGTCTTCTGAGATATGCTGCGTTATTGAATGCTGAAGAAGACCTTTATGACTCAAAAGATGATTTTGTTGTCAATATTGGCCGTCAGTTATTCTGATGATTCATGTAGGATTCTCTGCTCGTGCTATCATAACGTTGACCACTGAAAGTTCCATACTTTCTTCAAATGCAAATGTTGGTCGTAGGTCATGAAGTACTATAGGCTCTAACTCAGAAGAGTTGGATCCATTGATATTTTTAGATGCTTGCCCATCCGTTTCAGGATGATAAGAACTGCAAAAGTTCAATCTACTTCCAAAGGCTCTTTGAAGTGTTTATCAAAACAGGCCTTGAAACCTCTGATCTCTATCAGGCACTGTATCTGAAGGAATTCCATGACAAAGTCCATTGAAATTGAATCCCTTTCTCAAGGTTTTGCTTTATTTTTTTGGAACTCAGGATCATCATCCTGATTCACTCTAAGGTAAGTGTTGGCATTTGAACATTCGCCTTTCTGTGCGACACTAATTAAATGTCCAAGTCTTCAAGTTCTCTCAAGAGATCCAGTTGAGTATTTACTACAGTGTTCAAGGTATGTTGTCCCTTCCTATTCAGGGCCCCTGCCACAATATTTCTCTTTCCTGATTGACATTGGATCTGCCACAACTGATGTTTCATGTAGACTGAGCCTCTTTTGAGAGAAGATGTACTTCAACCTTTGATGATCAGTATGGATTTTACATTGTGCTCTATATAAGTAATGTCTTCAAATTTTCACTGCAAAAACTGTAGCTGCTAACTCCATATCATGGTTAGGTAATCATTCTCATGAGGCTTGACTTGTGCACCAGTTTAATTTTCTTGCTAACTTTATAGCTTTCTTCACCAAATTGGTCAGGGAGGACAATATTTGTCAAATCCTTCCTGAACTCGATAATTCCCGACTAACTCAAACGGTTTCTAATCTCAGTGCATTGATGGGTCTGGAGCACTGGGTAACTGCTTTCACCCTTTTGCAAACCAACCTTTAGCTCTTCCTTTGAGACCAGATGTTCTAAAAATACCATTGCTTCTAACAATACTCATGCTTCTTGTATTTGCTATGTAATTGATGCTCCCTCAAGGTCTATAACACTGTCCTCAAATGAATAGTATGCTTATCTTTGTCCTTAGAGTATTTTAAGACATCTTTTATTTACACCACCACAACTTGTCTAGATATGGTTTGAAACTCTATTCATAAGATTTGTAAAGGCTACGAGGCCATTGATTAGGCCAAAAGGCATCACAGCAAACTCATCATGACCCATACATGGCCCGTAGTGTGGTTTTGGTAATGTATTCAGATATAATGCTAAGTTAATGGTACCTTGACCTCAAATCAATCTTAGATCAGACTTCTACTCCCTGTAGTTGATCAAATAAGTCATCTACTTGGGGCGATGGGTATGTGGTTTTGATGGTAATCTTGTTCAGGTCTTTGAAATCAATACATAACTTCAATGTTCCATTCTTGTTCTTTACAATCAACACTGGGGCACCCCCATGGTGATGCACTTGGCCTAATAAAGCCCGCCTGTAACAGCTCATCTAGCTGAATCTGTAATTCCTTAAGCTCAGTTGGGGCCATACGATATGAGGTTTTTAAGATAGATTAGGCGCCAGGGATGACTTCAATCTCATAATCAATTTCTCTTGGCGGAGCAGTCCCGGTAACTTTTCAGGAAAACTTCTCTGAACTCACAAACTATAGGGATGTCTTATGCTTTTTCTTCGTTAGGTTGAATGTTAATAGCATAACACCAATGCACAATATATCCTTGACATAAGAGCTCACTTGGTTTCATAATAGAATTTAAAGGACAAGGTTTTCCTCTCTTTGACCATAAAACATATTTCTCTCCCTTGTTCATCTCTTGAAATAACCTTAGGGTCATCATAACCTATCTTGACCCTATAAGTACACAACCAGATCATTTCCAAAATGATATCAAAGTCTGACGAGTCAAATTGAATCAGAACTTCAGGGGAAACTATCAACTATCCCACCAATAATTGAAATAAATTATAAGAGATAGAACACTCAACTCTAGAGTCATTGGATAACTTAAGTCCATAATTGATTTCTGCCTTCTTATTCTCAAGGTTCACTTGCATGTCAGATCATGTGAATATAAATGAACGAGTGGCAACTGAATCAATCAATACACAAAATGTCTTCAAAATTGAAAGAGAGCTTCACTAACTACTGCACCAGAGGTGACAGCTTCCTTCTTACTCAACACATAAGCCTTTCCTACAGCTGTGGGCCTTGAAAGTGAGAGCCCTTATCTACAGCCTTCAGTTTTCAAGAACAGGCAGCGATGAGGTGCTCTAGGCTACCGCACTATGTGCATTTGTCAATTCCCACTTAGCAATCTGGAGTGTTGTGGTTAGTTCTTTTAGAAATCGACTCGAAGTGAAGTCAGGCCCTAAGAGCCTATTCTTAACAATGCTCCACTAAATATCGGTTTCACCAGTTAGATAAAATGTTGCAATGTTCACCCTTTTATCCCCTGGAGTCTCTATTACAGTGATAACTTTCTCCATTCCTCGAATCTATTTTTCAGGTTCTACTGAGTCATACTTTGCACTCTAGAGTTCTTTAGTCTGAATCAGCTAAAGGCATTTTTCTAAGAGGCAATAACCCATCAAAATTTCTCACTGATGCAGTCCAAATACATGATAAAGATTTTGATTGTCCAACTTAAGCTTTATGCAAGTGATCTTCAATAGAAAACTGAGGTTGAATCAACCAAAAAGGGTAGAGACATTGTGTTTCCCCTTAGCAATAGATTATACAAGTTTGATAATAACCAATCTTTATACAAAGTATAGTTAAGATCCACCTTCTATTCAGGCGTGCTACAAAATTATCATCTATCGATATGGGTGCAACCCAATCATAAACTAGCTACTAGCAGTGATTAGGCTTGAAAAAGGTGACCAGAACTGATGAAGATGTAACATGAGAGTGAATGATGATGCAACTGGATGGGGAGATGCCATAAGGACAAAAAGATGAAGCCCTTGGTCAAAGTAAGTAGTATCCAACAGTTGATAATCCAACAAGGACAATGGTGGTGGGTATGTTACCAGAAGGCGCAGTGAAATATTGGCAAGAGCAATGTCTACTTCACAAATGGAGGTGGAATCAATGGATTGCTTGAACAATTTGGGTAATTTAAGCAAGTCTTGAATTGCAATGGATTGAAGCAAAAATGCCTCTCTAAAATCCGACAATTCAAGGGATACTACGTCAAGAAGCCCCATATAGCTCACTTAGATGAAATTCTTAAGTTACAGAACCAGACATCTGCAATCAATGAAGCATATTGAAGTAATCGCCACTTGGATCCAAGAAACACATAAAATGACACCCATATGATGAGGAAGCATAAGCTTAAATTATAGGTATCCACTGACTTGAACAGTCTATACCATCAGACTTCTAGGCTGAATTTCCTTGACCATTGGTCTCCAAATGTGCTACAACATGGGGCATTGGAAAGCTTACTTTCTGAACTTTGACATAGAATAACTAAAACATCTCTATTTTATGGAGTGTATAGGCTGCAAGTGGACTAAACTCAGACCTTGTGCATTAGGATTCTGCTAACTTTGTAGACTTTGACTTGTCTAATAGTTTTAAATGACCAAATGACCTATAATCCACTTGAAACTTGTTTCATATGAAAGATATCTTCTTAAACTTAAAGTCAGGATGGAAAATCCTTGCGTAAATCATGGTGATCATGGACAAAAGTTACTTCAAGATCAGTCCTTGTGCACTGATCAAAACTGCCAAGTTGATTGAACTTATGTAATCTGCCCATACTTGATTTTCCCTATGCATTTAACCTCAAAATGAGTCAATGGCCCTTCATAGGACACATTTGTAACAACCCCCAACCCTAGGGCTAGGAGTGTTAATGATTCTGAAAATTATGGGGCGAAACGGATAGAGTTTCGCCTGCAAACTGGCCAATTCCCAAGCTTAAAGCTATACATCACATCATCTGCATTGAATAGAAGTATAAAAGGATACCAAATTAAGCCCAACGGCTACATGCCGGAGACCACAACTCTACGGGCTACATGCCTAGAGTACAAGGGTTTACATCCCATAAATAAACAATTCCAGCTAGAAGGATGGCATACCATTCAGATGGGTGGCTTATATGATCATACATACCTAAATGCATTGGAGTACCTTCAACTTGTTATTCAAAATTTCCATCAAATCTGCTGCTTGAGATCAAACTATATATACTTTATATGGATCCATCTGACAAAGAAGAATATATGAGTAGAATATGTGTGAGATAAGCAAACATTGTTATTGTCACAAATCTCCAATGATATCATAATAATCTTCATTCTTCACCAACCAACTTTCTCAGTATCTTAACTCCATAATCCATATCCCATAAAGAAAATCTCAACCTAGCTCTGACACCAAATCTGTAACGCCCCAAATTAACCATGTTTCACTATTTATATTCTTCTTAAAAAAAATCCCTTGATTAAAAATCTAGACAACCCAATGACAGGGGCATTACCGCCGTCCAAAAGGACAAGGCTTGAAACATGAGTGCTGTAAATAACATAGCTAAGCATAACCTCAAACATATACACTCACATCAAGTGTTAACAAATGAAGGGTTTATAAACTATAGTAAGATAATTCACCATGCAGTCTACATCTTCATCCACAGAAGAATTCAAAATACAACTTTGAGGTATGCATATACGGTATTACTTTTGATCCATTCAGATTTCCCTTCTTCACTTATTCTCTTCAGTTGTTTTGCTGGCATGAGGGCAATGCTCTGAGCATTTGCCTAAAACAAAACATGAAAAATATTTCGAACTGTGAGCCGAAGCTCAATACATGCATTCCTGAATTGTTAAATGATCATTGAACACTGGTTGGGCCCGCTTTGCAATTCATTTTAAGTTAGAAACAGTGAATGAGATAAATGTAAAACTGCATTGCTAATTATTATCTGATAGTTACGATCTATGAATAGGTGTACACCTACCAAGCCGACCTGGGGACCTGGCTTGAAGCCGCTCGGATAACTGAAAGGCAATGCCCTGTAACTGATAACTGACGGGGTCACTAATTAACTGATAAATCACTGTGTAAACTGATTCATTGATGTACTTACCAAAACATGATAACGTTGATAAATACACTCTGATTTCTAAAGATACAGGCAATGCACGTACCTTGAGTCTTTAAAAATGTCATCTGACTTGATACAAGTCAGCTGTTTCATAATTGTCATCTGACTTGATAAACGTATTTTAACTTGATAACACTTATGCAAAATGGGGAAAGATAACTAGGCCTCAACTCTGTTTCATAAATATCATTGTAAGTATGTGTAGTCAGTAAATGATCTTTACTCGCATAATTGAGTAGGTAAAAGTATGTGTAACTGAAATTGAGTAATGAAATGAGATACATAACTTGTACATTTCAATACAACAAACTGATTTTAACTCAATATAAGACAAGTTAAACCAAAATGAACTGATTTAAATCAGTTAGGGTTATTGAACTTGAAATACAGTAAATTGAAGCAAAATAGGCCAAATAGAAATAATTGAGGTGATAATGAAAAGATTTTAATTGATATAAATGAAATATGGATTTCTGATATTTCTGAAATGGATAATAGAATGGTTAATGCTTCTAAAATGGATAATAGAAGGTTCCATGCCATGAGGGGTGTTGTGAGGTTTATAAAAGCTCATATAATACCCTAACTTGGTCCAAAGGACACTAATTTTGAGTAATTACTCTGCTCACTTCCCAAATTTTAGTTTCATACTCACTTAACTCGGTTTTCAAACCCAAGTAAGTTTCTGTACATAATCAAACTTGTTGAATTCACTACACTTTGTAATTCCCTTGTAATACCCATAATTATGTAGAAACTTCTGAAAATATATCCAAATGTCACAAAGTTCTATATCCACTCATGTTACAGTTTGATGGCCAGCATTAGAAAATCCATATCTTTCACTCCTAACCTCCAAATAAGATGCAAAATCCCAATATGAAAAGCTCATAATGTCCACTAAGACTTTCATTCAGGGAGCAAAGCATGATTCACATAGTAAGGTCCCTAAAATTAGGGTAGAACATAGATATGTACAGTTTCAGTTCAATCTGCGCAGTCGTAGCAAAACGACTATAACGTTTTCCACAGAACTTGGATTAAGGCGATTCAAAAGGCATTTGGAAGATAACTCATTGATCTATCGCACGCCAAAAATCACAATTTTTCAGCGACCCAATCAATACCAGTTTTCCCGTAAAATTACTATTCCAGTTCAGTTCCCAGCTTCAATGTATTCTGCATAGTCTTGAGTAAATTGGTCATAACTTGGTCCACACAGCTCAAAATTGAGTAATTTTAAAGCCTATTGAAATATAACTCATTGAAGTATCTTAACACCAAAAATCATGAATTTTGGATGTGGCAAACAGTACCAGTTTAATCCTGAAGTCACCCCTATTTTGGGTCTGTTTGTTGCATAACAGCACTTACTTGTAAGCTTTTCTTGATATAACCACCCATTAAAACCACTCTTTAACTTATATAAATCAGCAAAAACATTTTGATATTCATTACCAATGCCAAAGATCACAAAATCTCATTTAAAACAATCAAAATCCAACACTTAAACATGAAGCTTGCATGATTAAGAGAAAACCCTAACCCTAGCATCATCCAACTTCAACTCCACCATGATCCATCACCAAGATGATTCTTAATTCAATAAAAACAACATGATCCATCATCAAAATAACCAAAACAAGAAGCAAGAACCAAAAATTCAAAGAACGAGATTGAAGTCATTTACTTTGAGCTTGAAATAAGTGGAGATGGAGATGATATTTGGTGGTTTTGAGGATGGAAGATGGTAGCCAATGGAGGGAGGTTGTTTGGGGATTGAAATCCTTGCCGGAGAGTGGCCAGAAAGTGGCCGAAAAACACCACAAAGCTTGTGGGGGAGGGGCTGGCCATGTGGTGAGAAGCTAGAGAGAGAAATGAGCCTTGATGTTTTTGATATGTTTTACTTGGATGAAAATGAGCCAAATTTGCTTGGCTATGCTTTTATCAGGCAAGAGGAACCTTAAGCCAATAAAAATTAAGCACATGCAATGGTGCTTAGCCAAGTCAGTGGAGTAATGACTTGTCGGGTCGGAATTGGGCCCAAATGAGCTCGGGTTGGGGAAAGAACTGAAACCGAGCGCGTTGGAAATTTTTTTAATTAATTTTTTTTTTTGGGGAAGCTTGGGATTAAAATGTAATGTCATGAAAAATAATTTAATCTTCTAAATCATAAATATCGTGGCCTACTATCAATTTTTCCTGAAATTGTCCGGTAAATGAAACTCGAATTGCAAAGTGGGGCCTGAAATGAATTTTTCCAATTGGGATGATTCAATGAGATAAATAAATGTGAAAAATGAATAACATGGATTAATTAAATAAATAAATATGATTTAGGACCGGGCTATTACAACTTTGAAGCCCTTAGGGCTGTCCATTACCGCAAATAAGTTCTCCATTCTTCTCAACCATTCCTTATATGCAAGGGGGTCGGTTCCACTACCAAACTTAGGTGGTTTTACTTTGTTGAGCTGGCAAATTATTTCCAAGGCAGTTGGTTTTGCCACCGGTTCCCTTCGAGGAGGCATTGGCTACACAACTGTTTATACCAAGTTGCTTAGTTTTATACGTGAAAACAGATTTGTCAAGGCATTTAAAAGCATAGTACAGTACTAGATAGCATTCATAGTTTTAAAGTGCTAGTGCGATCCTACTCTGGTCACACAAACACCTCCTTTTCCTTACTAAAAACACGCATTCACATTTTATGAGACGATGGGGGTAATACCCCTGCTCATTTATTCATTTTGAGGGTACACTTAGCTATGACTTATTTAGATACATTGCATACATTAGCAACTTTGGGTTACAAACGAATCTAATTGTCTCCTGAGGAATCTTCCTCACCCTGGTTATCCATCGCTGGCTCATTCGAGCCTTCAGACTCAGCTGGGGCTAAAAGCTCTTGTAGTACTGGAGTAGGAGTGTACTCTATGTTGGGCGTCTCATCCACTAGTTCTTCCATCTTAAGCATGGTAGCTTGCCATCCTCGAGGATAGTACGCTCCATAGCATCCATCCAGCGTACCCACATCACGGCAACTCACTTATAGCGTGCTGCTTGAGGCATTTCAGCGAAAAGATGCCTCATTTGGAGAAATTCCACTTGATTTCTCTGAGCCACAGTGGTGGGGAGGTGCTAGCTCACCGCAGGTTGGATGAGCTCGGTTTGGACAAGTTGCATGGCAGTTGCATTTCTCTAGCGTGAAGTGAGTTCCAAGTGATCTACATAGTGCTCTGCTCGTATAAGGAATTCCACTAAACCTCTATAGGAGTAAGGGGCACATTCCTCCCTACATAAGGTTAAATGTCGTAAGGTGATAGTCACATCCTTTCACTTTGCGTCCAAGGGCATCTTCCTTATAAAGCTTGCTGCCCAAGTACTTTGACTGATTCCGTTGGGCACTCTTAGGCTATGCACCTCCATTGCATGCCAGAATATAACTGCATTCCATGTGGCTAACCAAAAAGATAGGTAAATGTGATCGACGATGTGAAAAACCATCCTACACTACCACACTGGGTTAGAAATGAAACTAGCAAGCACGTATTTGTATGGGAGTCTTAAGCCGTGTTTCTAGTTAGTGCACACAAGTAAGCAAAGCAAACACATAGTAAGCTTATACAAGCACTTTAAAGCACATATTTCACATACTAAAACTCCTAACGTCACGTCTAAATGAATATGCAAACCTATGGCTCTGATACCACCCAATGAAACACCCCCTACCCCCGAGGGATGTCACACCGCCAGGATTCCCCAAGGGAGACCCCTAAAGCTGTCGTAACTAATGACTTTCTTAAAGATTTTACCTAACTCTAGGTTAGTTAGGGAATTTCTGGAATGAAACTGCAAGAGTTCCGTCAGTAATTGCAATGTTTGTAAAGTTCACATTACGAACTTAAGGGGTACATGTGAGTTTACAATAAAATTTTAACAAAAACTAAAAGTTTTCCATGAGTCACACATTCGGGGTTAAGGCTTATGCCTTTATAGTACTTATTTGAATAATTTATATAGGTTTACACCACCAGAGCCACTACATGCTTGTTTCATACACTTCCTTGACCAAAATATTAATTCAGGTAACTTCACAAACATTGCTTCTCAGGTACACTTGCAAGAATGACTGATAGCCTTAGAAAGCAGACAGGCTCTTTCATTCATTCACCACCTGGGGGAAAAAGGGGAGAGGAAATGGAGTGAGCCACCATATGCTCAGTGAGTGTTCCTCCACTCCTTAAAACAAAACCTTTACAAGCAAAACTACTCATACTAGCCACATACCAAGTATTTATGTATTATCAATCATCATATTAAGCTATATGACACCCTCGTAGGTTATTCACATGTCAAACATTCATTCATTGAGGAGAGATGCCTTCATTCATGGAACTTTTAACGTACTATAAACTTTTTTTTTCAATTCATGCACTTTGAATCAGACAGGTTTGCTATAGAAAAGGATGAGGCCACATGACATTAGAATCCACATTCAACCACGCTTAAGAATCATTTCACAAAGCATTCATTGAAAACTTCCTTCTTTCATTGAAAGCATTTTCTTAACCACTTGAGGCTCTTGCTCTTTTGAAAGATATTTCATTTCGTATTGGTCGTACAACGACCCTTATAAACTTTTCAAACTTCATTTCATATAGCCTCTTAGGGCCCGTAAAAACTTTCTTATCTTTCAAAACACTTGAAATGGCAAGATGGCAACTGCTTTTCTTTACTTATTAGGAAAATACATCTTGCGTAAGATCATTATAGGGTGTTGATTGGGTGAGATCTATTCTCAAATCTCATAGTGAGACCTAATGCTCACACTAAGCTCTTACTCCCGGGACGGCTACATAACACATTGAACAATTATATTACCCTCATTAGGGTTTTCTAGGGTTTCCTAGTACCGGGACTTATCCCTTAGGCTAACATCATTCATATCATATTATCCACAGCACATTATCTTAGCTAATTTAAAGCGTATGGGTCATAACGACTAATAACTTTGTTGTTTCTTCTGATAAAATCACTTATCATACAACTTACACCTTTATAAAACATTTCAGGGATTCTCCCGTTCAAGCAGGTTAACTCCCAAGTAATATTTGTGTAGCTAAAATAGGCCATTGCTTGCTATTAGTCATGGCTATTATTAGTTTGAAAACACGAGAAATGTTCTTTGTTAAATCACCACACTCACACGCATGATGCATCTTAATAACATAAAAGGGGAGGGATTTGCATATATTACATTCAAGCACTTCATAATCAATTCAGCAACACAATGAGCTACACACGGCCTCGCAATCTACACGATTGTGGTTAATTTACAACCTAGACTCCCTCCTCACAAGCGTCGTACCACCACAACCTCGAACCACTCATAGTTCTACCTCGAACCATCCAACTATTATCTCGGTTTCAATTTCACAATTTAGCATTCTAATCATCATGATATACTGAAAAGCGATATGTAAACTTACACAACTTACCCATGCTTAACTTATCGAGTAGGCAAATAACAATTACCAGTGCGCTGTAACCAACGGTTATACCATACACACATTTATACATATGGACACTCATACGACCTTAACTTGGAACAGACGTTTAGTAAGCTAAGTTAAACTAACTAGGCATGAAGCACGATTACATTCATGTATTACAGTTAAGGGGTGTATACTTGCTCAATTCGTCATTCAAATGTTATTCCCAAAGCTATTTCATAAGCATAGTTCAACTCAGTAGACAAGTAACGATCCGAGGTGTTCAGTTATTACATCGAAGTTACTATTCAAGTCGACCCTTCAAGCATGCGTTAACTGAATATACTAAAATTGATTCTAAACATGCATAACTCAGTTCGAATTAAACTTTCAGGTATGTAATAACTGACTATGCTAAAATTGATGTTAAACATACGTAACTCAATTCGAATTAGACTTTCAAGCATGTAATAACGGAACGTACTAAACTTGATTCTAAACATGCATAGCTCGTCTCGAACTAAACTTTCAGGCATGTATTTGTCTAACTCAGCATGCACAGTTTACTCATTATAATTTCTATGAAATTAACGAAACCTAAGCTGACATGCATCACCGTTTAGGCTAAAACATTCTCGAATGTATTGATAATTTAGGAGAGGAAGAACACTTACTTGGACTAGCTTAAATTCTCACTTAATTGGCAGCAACTCACGCCCTATTCTCCTGAACTCGAACCCCACCTTGGCTGCCCACTAAACCCGAAACCCTAGCTTCAACTGAGTGGTGATTATGGCTGATTCGGGGTGGAATTTGATCCCCACTTTATAGAGGAGGTCGATAGTGGTGTGGGTGGCCAGATCCCGGCACGTGGGTGTTAGATTTCGGGCGGCAGACGCATGGTTTCCTGGGTTATTTGGGCCGTGAGAAGTGGAAGGTGAAGAGTGATGTGGTGGACGGCGGTGACGCATGGGTAGGGGACCAGTGGCTACCTCCTCTCACCAGCGACGCGTGGTAGACGGCAGTGACACCAGACGCAGGCCAGTAGTTGCCGGTGAGAGGGGGAGAGAGAGAGCGAGCATGAGAGAGAGAGAGGAAGGGGGGTTGGGGGTCACAGGGGTCCTGAAACCCGAATTAGCCCCCCCTTTCTAATTTCCTTATTCTTTTCTTTTTTTTTGTTTTGTGGCTCAATTAACCAATGCAGCTAGGTTCTAGTCCCAAACTCGTTAACGATTAGACTAAAGTCGAGTTGAAACATCCTAAAATTAACATTTTAATTTAAACTTCGGGAGCCGACTAAATAAAACGAAACGATTTTAAAAACTCGGTTTAGCATCGATTCAATAATTTTATAAATAAGTAACGCCATAAATCATATAGTCATTCTTTTTAATGAAATTAATCGTTAAAAACACACAGTTGACTTAATACCCTTGTTGAAAAATAATTCAAATGCAGATTCGTAAATTTAGCAACTGAAACAGTTAGTCAGCAGTAGAATGAAAGTGCAGCCCTCACACTATATTTGTTAAAATACAGAGTGATCTTGTAGTTTATTACCTCAGTAATTGTAACTCCAACATTAGTGTTGGACATGCCGGAATCCTCGGGAGGCCTTACACCACTTGTTGCCTTCAAAAACAACATAAGTTACTCTTTTAGCTATAAGGTGAAAATGAAACTTTTCCATTATTTCGTTGACTAAATTTTAACAATTTTGGTATAGTGACACCTCCGGTGCAAAAACGATGGGGCTGACATTGACAGGGCTGAAACTGTTTGTTGCTTATCTTGTAGCACTTTTCTTTCTTGCCTTCACTTAATTGCTTTTCTTCTTAGCGATGCTTACTTTTCTCTTGTTCTTTTGCTCTTTCTCTTTTAATCCTATGGGATTCTGTGCTATTCCGCTTGAGTTCACATTTTGATCTTCTGATCTAGAATGGGGTCCTTCTGAATAATAGCATGCACATCTACACTCACCAAATATTTCTAAGTGCACCATCTCCGACGGACGCCATGGTATATGCCACCTACATCAACAAATATTGTGTCCTTTAAGTATAGAATTTTTATAACTATATTTGTTATAATATAGAGTGATCTTGTAGTTTATTACCTCAGTAATTGTAGCTCCAACATTAGTGTTGGACATGCTGGAATCTTCCGTAGGCCTTACACCACTTGTTGCCTTCAAAAACAACATAAGTTACTCATTTAAGTATAAGGTGAAAATGAAACTTTTCCATTGTTTCGTTGATTAAATTTTAATAATTTCAGTGTAGTGATACCTCCAGTGCGGAGACAATGGGGTTGATGTTGGCAGGGCTAAAACTGTTTGTTGCTTGTCTCGCAGCATTTTTCTTTCTTGCCCTCACTTGATTGCTTTTCTTTTTGACGATGCTTACTTTTCTCCTGTTCTGGACTATTCCGCAAAAGTTCACATTTTTATCTTCTGATCTAGAATGATGTCTTTCTAAATGCTAGCATACACATCTACAATCACTAAATATTTCAAAGTGCACCATCTCCAACGGATGCCATGGTACATGCCACCAACATCAATAGATATTGTGTCCTTTAAGTATAAAATTTTTCTAACTATATTTGTTAACATATAGAGTGATCCTGTAGTTTATTACCTCAGTAATTGCAGCTCCAACATTAGTGTTGAACATGCTGGAATCCTCCGGAGGCCTTACACCACTTGTTGTCTTCAAAAACAATATAGGTTACTCATTTAAGTATAAAGTGAAAATGAAGCCTTTCCATTATTTCGATGATTAAATTTTAACAATTTCAGTATAGTGATACCTCCGGTGTGAAGGCGATGGGGCTGACATTGACAGGGCTTAAACTGTTTGTTGCTTGTCTTGCATCATTTTTCTTTCTTGCCTTCACTTGATTGCTTTTCTTTTTGGCGATACTTACTTTTCTCTTGTTCTTTTGCCCTTTCTCTCTTAATCCAGTGGGATTCTGGACTATTCCGCTTGAGGTCACGTTTTCATCTTCTGATCCAGAATGGTGTCCTTCCAAATAGTAGCATGCACATCTACAATCACCAAATATTTCCAAGTGTACCATCTCCGACGGACGCCATGGTACATGCCACCTAAATCAACAAATTTTGTGTCCTTTAAGTATAAAATTTTTCTAACTATATTTATTAAAATATAGAGTGATCTTGTAGTTTGTTACCTCAGTAATTGCGGCTCCAACATTAGTCTTAGACATGCTGGAATCCTTCGGAGACCTTATACCACTGGTTGCCTTCAAGAACAGCATAAGTTACCCATTTAATTATAAAGTGAGAATGAAACCTTTCCATTACTTCGTTGATTAAATTTTAACAATTTTAGTATAGTGACACCACCGGTGCTAAGACGATACGGCTGATGTTGGCAGGGCTAAAACTGTTTGTTGCTTGTCTTGTGGCGTTTTTCTTTCTTGCCTTCACTTGATTGCTTTTCTTTTTACTGACGCTCACTTTTTTCTTGTTCTTTTGCCCTTTCTCTCTTAATCTAGTGGGATTCTGGACTATTCTGCTTGAGTTCACCTTTTCATCTTCTGATCCAGAATGGTGTCCTTCCAAGTAGTAGCATGCACATCTACAATCACCAAATATTTCCACGTGCGCCATCTCCGACGGACGCCATGGTACATACCACCTACATCAATAAATATTGTGTCCTTTAAGTATAAAATTTTTCTAACTATACCTGTTAGAATATAGAGTGATCTTGTAGTTTATTACCTCAGTAACTGCAGCTCCAACGTTTGTGTCGGACATGCTGGAATCTTCTGGACGCCTTACACCACTTGCTGCCTTCAAAAACAACATATGTTTCTCATTTAATTATAAAGTGAAAATGAAACTTTTCTATTATATCATTGATTAAATGTCAACAATTTTAGTATAGTGATACCTCCGGTGCGAAGACGATGGGGCTAATGTTGATAGGACTGAAACTGTTTGTTGCTTGTCTTGCAGCATTTTTCTTTCATGCCTTCATGTGATTGCTTTTCTTTTTGGGATGCTTACTTTTCTCTTAATCTTTTGCCGTTTCTCTCTTAATCCAGTGGGATTCTGGACTATTCCGCTTGGGTTCACAATTTCATCTTCTGATCTAGAATGATGTGCTTCAAAATAGGAGCATGCACATCTACAATCACCAAATATTTCCAAGTGCACCATATTTGATGGACGCCATGGTACATGCCACCTACATCAACAAATATTGTGTCCTTTAAGCATAAAATTCTTCTAACTATGTTTGTTAGAATATAAAGTGATCTTGTAGTTTATCACCTCCGTAATTGCAGCTCCAAAATTAGTGTTGGACATGCTGGAATCGTCCAGAGGCCTTGCACCACTTGTTGTCTTTAAAAACAACATAAGCTACTCATTTAATTATAAAGAGAAAATGAAACTTTTTTATTACTTCATTGATTAAATTTTAACAATTTTAGTGATGTCTCCGGTGCAAAGACGATAGGGCTGATGTTGGCTGGGCTAAAACTGTTTGTTGCTTGTCTTGCGGCATTTTTCTCTCTTGCCTTCGCTTGATTGCATTTCTTTTTGGCGATGCTTACCTTTCTCTTGTTCTTTTGCCATTTCTCTCTTAATCTAGTGGGATTTTGGACTATTCCACTTGAGTTCACGTTTTCATCTTCTGATCTAGAATGGTGTCCTTCTAAATAGTAGCATGCACATCTGCAATCACCAAATATTTCCAAGTGCACCATCTTCGACGGACTCCATGGTACGTGCCTCCCACATCAACAAATATTGTGTCCTTCAAGTACAGAATTTTTGTAACTATATTTGCTAAACTATAGGGTGATCTTGTAGTTTATTACCTTAGTAATTGTAGCTCTAACATTAGTGTTGGACATGCTGGAATCCTCCGGAGGCCTACACCACGTGTTGCCTTCAAAAACAACATAAGTTACTCATCTAATTATAAAGTGAGAATGAAACTTTTCCATGACTTTGTTGATTAAATTTTAGCAATTTTAGTATAGTGACACCTCCAGTGCGAAGACGATGAGGCTGATGTTGACAGGGCTGAAACTGCTTGTTGCTTGTCTTGTATCATTTTTCTTCCTTGCCTTTAGTTGATTGCTTTTCTTTTTGGCGATGCTTACTTTTGTCTTGTTCTTTTGCCCTTTCTCTCTTAATCTAGTGGGATTCTAGACTATTCCGCTTGCGGCCACGTTTTCATTCTGATCCCGAATGGTGTCCATCCAAATAGTAGCATGCACATCTACAATCACCAAATATTTCTAAGTGCACCATCTCCGACGGACGCCATGGTACATGCCACCTACATCAACAAATATTGTGTCCTTTAAGTATAAAATGTTTCTATCGAACTATATTTGTTAAAACATAGAGTGATCTTATAGTTTGTTACCTTAGTAATTGCAGCTCCAACATTAGTGTTGGACATGCTGGAATCCTCCGAAGGCCTTACACCACTTGTTGCCTTCAAAGACAGCATAAGTTACTCATTTAACTATAAAGTGAGAATGAAACTTTTCTATTACTTCATTGATTAAATTTTAACAATTTTTGTATAGTGAAACCTCCGGTGCGAAGACGATGGGGCTGATGTTGTTAAGGCTGAAACTGTTTATTACTTGTCTTGTAGCATTTTTCTTTGTTGCCTTCACTTGATTGCTTTTCTTCTTGGCGATGCTTACTTTTGTCTTTTTCTTTTACCATTTCTCTCTTAATCCAGTGAGATTCTAGACTATTCTGCTTGAGTTCACATTTGCATCTTTTGATCCAGAATGGTGTCCTTCGAAATAGCAGCATGCACATCTACAATCACCAAATATTTTCAAGTGCGCCATCTCCGACGGACGCCATAGTACATGCCACCTACATCAGCAAATACTGTGTTCTTTAAGTGTAAAATTTTTCTAACTATATTTGTAAAAATATAGAGTGATCTTGTAGTTTATTACCTAAGTAATTGCAGCTCCAAGATTACAGTTGGATAGGCTGGAATCCTCCGAAGGCCTGACCCAACTTGTTGCTTTCAAAAACAACATAAGTTACTCATTTAATTATAAAGTGAAAATGAATCTTTTTCATTATTTCGTTGATTAAATTTTAACAATTTTGGTATAGTGACACCTCCGGTGTGAAGACGATGGGGCTGACGTTGATAGGGCTGAAACTGTTTGTTGCTTGTCTTGCAGCATTTTTCTTTCTTGCCTTCACTTGATTGCTTTTCTTCTTGGCGATGCTTACTTTTCTCTTGTTCTTTCTCCCTTTCTTTCTTAATGCAGCGGCATTCTGTAGTATTCTGCTTGAGTTCACATTTTCATCTTCTGATCTAGAATGGTGTCCTCCAAAATAGTAGCATGCACATCCACAATCACTACATATTTCTACGTGCGCCATCTCCGACGGACGCCACGGTACATGCCACCTACATCATCAAATATTGCATCCTCTAAGTATAGAATTTTGGTTACTATATTTGTTAAAATATACAGTGATCTGGTAGTTTATTACCTCAGTAATTGCAGCTCCAACATTAGTGTTGGACATGCTGGAATCCTCCGGAGGCCTTACACCATTTGTTGCCTTCAAAAACAACATAAGTTACGCATTTAATCATAAAGTGAAAATGCAGCTTTTCCATTGTTTCGTTGATTAAATTTTAACAATTTCAGTATAGTGATACCTCCGGTGTGAAGATAATGAGGCTGAAATTGACAAGGATGAAACTATTTGTTGCTTGGCTCAGCATTTTTCTTTCTTGCCCTCACTTGATTCCTTTTCTTTTTGACGATGCTTATTTTTCCCTTGTTCTTTTGCCTTTTATCTCTTAATCTAATGGGATTCTGGGCTATTTGGCTTGAGTTCACATTTTTATCCTCTGATCTAGAATGGTGTCCTTCTAAATGGTAGCAAGCACATCTACAATCACCAAATATTTCCAAGTGCACCATCTCCGACGAACGCCGTGGTACATGCCACCTACATCAACAAATGTTGTGTCCTTTAAGTTGTAATAGTCCGACCCTAAATTATGTTTATTAATTTTATTTCATTTACTTCATTACATCATTTCCTTTTATTGTCCTGATTTGGACATTTCTAAATGGGCCCTCACTTTGCAATTCGGGGTTTTGTTCTGGTCAAAATTTGGAGATCGATTTAGGCCTTGATAGTTATGAATTTAATGATTTAATTCTTTTTCATGGCACCACAACCATTTAATCTCGAGTTGTAAAAGGGAAAAAAAATTTCAAACGCACTCGGTTTCGGTTCTTTCTCTAAACCCGAGCCTGTTAGGGCCGATTGCGATGCAACAAGACTTGACCTTTATTTGTTTAGCTTAACTCTCTTAATTAAGCCTTAATTAAGCTTAAGATTATTGACTTTTCCACTTTCATTTGCAGCCAAGTAAAAGCCTAATATAAATTGCAAAAATTTTCATTTAACTTCATTTATCACTAAGCATTTCAAGACATTTTCTCTCTCCACATTCTCTCCTCCTTCTCTCTAGACATGGCCAGCACTAGCAGCATCAGCATCATCACCATTTTAGCCAGCAACAAGCACCAAGCAACCAACCCTCACCACCCCCAACCACCCTTTTCCCTCCCACAAGCATCAAGGATCATTCTTACCTCTTTTTCAAGCACAAAGTGAGTATTCTTTTCACCATCTATGCTGAATTTCTTTTTGATTCTTGATCTTATTGGTTTTTGTTTATTATTTTGGTTGTTTTAGTGATGGATTATGCTGTCCTTTAACTATAGAATTTTTGTAACTATATTTATGAAAATATAGAGTGATCTTGTAGCTTGTTACGTTAGTAATTGTAGCCCCAATATTAGTGTTGGACATGCTGGAATCCTCCAAAGGCCTTACACCACTTGTTGCCCTCAAAAACAGCATAAGTTACTCATTTAAGTATAGAGTGAAAACAAAGCTTTTCCATTATTTCGTTGATTAAATTTTAACAATTTCAGTATAATGAAACCTCCGTTGCGAAGACAATGGGGCTGACTGTGACAAGGCTGAAATTGTTTGTTGCTTGCCCTGTAACAATTTTCTTTCTTGCCTTCACTTGATTGCTTTTCTTCTTGACGATGCTCAATTTTCTCTTGTTCTTTTCCCCTTTCCCTCTTAATCCAGTGGGATTCTGGACTATTCCACTTGAGGTCACATTTTCATTTTCAGATCCATAATGGTGTCCTTCCAAATAGAAGCATGCACATCTACAATCACCAAATATTTCCAAGCGCACCGTCTCCGACGGACGCCATGGTACATGCACCTACATCAACAAATATTGTGTCCTTTAAGTATGGAATTTTTATAACTATATTTTTTAAAATATAGAGTGACCTTGTAACTTATTGCCTCAGTAATTGTAGCTCCAACATTAGTGTTGGACATGCTGGAATCCTCCTGAGGCCTTACACCACCTTTTGCTTTCAAAAACAACATAAGTTACTCATTTAACTATAAAGTGTAATTGAAACTTTTCCATTGTTTCATTCATTAAACTTTAACAATTTCAGTATGGTGATACCTCTGGTGCGAAGACGACGGGGCTGACGTTGACAGGGCTGAAACTGTTTGTTGCTTGTGTTGCAGCATTTTTCTTTCTTGCCTTCACTTGATTGCTATTCTTTTTGGCGATGCTTACTTTTCTCATGTTCTTTTGCCCTTTCTCTCTTAATCTAGTGGGATTCTAAACTATTCCGCTTGACTTCGCATTTTCATCTTCTGATCCAGAATGGTGTCCTTCCAAGTGGCAGCATGCACATCTACAATCACCAAATATTTCCAAGTGCACCATCTCCGATGGATGCCATGGTACATGCCACTTACATCAATAAATATTGTGCCCTTTAAGCATAAAATTTTTGTAACTATATTTGTTAAAGTATAGAGCGATCTTGTAGTTTATTACCTCTGTAATTGCAGCTCCAACATCAGTGTTCTACATGCTCGAATCCTCCGGAGGCCTTACACCACCTGTTGCCTTCAAAAACAACATAAGTTACTCATTTCAGTATAAAGTGAAAATGAAGCCTTTCCATTTTTTCGTTGATTAAATTTTCACAATTTCTGTATAGTGATACCTCTAGTACGAAGACGATGGGGGTGACGTTGATAGGGCTTAAACTGTTTCTTACTTGCCTTGCATCATTTTTCTTTCTTGCCTTCACTTGATCGCTTTTCTTTTTGGCGATGCTTGCTTTTCTCTTGTTGTTTTCCCTTTCTCTTAATCTAGTGGGATTCTGGACTATTCCGCTTGAGGTCATTTTCATCTTCTGATCCAGAATGGTTTCCTTCTAAATAGTAGCATGCACATCTACATTCACCTAATACTTGCAAGTGTACCATTTTCGATGGACGCCATGGTACATGCCACCCACATCAACAAATATTGTGTCCTTTAAGTATAAAATTTTTCTAACTATATTTGTTAAATATAGAGTGATCTTGTAGTTTGTTACCTCAGTAATTGCAGCTCCAGCATTAGTGTTGGACATGCTAGAATCCTCTGGAGGCCTTACGCCACTTGTTGCCTTCAAAAACAGCGTAAGTTACTCATTTAATTATAAAGTGAGAATGACACTTTTCTATTACTTCGTTGATTAAATTTTAACAATTGTAGTATAGTGACACCTCTGGCGCGAACACGATGGGGCTAATGTTGACAAGGCTGAAACTGTTTATTGCTTGTCTTGCGTCATTTTTCTTTCTTGTCTTCACTTGATTGCTTTTCTTCTTGGCGATGCTTGCTTTTCTCTTGTGCTTTTGCCCTTTCTCTCTTAATCCAGTGGGATTCTGGGCTATTCCTCATGAGTTCACATTTTCATCTTCTGATTCAGAATGGTATCCCTCCAAATAGTAGCATGCACATCTACAATCACCAAATAATTCCAAGTGTGCCATCTCCGACGGAAGCTATGGTACATGCCACCTATAACAGCAAATATTGTGTCGCTTAAGTGTAAAATTTTTATAACTATATTTGTGATCTTATAGTTTATTACCTCGGTAATTGCAGCTCCAACATTAGTGTTGGACATGCTGGAATCCTCTGACGGCCTTACACCACTTGTTGCCTTTAAAAACAACATAAGTTACTCATTTAACGATAAAGTGAAAATGAAACTTTTCCATTATTTTGTTGATTCAATTTTAATAATTTTAGTATAGTGACACCTCCGGTGCGAAGACGATGGGGCTGACGTTGACAGGGCTGAAACTGTCTGTTGCTCGTCTTGCAGCATTTTTCTTTCTTGCCCTCGCTTGATTGCTTTTCTTCTTGGCGGCGCTTGCTTTTCTCTTGTTCTTTTGCCCTTTCTCTCTTAATCTAGCGAAATTCTGTACTATTCCACTCGGGTTCACATTTTCATCTTCTGATCCAGAATGATGTCCTTCCAAACAATAGCGTGCGCATCCGCAATCACCAAATATTTTCAAGTGCACCATCTCCGCCGGATGCCGTGGTACATGCCACCTACATCAACAAATATTGTGTCCTTTAGGTCTAGGATTTTTGTAACTATATTTGTTATAATATAGAGCGATCTTGTAGCTTATTACCTTAGTAACTGCCGCCCCAACATTAGTGTTGGACATGCTGGAATCCCCCAGAGGCCTTACACCACTTGTTGCCTTAAAAAACAACATAAGTTGCTCATTTAAGTATAAAGTGAAAAATGAAACTTTCCCATTGTTTCATTTATTTAATTGTAACAATTTCAGTATAATGATACCTCCGATGCGAAGATAATGGGGCTGACGTTAACAGGGATGAAACTGTTTGTTGCTTGTCTTGCCCGAATTTTCTGTCTTGCCCTCACTTGATTGCTTTTCTTTTTGACGATGCTTAGTTTTCTCTTGTTCTTTTGCCCTTTCTCTCTTAATCTGGTGGGATTCTAGACTATTCCACTTGAGTTCACATTTTCACCTTCTGATCCAGAATGGTGTCCTTCTAACTGGCAGCATGCACATCTAATATCAACAAATATTTCCAACTGCACTATCTCCGACGGACGCCATGGTACATGCCACCTACATTAAGAAATATTGTATCCTTTAAGTATAAACTTTTTCTAACTGTATTTGCTAAAATATAGAGTGATCTTGTAGTTTGTTACCTCAGTAATTGCAGCTCCAACATTAGTGTTGGACATGCTGGAATCCTCCGGAGGCCTTACACCTCTTGTTGCCTTCAAAAACAATATAAGTTACTCATTTAAGTATAAAGTGAAAATGAAGCTTTTCCATTATTTCATTTATTAAATTTAAACAGTTTCAGTATTGTGATACCTCCGGTGTGAAGGCGATGGGGCTGACATTAATGGGGCTTAAACTGTTTGTTGCTTGTCTTGCAGCATTTTTCAGTCTTGCCTTCACTTGATTGCTTTTCCTCTTGGCGAGGCTTACTTTTCTCTTGTTCTTTTGCCCTTTCTATCTTAACCCAGTGGGATTCTGGATAATTCCGCTTGAGGTCACATTTTCATCTTCTGATCCAGAATGGTGTCCTTCCAAATAGTGGCATGCACATCTACAATCAGTAAATATTTCCAAGTGCACCATCTTCGACAGACGCTATGGCACATGCCACCTACATCAACAGATATTATGTCCTTCAAGCGTAGAATTTTTGTAACGATTTTTGTTAAAATATAGAGTGATCTTGTAATTTATCACCTCAGATATTGCAGCTCCAACATTAGTATTAGACATGCTGGAATCCCCCGAAGGCCTTACACCACTTGTTATCGTCAAAAACAACATAAGTTACTCATTTAAGTATAAAGTGAAAATAAAACTTTTCCATTATTTCATTCATTAAATTTTAACAATTTCAGTATAGTGATACCTCCGGTGCGAAGATGATGGGGCTGACGTTGAGAGGGCTGAAACTGTTTGTTACTTGTCTTGCAACATTTTTCTTTCTTGCCTCTAATTGGTTGCTTTTCTTCTTGGCGATGCTTACTTTTCTCTTGTTCTTTTGCCCTTTCTCTCTTAATACAGTCGGATTCCGGACTACTTGGCTAGAGGTCACATTTTCATCTTCTGATCCAGAATGGTGTCCTGCCAAATAGAAGCATGCACATCAACAATTACCAAGTATTTCCAACTGCACCATCTCCGACGGATGCCATGCCACATGCCACCTACATCAACAAATATTATGTCCTTTAAGTGTGGAATTTTTGTAACTATATCAGTTAAAATACAGAGTGATCTTGTAGTTCATTGCGTCAATAATTGTAGCTCCAATATTAGTGTTGGACATGCTGGAATCCTCTGGAGGCCTTACACCGCCTGTTACCTTGAAAAACAACATAAGTTACTCATTTAACTAGAAAGTGAAAATGAAACTTTTCCATTGTTTCGTTCATTAAATTTTAACAATTTCAGCGTAGTGACACCTCCGGTGCAAAAACGGTGGGGCTGGTGTTGATGGGGCTGAAACTGTTTGTTGCTTGTCTTGCAGCATTTTTCTTTCTTGCCCTCGCTTGATTGCTATTCTTTTTGGCGATGCTTACTTTTCTCGTGTTCTTTTGGCCTTTCCCTCTCAATCCGACGGGATTCTAGACTATTTTGCTTCACTTCACATTCTCATCTTCTGATCCAAAATGGTGTCCTTCCAAATGGTAGCATGCACATCTACAATCACTAAATATTTCCAAGTGCACTATCTCCGACGGACGCCATGGTACATGCCACCTATATCAACAAATATTGTGTCCTCTAAGTATAGAATTTTTGTAATTACATTCGTTAAAATGTAAAGTGACCACGTAGTTTATTACCTCAGTAATTGCAGCTCTAACATTAGTGTTGGACATGCTGGAATTCTCCGGAGGCCTTACACCACTCGTTGCCTTCAAAAACAACATAAGTTGCTCATTTACGTATAAAGTGAATATAAAGCCTTTCCGTTATTTTGATGATTAAATTTTTAACAATTTCAGTATAGAGATACCTTCGGTGCAAAGACGATGGGGCTGACATTGACAGGGCTTAAACTGTTTGTTGCTTGTCATGCATCATTTTTCTTTCTTGCCTTCACTTGATTGCTTTTCTTTTTGACGATGCTCACTTTTCTCTTATTCTCTTGGCCTTTCTGCCTTAATCCAATGGGATTCTGGACTATTCTGCTTGAGGTCACATTTTCATCTTCTGATCCAGAATGGTGTCCTTCCAAATAGTAGCATGCACATCTACAATCACCGAATATATCCAAGTGTACCATATCCGGCGAACGCCATGGTACCTACCACCTACATCAACAAATATTGTGTCCTTTAACTATAGAATTTTTGTAACTATATTTATGAAAATATAGAGTGATCTTGTAGCTTGTTACATCAGTAATTGCAGCACCAACATTAGTGTTGGACATGCTGGAATCCTCCGGAGACCTTACGCCACTTGTTGCCTTCAAAAACAACATAAGTTACTCATTTAATTATAAAGTGAGAGTGAAACTTTTCTGTTACTTCGTTGATTAAATTTTAACAATTTTAGTATGGTGACACCTCCGCTGTGAAGACGATGGAGCAGATGTTGACAGGGCTGAAACTGTTTGTTGCTTGCCTTGCAGCATTTTCTTTCTTGGCTTCACTTGATTGCTTTTCTTCTTGGCGATACTTACTTTTCTCTTGTTCTTTGGCCCTTTCTCTCTTTATCCAGTGGGATTCTGGAACATTCACCTTGAGTTCACATTTTTCATCTTCTGATCCAGAAAGGTGTCCCTCCAAATAGCAGCATGCACATCTACAATCACCAAATATTTTCAAGTGCTCCATCTCCGACGGACGCCATTGTACATGCCACCTACATCAGCAAATATTAAAACCTTTAAGTGCAAAATTTTTCTAACTATATTTGTTAAAATATAGAGTGATCTTGTAGTTTATTACCTCAGTGATTGCAGCTCCAACTTTAGTGTTGGACATGCTGGAATCCTCCGGAGGCCTTACACCACTTGTTGACTTCAAAAGCAACGTAAGTTACTCAATCAAGTATAAAGTGAAAATGAAACTTTTCCATTATTTCATTGATTAAATTTTAACAATTTTAATATAGTGCCACCCCCGCTGTGAAGACGATGGGGATGACGCTGATAGGGATGAAATTATTTGTTGCCTGTCTCGCAGCATTTTTCTTCCTTGCCGTCACTTGATTGCTTTTATTCTTGGCATTGCTTACTTTTCTCTTGTTCTTTTGCCATCTACAATAACCCGATATTTCCAAGTGCACCATCTCTGATGGACGCCATAGTACATGCCATTTACATCAACAAATATTGTGTCCTTTAAGTATAGAATTTTTGTATCCATATTTGTTATAGTATAGAGTGATCTTGTAGTTTATTACATCAGTAATTGCAGCTCCAACGTTAGTGTCGGACATGCTGGAATCCTCCGGAGGCCTTACACCACTTGTTACCTTCAAAAACAACATAAGTTTCTCATTTAGATATAAAGTGAAAATGAAACTTTTCCATTGTTTCGTTGATTAAATTTTAACAATTTCAGTATAATGACACCTCGCTGCAAAGACAATGGGGCTGACGTTGATAGGGTTGAAACTGTTTGTTGCTTATCTTGCGGCAATTTTCTTTCTTGCCCTCACTTGATTGCTTTTCTTTTTGGCGATGCCTACTTTTCTCTTGTACTTTTGCCCTTTCTCTCTTAATCCAATGGGATTCTGGACTATTCTGCTTGAGTCCACATTTTCATCTTCTAATCCAGAATGGTGTCCTTCCAAATAGTAGCACGCACATCTACAATCACCAAATATTTCCAAGTGTACCATCTCCGATGGACGCCATGGTACATGCCACCTACATCAACAAATATTGTGTCCATTAAGTATAGAATTTTTATAACTATATTTATTAAAATGTAGAGTGACCTTGTAGTTTATTACCTGAGAAATTGCAGCTCGAACATTAGTGTTCGACATGCTGGAGTCCTCCGGAGGCCTTACACCCCTCGTTGCCTTCAAAAACAACATAAGTTAATCATTTAACTATAAAGTAAAAATGAAACTTTTCCATTGTTTCGTTGATTAAATTTTAACAATTTCAGTATAGTGATACCTCCGGTGCGAAGACAATGGGGTTGACGTTGACAGGGTTGAAACTGTTTGTTGCTTGTCTTGCAGCATTTTTCTTTCTTGCTCTCACTTGATTGCTTTTCTTTTTGGTGATCCTTACTTTTCTCTTGTTCTTTTGCCCTTTCTCTCTTAATCCAATGGGATTCTGGACTATTCCGCTTGAGTTCACATTTTCATCTTCAAATCCAGAATGATGTCCTCCTAAATGGTAGCATGCACATCTACAATCAGCAAATATTTTCAAGTGCACCATCTCAAATGGATGCTATGGTACATGCCACCTATGTCAACAAATATTGTGTCCTTTAAGCATAAAATTTTTCTAACTGCATTTGCTAAAATATAGAGCGATCTTGTAGTTTCTTACCTCAGTAATTGCAGCTCCAACATTAGTGTTGGACATGCTGGAATCCTCCAGAGGCCTTACACCACTCGTTGCCTTCAAAAACAACATAAGTTACTCATTTAAGTATAAAGTGAAACTGAAGCTTTTCCATTACCTCGTTGATTAAATTTTAACAATTTCTATATAGTGATACCTCCGGTGCGAAGATGATGGAGCTCATGTTGCCAGGGCTTAAACTGTTTGTTGCTTGTCTTGCAACATTTTTCCTTCCTGCCTTCACTTGATTGGTTTTCATTTTGGCGATGCTTACTTTTCTCTTGTTCTTTTTCCCATTCTCTCTTAATCCAGTGGGATTCTGGACTATTTTGCTTGAGGTCACATTTTCATCTTCTGATCCAGAATGGTGTCCTTCCAAATAGTAGCATGCACATCTACAATCACCTAATATTTCTATGTGCCCCATCCCCGACGGACGCCATGGCACATGCTACCTGCACCAACAAATATTGTGCCAATTAAGTATAAAATTTTTTTAACTATATTTGTTAAAATATGGAGTGATCTTGTAGTTTATTACCTCAGTAGTTGCAGCTCCAACATTATTGTTGGACATGTTGGAATCCTACGGAGGCCTTACACCACTTGTTGCCTTCAAGAGCAACATAAGTTACTCATTTAAGTATAAAGTGAAAATGAAGCTTTTCCATTATTTCGTTGATTAAATTTTAACAATTTCAGTATAGTGATACCTCCGGTGCAAAGACGATGCGGCTGACATTGACGGGGCTTAAACTGTTTGCTGCTTGTATTGTAGCATTTTCCATTCTTGCCTCCACTTGATTGCTTTTCTCCTTGGCGAGGCTTACTTTTCTCTTGTTCTTGTGCCCTTTCTCTCTTAATCCAGTGGGATTCAGGACTATTCTACTTGAGGTCACATTTTCATCTTCTGATCCAGAATGGTGTCCTTCCCAATAGTAGCATGCACATCTACAATCACCAAATATTTCCAAGTGCACCATCTCCGACGGACGCCATGGTACATGCCACCAACATCAACAAATATTCTGTCCTTTAAGTATAGAATTTTTGCAACTATATTTGTTAAAATATTGAGTGATCTTGTAATAAATTACCTCAGATATTGCCACTCTAACATTGGTGTTGGATATGCTGGAATCCTCCGAAGGCCTTACACCAATTATTGTATTAAAAAACAACATAAGTTACTCATTTAAGTATAAAGTGAAAATGAACCTTTTCTATTATTTCGTTCTCTAAATTTTAACAATTTCAGTATAGTGATACCTCTGGTGCGAAGACGATGGGGCTGACGTTGATAGGGCTAAAACTGTTTGTTGCTTGTCCTGCAACATTTTTCTTTCTTGCGTTCACTTGATTGCTTTCCTTCTTGCCGATGCTTACTTTTCTCTTGTTCTTTTGCCCTTTCTCTCTTAATCCAGTGGAATTCTGGACTATTCTACTTGAGGTCACGTTTTCATCTTCTGATCCAGAATGGTGTCCTTCCAAATAGAAGCATGCACATCCACAATCACCAAATATTTCCAAGTGCACCATCTGCGACGGTGGCCAAGCCACATGCCACCTACCTCAACAAATATTGTGTCCTTTAAGTATGGAATTTTTGTAACCATATTCGTTAAAATATAGAGTGATATTGTAGTTTATTACTGCAGTAATTGCAGCTCTAACATTAGTGTTGGATATGCTGGAATCCTCCGGAGGCCTTACAGCACTTATTACCATCAAAAACAACATAAGTTACTCATTTAACCATAAAGTGAAAATGAAACTTTTCCGTTGTTTCGTTCATTAAATTTTAATAATTTCAGCACTGTGATACCTCCGGTGAGAAAACGATGGGGTTGGCGTTGACAAGGCTGAAACTGTTTGTTGCTTGTCTTGCAGCATTCTTCTGTCTTGCCTTCGCTTGATTGCTATTCTTTTTGGCGGTGCTCTTCTCATATTCTTTTGCCCTTTCCCTCTCAATCCGATGGGATTCTAGACTATTGTGCTTCGCTTCACATTCTCATGTTCTGATCCAAAATGGTGTCGTTCCAAATGGTAGCATGCACATCTACAATCACCAAATATTTCCAAGTGCACCGTCTCCAACGGCCGCCATGGCATACGCCACCTACATCAGCAAATATTGTGTCCTTTAAGTATAGAATTTTTGCAACTATATTTGTTAAAATATAGAGTGGTCTTGTAGTTTATTACCTCAGTAATTGCAGCTCCAACATTAGTGTTGGACAAGCTGGAATCCTCCGGAGGCCTTGCACCACTTGTTGCCTTCAAAAACAACATAAGTTGCTCATTTAAGTGCAAAGTGATTATGAAGCCTTTCCATTATTTCGTTGATTAAATTTTAACAATTTCAGTGCAGCGATACCTCCGGTGCAAAGACGATGGGGCTGATGTTGACAGGGCTTAATCTGTTTGTTGCTTGCCATGCATCATTTTTCTTTCTTGCCTTCACTTGATCGCTTTTCTTTTTAGTGATGCTTGCTTTTCTTTTGTTCTTTTGCCCTTCCTGTCTTAATCCAGTGGGATTCTGGACTATTCTGCTTAAGGTCACATTTTCATCTTCTGATCCAGAATGGTGCCCTTCCAAATAGTAGCATGCACATCCACAATCACCAAAATTTTCTAAGTGCGCCATCTCCGACGGACGCTATGGTACATGCCACCTACATCAACAAATATTATGTCCTTTAAGTATAGAATTTTTGTAACTATATTTGTTAAAATATAGAGTGATCTTGCAATTTATGACCTGAGATATTGTAGCTCGAACATTAGTGTTGGACATGCTGGAGTCCTCCGGAGGCCTTACACCACTTGGTGCCTTCAGAAACAACAAAAGTTGCTCATTTAACTATAAAGTGAAAATGAAACTTTTCCATTGTTTTGTTGATAAAATTTTAACAATTTTAGTATTCTGATACCTCCGATGTGAAGACAATGGGGTTGACGTTGACAGGGTTGAAACTGTTTGTTGCTTGTCTAGTAGCATTTTTCTTTCTTGCCCTCACTTGATTGCTTTTCTTTTTGGTGATGCTTACTTTTCTCTCGTTCTTTTGCCCTTTCTCTCTTAATCCAATGGGATTTTAGACTATTCCACTTGACTTCACATTTTCATCTTCTGATCCCGAATGATGTCCTTCTAAACGGTAGCATGCACATCTACAACCACCAAATATTTTCAAGTGTACCAGCTCCGACGGACGCTATGGTACATGCCACCTGCATCGGCAAATATTGTGTCCTTTAAGCATAAAATTTTTCTACCTATATTTATTAAAATATAGAGTGGTCTTGTAGTTTATTACCTCAGAAATTGCAGCTTCAACATTAGTGTTGGGCATGCTGGAATCCTCTGGAGGCCTTACCCGACTTGTTGCCTTCACGAAGAACATAAGTTACTCATTTAAGTATAAAGGGAAAATGTGGCTTTTCCATTATTTCGTTGATTAAATTTTAACAATTACAGTATAGTGACACCTCTGGTGTGAAGACGATGGAGCTCACGTTGCCAGGGCTTAAACTGTTTGTTGCTTGTCTTGCAACATTTTTCTTTCTTACCTTCACCAGATTGCTTTTCTTTTTGGCGATGCTTACTTTTGTCTTGTTCTTTTGTCGTTTCTTTCTTAATCCAGTAGGATTCTGGACTATTCTGCTTGAGGTCACATTTTCATCTTCTGATCCAGAATGGTGCCCTTCCAAATAGTGGCATGCACATCTACAATCATCGAATATTTCCAAGAGCCCCATCCCTGACGGACGCCACGGTACATGCTACCTATATCAACAAATATTGTGTCATTCATGTATAAAATTTTTCTAACAATATTTGTTAAAATATAGAGTGATCTTCTTGTTTATTACCTCAGTAATTGCAGCTCCAACATTAGCGTTGGACATGCTAGAATCCTCCGGAGGCCTTACACCACTTGTTGCCTTCAAGAACAACATAAGTTACTCATTTAAGTATAAAGTGAAAATGAAGCTTTTCCATTATTTCGTTGATTAAATTTTAACAATTTCAGTATAGTGATAACTCCAGTGGGAAGACGATGGGGCTGACGTTGACGGGGCTTAAACTGTTTGTTGCTTGTCTTGTAGCATTTTCTGTTCTTGCCTTCACTTGATTGCTTTTCTTCTTGGCAAGGCTTACTTTTCTCTTGTTCTTATGCCTTTTCCTTCTTAATCCAGTGGGATTCAGGACTATTCTGCTTGAGGTCACTTTTTCATCTTCTGATCCAGAATGGTGTCCTCTTAAATAGTAGCATGCACATCCACAATCCCCAAATATTTCATAGTGCACCATCTCCAACGGACGCCATGGTACATGCCACCTACATTAACAAATGTTGTGTCCTTTAAGTATAGAATTTTTGTAGCTATTTTTGTTCAAATATAGAGTGATCTTGTAGTTTATTATCTCAGAAATTGCAGCTCCAACATTAGTGTTGGATATGCTGGAATCCTCCGAAGGCCTTGCACCACTTGTTGCCTTCAAAAACAACATAAGTTACTCATTTAAGTATAAAATGAAAATGAAGCTTTTCCATTATTTCGTTGATTAAATTTTAACAATTTTAGTATAGTGGTACCTCCGGTGCGAAGACAATGGGGCTAACATTGATAAGGCTGAAACTGTTTGTTGCTTGTCTTGCAACATTTTTCTTTCTTGCCTTCACTTGATTGCTTTTCTTCTTGGCAATGTTTATTTTTCTCTTGCTCTTTTGCCCTTTCTCTCTTAATCTAGTGGGGTTCTGAGCTATTCTCCTTGAGGTCACATTTTCATCTTCTGATCCAGAATGGTGTCCTTCCAAATCGAAGCATGCACATCTACAATCACCGAATATTTCCAGGTGCACCATCTCCGACGGACACCGTGCCACGTGCCACCTACATCAACAAATATTGTGCCCTTTATGTATGGAGTTTTTGTAACCATATTTGTTAAAATGTAGAGTGATCTTGTAGTATATTACCTCAGTAATTACAGCTCCAACATTAGTGCTAGACATGCTGGAATCCTTCATGGACCTTGCACCACTTGTTGCCTTCAAAAACAACATAAGTTATTCATTTAACTATAAAGTCAAAATGAAACTTTTCCATTGCTTCGTTCATTAAATTTTAACAATTTTAGTATCGTGATACCTCCGGTGCGAAGACGATGGGGCTGACGTTGGCAGGGCTGAAACTGTTTGTTGCATGTCTTGCATCATTTTTCTTTCTTGCCTTCCCCTGATTGCTATTCTTTTTGGCGATGCTTACTTTCTCATGCTCTTTCACCCTTTCTCTCTCAATCCAACCAGATTCTAGACTATTCCGCTTGACTTCACATTTTCATCTTCTGATCCTGAATGGTGCCCTTCTAAATAGCAATATGCACATCCACAATCACCAAACATTTCCAAGTGCACCATCTCCGACGGACGCCATGGTACATGCCACCTATATCAACAAATATTGTGTGTATTAAGCATAGAATTTTTGTAACTATATTTGTTGAAATATGGAGTGATCTTATAGTTTATTAACTCAGTAATTCCAGCCCCAACAATAGCGTCAGACGTGCTAGAATCCTCCGGAGGCCTTACACCACTTGTTGCCTTCAAAAACAACACAAGTTACTTATTTAAGTATAAAGCGAAGATGAGGCCTTTCCGTTATTTTTTTGATTAAATTTTCACAATTTCAGTATAGTGATACCTCCGGTGTGAAGACGATGGGGCTAACGTTGACAGGGCTTGAACTGTGTGTTGCTTGTCTTGCATCATTTTTCTTTCTTGCCTTCACTTGATTGCTTTTCTTTTTGGCAATAATTACTTTTCTCTCGTTCTTTTGCCCTTTCCCTCTTAATCTAGCAGAATTCTGGACTATTCTGCTTGAGGTCACGTTTTCATCTTCTGATCCAGAATGATATCCTTCAGAATATTAACATGCACATCTGCAATCACCAAATATTTCCAAGTGCACTATTTCCAAGTGCATCGTCTCCGACGGACGCCATGGTATATGCCACACATCAACAAATATTGCGTCCTTTAATTATGGAATTTTTGTAACTATATCTGTTGAAATATAGAGTGATCTTGTAGTCTATTGCCTCGGTAATTGCACTCCAACATTAGTGTTGGACATGCTGGAATCCTCTGAGGGCCTTACACCACTTGTTGCCTTCAAAAACACAATAAGTTGCTCATTTAAGTATAAAGTGATTATGAAGCCTTTCCATTATTTCGTTGATTAAATTTTAACAATTTCAGTATAGTGGTACCTCTGGTGTTAAGACGATGGGGCTGATGTTGACAGGGCTTAAACTGTTTGTTACTTGTCATGCATTATTTTTCTTTCTTGCCTTCACTTGATCGCTTTTCTTTTTGGTAATGCTTACTTTTCTCTTGTTCTTTTGCCTTTTCTATCTTAATCCAGTGGAATTCTGGGCTATTTCGCTTGTGGCCACATTTTCATCTTCTGATCCAGAATGGTGTCTTTCTAAATAATAGCATGCACATCCACAATCACCAAATATTTCCAAGTACACCATCTCCGACGGATGCTATGGTACATGCCACCTGCATCAACAAATATTATGTCCTTTAAGTATAAAATTGTTCTAACTATATTTGTTAAAATATGGAGTGATCTTGCAGTTTACTACGTCAGCAATAGCATCTCAAACACTAGTGTTGGACATACTGGAACCCTCCGGAGGCCTTATACAACTTTTTGACGATGCTTACTTTTCTCATGTTCTTTTGCCCCTTCTCTCTCAATCCGGTGGGATTCTAGACTATTTTGCTTCACTTCACATTCTCATGTTCTAATCCAGAATGGTGTCCCTCCAAATGGAAGCGTGCACATCTACAATCACCAAATATTTCCAAGCGCACCGTCTCCGACGGACGCCATGGTATGTGCCACCTACATCAACAAATATTGTGTCCTTTAAGTATAGAATTTTTATAACTATATTTGTTAAAATATAGAGTGATCATCTAGTTTGTTACCTCAGTAATTGGAGCTCCAACATTAGCGTTGGACATGCTAGAATCCTCCGAAGGCCTTACACCACTTGTTGCCTTCAAAAACAACATAAGTTACTCATTTAAGTGTAAAGTGAAAATGAAACTCTTCCATTGTTTCATTGATTAAATTTTAACAATTTCAGTATAGTGATACCTCCGGTGTGAGGGATAATGGGGTTGACGTTGACAGGGCTGAAACTGTTTGTTGCTTGTCTTGCAGCATTTTTCTTTCTTGCCCTCACTTGATTGCTTTCCTTTTTGGTGTTGCTTACTTTTCTCTTGTTCTTTTGCCCTTTCTCTGTTAATCCAATGGGATTCTAGACTATTCCACTTGAGTTCACATTTTCATCTTCCGATCCAGAATGATGTCCTTCTAAATGGTAGCCTGCACATTTACAATCACCAAATATTTTGAAGTCCACCATCTTAGACGGATGCCATGGTACATGCCACCTACACCAACAAATACTGTCTCCTTTATATATAAAATTTTTCTAACCATATTTGCTAAAATCTAGAGCAATCTTGTAGTTTCTTACCTCAGTAATTGCAACTCCAACATTAGTGTTGGACATGCTGGAATCCTCCGGAGGCCTTACACCACTTGTTGGCTTCAAGAACAACATAAGTTACTCATTTAAGTATAAAGTGAAAATGAAGCTTTTCCATTATTTCATTGATTAAATTTTAACAATTTCATTATAGTGATACCTCTGGTGCGAAGATGATGGGGCTGACGTTGATGGGGCTTAAACTGTTTGTTGCTTGTCGTCCAACATTTTTCGTTCTTGCCTCCACTTGATTGCGTTTCTTCTTGGCGAGGCTTACCTTTCTCTTGTTCTTTTGCCCTTTCTCTCTTAATCCAATGAGATTCAGGACTATTCTGCTTGAGGTCACTTTTTCATCTTCTGATCCAGAATGGTGCCCTTTCAAATGGTAGCATGCACATCCACAATCACCAAATATTTCCAAGTGCGCCGTCTCGGGCAAATGCCATGGTACATGCCACCTACGTCAACAAATATTGTGTCCTTTCAGCATAGAATTTTCATAACTATATTTGTTAAAATATAGAGTGACCTTGTAGTTTCTTATCTCAGAAATTGCAGCTCCAACATTAGTGTTGGACAGGCTGGAATCCTCCGAAGGCCTTACACCGCTTGTTGCCTTCAAAAACAACATAAGTTACTCATTCAAGCATAAAGTGAAAATGAAGCCTTTCCATTATTTCGTTGATTAAATTTAACAATTTCAGTATAGGGGTACCTCCGGTGTGAAGACAATAGGGCTGACGTTCACAGGGCTGAAACTGTTTGTTGCTTGTCTTGCAACATTTTTCTTTCTTGCCTTCACTTGATTGCTTTTCTCCTTGGCGATGCTTACTTTTCTCTTGTTCTCTTGCCCTTTCTCTCTTAATCTAGTGGGATTCTAGACTATTCTGCTTGAGCCCACATTTTCATCTTCTGATCCAGAATGTTATCCTTCTAAATAGCAGCATGCACATCTACAATCACCAAATATTGTCAAGCGCGCCATCTCCGACTGACACCATGGTACATGCCATCTATATCAGCAAATATTGAAACCTCTAAGTGCAAAAGTTTTCTAACTATGTTCATTAAAATATTGAGTGTTCTTGTAGTTTATTACCTCAGTAATTGTAGCTCCAACTTTAGTGTTGGACATGCTGGAATACTCCGGAGGCCTTACACCACTTGTTGCCTTTAAAAGCAACATAAGGTACTCATTTAAGTATAAAGTGAAAATGAAACTTTTCCATTATTTCATTGATTAAATTTTAACATTTTCAGTATAGTGATACCTCCGGTGCGAAGACGATGGGGCTGACGTTGACAAGGCTGAAACTATTTGTTGCTTGTCTTGCAACATTTTTCTTTCTTGCCTTCACTTGATTGCTTTTCTTCTCGGCGATGCTTACTTTTCTCTTGTTCTTTTGCCCTTTCTCTCTTAATCCAATCGGATTCTAGACTATTTTGCTTGAGGTCATATTTTCATCGTCTGATCTAGAATGGTGTCCTTCCAAATAGAAGCATGCACATTTACAATCACCAAATATTTCCAAGTGCACCATCTCCGACGAACGCCACGCCACATGCCACCTACATCAACAAGTATTGTGCCCTTTTAGTATGGAATTTTTGTGACTATATTTGTTAAAATACAGAGTGATTTTGTAGTTTATTACCGCAGTAATTACAGCTCCAACATTAGTGTTGGACATACTGGAATCCTCCGGAGGCCTTACACCACTTGTTGACTTCAAAAACGACATGAGTTTCTCATTTAACTATAAAGTGAAAATAAAACTTTTCCATTGTTTTGTTCATTAAATTTTAACAATTCCAGCATAGTGATACCTCTGGTGCGAAACGATGGGGCTGGCATTGACAGGGGTGAAACTGTTAATTGCTTGTCTTACAGCATTTTTCTTTCTTGCCTTCACTTGATTGCTATTCTTTTTAGCGATGCTTACTTTTCTCATGTTCTTTTGCCCTTTCTCTCTCAATCCGGTGGGATTCTAGACTATTTTGCTTCACTTCACATTCTCATGTTTTGATCCCAAATGGTGTCCTTCCAAATGGTAGCATGCACATCTACAACCACCAAATATTTCCAAGTGCACCATCTCTGACGGACGCCATGGCATACGCCACCTACATCAACAAATATTGTGTCCTTTAAGTATAGAATTTTTATAACTGTATTTGTTAAAATATAGAGTGATCTTATAGTTTATTACCTCAGTAATTGCAGCTCCAACATTAGTGTTGGACATGCTTTAATCCTCTGGAGGCCTTACACCACTTGTTGCCTTCAAAAACAACATAAGTTGCTCATTTAAGTATAAAGTGAATATGAAGCCTTTCTATTATTTCATTGATTAAATTTTAACAATTTTAGTATAGAGATACCTCCGGTGCAAAGGCGATGGGGCTGACGTTGACAGGGCTTAAACTGTTTGTTGCTTGTCATGCATCATTTTTCTTTCTTGCCTTCACTTGATTGCTTTTGTTTTTAACGATGCTCACTTTTCGCTTATTCTCCTGCCCTTTCTGCCTTAATCTAGTGGGATTCTGGACTATTCTACTTGAGGTCACATTTTCATCTTCTGATCCAGAATGGTGTCCTTCCAAATAGTAGCATGCACATCCATAATCACCGAATATATCCAAGTGTACCATATCCGGCGAGTGCCATGGTACCTACCGCCTACATCAACAAATATTGTGTCCTTTAACTATAGAATTTTTGTAACTATATTTATGAAAATATAGAGTGATCTTGTAGCTTGTTACGTCAGTAATTGTAGCCCCAACATTAGTGTTGGATATGCTGGAATCATTCGGAGACCTTACACCACTTGTTGCCTTCAAAAACAGCATAAGTTACTCATTTAATTATAAAGTGAGAATGAAACTTTTCCATTACTTCGTTGATTAAATTTTAACAACCTTGGTATAGTGACACCTCCGGTGTGAGGACGATGGGGCTGATATTGACTGGGCTGAAACTGTTTTTGGCTTGTCTTGCAGCATTTTTCTTTCTTGCCTTCACTTGATTGCTTTTCTTCTTGGCGATGCTTACTCTTCTCTTCTTCTTTGTCCCTTTCTCGCTTAATCCAATGGGATTCTAGACTATTCCTCTTGAGTTCACATTTTCCATCTTTCGTTCCAGAATGGTGTCTTTCCAAATAGCAGCATGCACATTTACAATCACCAAATATTTTCAAGTGCGCCATCTCTGACGGATGCCATGGTACATGCCATCTACATCGGCAAATATTGAAACCTTTAAGTGCAAAATTTTTCTAACTATAATTTTTAAAATATCGACTGATCTTATAGTTTATTACCTCAGTAATTACAACTCCAACTTCAGTGTTGGACATCCTGGAATCCTCTGGAGGCCTTACACCACTTGTTAACATCAAAAACAGCGTAAGATACTCATTTAACTATAAAGTGAAACGGAAAGCTTTCCATTATTTCGTGGATTAAATTTTAACAATTTTAGTGTAGTGATACCCCCAGTGCAAAGACGATGGGGCGGACGTTGGCAGGGCTGAAACTGTTTGTTGCTTGTCTTGCAGCATTTTTCTTTCTTGCCCTCACTTGATTGCTTTTCTTTTTGGTGATGCTTACTTTTCTCTTGTTCTTTTACCCTTTTTCTCTTAATCCAATGGGATTCTGGACTATTCCGCTTGAGGTCACATTTTCATCTTCTGATCCAGAATGATGTCATTCTAAATGGTAGCATGCAGATCCGCAATCACCAAATATTTTCAAGTGCACCATCTCGGACGGCCGTGGTACATGCCACCTGCATCAGCAAATATAGTGCCCTTTATGTATAAAATTTTTCTAACTATATTTTCCAAAATGTAGAGCGATCTTGTAGTTTCTTACCTCAGTAATTGCAGCTCCAACAATAGTGTTAGACATGCTCGAATCCTCCGGAGGCCTTACACGACTTGTTACCTTCAAAAACAACATAAGTTACTCATTTAAGTATAAAGCAAAAATTAAGCTTTTCAATTATTTCGTTGATTAAATTTTAAGAATTTCAGTAGAGTGATACCTCCGGTGCGAAGACGATGGAGCTCCGTTGCTAGGGCGTAAACTGTTTGTTGCTTATCATGCAACATTTTTCTTTCTTACCTTCACTTGATTGCTTTTCTTTTCGGCGATGCCTACTTTTCTCTTGTTCTTTTGCCCTTTCTCTCTTAATCCAGTGGGATTCTTGACTATTCTGCTTGAGGCCACATTTTCATCTTCTGATCCAGAAAAAGTCCTTCCAAATAGTAACATGCACATCGACAATCACTGAATATTTCCAAGTGCTCCAACTCCGACGGACGCCATGGTATATGCTGGCTACGTCAAAAACTATTGTGTCCTTTAAGTATAAAATTTGTCTAACTATATTCGTTAAAATATAGAGTGATCTTGTAGTTTGTTACCTCAGTAATTGCAGCTCCAACATTAGTGTTGGACATGCTGGAATCCTCTGGAGACCTTACACCACTTGTTTCCCTAAAAACAGCATAAGTTACTCATTTAATTATAAAGTGAGAATGAAACTTTTCCGTTGCTTTGTTGATTAAAATTTAATAATTTTAATATAGTGGCACCTCCGATGTGAAGACGGTGGGGCTGATGTTGACAGGGCTAAAACTGTTTGTTGCTTGTCTTGCAGCATTTTTCTTTCTTGCCTTCACTTGATTGCTTTTCTTCTTGGCGATGCTTACTTTTCCCTTGTTCTTTTGCCCTTTCTCGCTTAATCCAGTGGGACTCGGACTATTCCCCTTGAGTTCACATTTTTCATCTTTTGGTCCAGAATCGAGTCCTTCCAAATAGCAGCATGCGCATTTACAATCGCCAAATATTTTCAAGTGGGCCATCTCCGACGGACGCCAAGGTACATGCCATCTACATCAGCAAATATTAAAACCTTTAAGTGCAAAATTTTTCTAACTATATTTGTTAAAATATAGAGTGATCTGTAGTTTATTACCTCAGTAATTGTAGCTCCAACTTTTGTGTTGGACATGTTGGAATCCTCCGGAGGCCTTACACCACTTGTCGACTTCAAAAACAACGTAAGTTACTCATTTAACTATAAAGTGAAAATGAATCTTTTCCATTATTTCATTGATTAAATTCTAACAATTTTAGTATAGTGACACCCCCGCTGCGAAGACGATGGGGCTGACGTTGACAGGGCTGAAATTGTTTGTTGCTTGTCTTCCAGCATTTTTCTTTCTTGCCTTCACTTGATTGCTTTTGTTCTTGGCGATGCTTACTTTTCTCTTATTCTTTTACCCTTTCTCTCTTAATCCAGTGGGATTCTGTACTATTCTGCTTGAGTTCGCATTTTCATCTTCTGATCCAGAATAGTGTCCATTCAAATAATAGCATGCACATTTGCAATCACTAGGTATTTGCAAGTACACCATCTCCGGCGGACGCCATGGTACATGCCACCTACATAAACAAATATTGTGTCCTTTAAGTATAGAATTTTTGTATCCATATTTGTTATAGTATAGAGTGATCTTGTAGTTTATTACATCAGCAATTGCCGCTCCAGCGTTGGTGTTGGACATGCTGGAATCCTCCGGAGGCCTTACACCACTTGTTGCCCTCAAAAACAACATAAGTTACTCATTTGGGCATAAAGTAAAAATCAAACTTTTCCATTGTTTTGTTGATTAAATTTTAACAATTTCAGTATAATGATACCTCCAGTGTGAACACAAAGGGCCTGACATCGACAGGGTTGAAACTGTTTGTTGCTTGTCTTGCAGCAATTTTCTTTCTTGCCCTCACTTGATTGCTTTTCTTTTTGGCGATGCTTACTTTTCCCTTGCCCTTTTGCCCTCTCTCTCTTAATCCAGTGGGATTCTGTACTATTTCACTTGAGTTCATATTTTCATCTTCTGATCCAAAATGGTGTCCATCCAAATAATAGCATGCACATCTACAATCACCAGATATTTACAAGTGCACCATCTTCGGCGGACGCCCTGGTACATGCCACCTATATAAGCAAATATTGTGTCCTTTAAGTATAGAATTTTTGCATCCATATTTGTTATAGTATAGAGTGATCTTGTAGTTTATTACATCAGTAATAGCAGCTCCAGCATTAGTGTTGGACATGCTGGAATCCTCCGGAGGCCTTACACCACTTGTTGCCCTCAAAAACAACATAAGTTACTCATTTAGGCATAAAGTGAAAATGAAACTTTTCCATTGTTTCGTTGATTAAATTTTTATAATTTCAGTATAATGATACCTTCGGTGCGAAGACAATGGGGCTGACGTTGACAGCGTTGAAACTGTTTGTTGCTTATCTTGCAGCAATTTTCTTTCGTGCCCTCACTTGATTGCTTTTCTTTTTGGTGATGCTTACTTTTTTCTTGTCCTTTTTCCCTCTCTCTCGTAATCCAGTGGGATTCTGGGTATTCCGCTTGAGTTCACAATTTCATCTTCTGATCTAGAATGGTGTCCTTCTAAATAGTAGCATGCCCATCTACAATCACCAAATATTTCCAAGTGCACCATCTCCGACGGACACCATGGTACATGCCACCTATATCAGCAAATATTGTGTCCGTTAAGTGTAGAATTTTTGTAACTATATTTGTTAGAGTGTGGAGTGATCTTGTAGTTTATTACCTCAGAAATTGTTGCTCGAACATTAGTGTTGGCCATGCTGGAATCCTCCGGAGGCCTTACACCACTGGTTGCCCTCAAAAACAACATAAGTCATTCATTTAACTATAAAGTGAAAATGAAGCCTTTCCATTGTTTCGTTGATTAAATTTTAATAATTTCAGTATAGTGATACCTCCGGTGCGAAGATAATGGGGTTAACGTTGACTGGGTTGAAACTGTTTGTTGCTTATCCTGCGACATTTTTCTTTCTTGCCCTCACTTGATTGCTTTTCTTTCTGGTGATGCTCACTTTTCTCTTGTTCTTTTGCCCTTTCTCTCTTAATCCAATGAGATTCTGGACTGTTCCGCTTGAGTTCACATTTTCATCTTCGGATCTAGAATAATGTCCTTCTAAATGGCAGCGTGCACATCTACAATCACCAAATATTTTCAAGTCCACCATCTCGGACGGAGGCTATGGTACATGCCACATCAACAAATATTGTGTCCATTATGTATAAAATTTTTCTAACTATATTTGCTAAAATCTAGAGCGATCTTGTCGTTTCTTACCTCAGTAATTGCAACACCAACATTAGTGTTGGACATGCTGGAATCCTCTGGAGGCCTTACACCACTTGTTGCCTTCAAAAACAACATAAGTTACTTATTTAAATATAAAGCGAAGATGAAGCTTTTCCATTATTTTGTAGATTAAATTTTGACAATTTTTACATAGTGATACCTCTGGTGTACGATGGAGCTCACATTGCCAGGGCTTAAACTGTTTGTTGCTTGTCTGGCAACATTTTTCTTTCTTACCTTCACTTGATTGCTTTTCTTTTTGGCGATGCTTACTTTTGTCTTGTTCTTTTGCTGTTTCACTCTTAATCCAGTGGGATTCTAGACTATTCTGCTAGAGGTCACATTTTCATCTTCTAATCCAAAATGGTGTCCTTCCAAATAGTAGCATGCACATCTACAATCACCGAACATTTCTATGTGCCCCGTCTCCGACGGACGCCGTGGTACATGCTACCTACATCAACAAATATTGTGTCATTTAAGTATAAAATTCTTCTAACTATATTTGTTCAAATATAGAGTGATCTTATAGTTTATTACCTTAGTAATTGTTGCCCCAACATTAGTGTTGGACATGCTGGAATCCTCCGGAGGTTTTACACCACTTGTTGCCTTCAAGAACAACATAAGTTACCCATTTAAGTATAAAGTGAAAATGAAGCTTTTCCATTATTTCGTTGATTAATTTTTAACAATTTCATTATAGTGATACCTATGGTGCGAAGACGATGGGGCTGACGTTGATGGGGCTTAAACTGTTTGTTGCTTGTCGTGCAGCATTTTTCGTTCTTGCCTCCACCTGATTGCTTTTCTTCTTGGCGAGGCTTGCCTTTCTCTTGTTCTTTTGCCCTTTCTCTCTTAATCCAGTGAGATTCAGGACTATTCCGCTTGAGGTCACTTTTTCATCTTCTGATCCAGAATGGTGTCCTTTCAAATAGTAGCATGCACATCCACAATCACCAAATATTTCCAAGTGCACCGTCTCCGATGGACGCCATGGTACATGCCACCTACGTCAACAAATATTGTGTCCTTTCAGTATAGAATTTTTGTAACTATATTTGTTAAAATATAGAGTGATCTTGTAGTTTCGTATCTCAGAAATTGCAGCTCCAATATTAGTGTTGGACAGGCAGGAATCCTCCGAAGGCCTTACACCGCTTGTTGCCTTCAAAAACAACATAAGTTGCTCATTTAAGTATAAAGTGAAAATGAAGCTTTTCCACTATTTTGTTGATTAAATTTAACAATTTCAGTATAGTGGTACCTCCGGTGCGAGGACAATAGGGCTGACGTTGACAGGGCTGAAACCGTTTGTTGCCTGTCTTGCAACATTTTTCTTTCTTGCCTTCACTTAATTGCTTTTCTTCTTGGCGATGCTTACTTTTCCCTTGTTCTTTTGCCCTTTCTCTCTTAATCCAGTGGGATTATGGACTGTTCTACTTGAGGTCACATTTTCATCTTCTGATCCAGAATGTTATCCTTCCAAATTGCAGCATGCACATCTACAATCACCAAATATTTTCAAGTGCACCATCTCCGACTGACACCATGGTACATGCCATCTACATCAGCAAATATTGAAACCTTTAAGTGCAAAATTTTTCTAACTATATTCGTTAAAATATAGAGTGTTCTTGTAGTTCATTACCTCACTAATTGCAGCTCCAACTTTAGCGTTGGACATGCTAGAATCCTCTGGAGGCCTTACACCACGTGTTGCCTTTAAACACAACATAAGTTACTTATTTAAGTATAAAGTGAAAATGAAACATTTCTATTATTTCATTGATTAAATTTTAACATTTTCAGTATAGTGATACCCCCGTTACGAAGACGATGGGCTGATGTTGACAGGGCTGAAACTATTTGTTGCTTGTCTTGCAACATTTTTCTCTCTTGCTTTCACTTGATTGCTTTTCTTCTTGGCGATGCTTACTTTTCCTTTGTTCTTTTGCCCTTTCTCTCTTAATCCAGTTGGATTCTGGACTATTTCACTTGAGGTCACATTTTCGTCTTCTGATCTAGAATGGTGTCCTTCCAAATAGAAGCTTGCACATCTACAATCACCAAATATTTCCAACTGCACCATCTCCGACAGACGCCATGCCACATGCCACCTACATCAACAAATATTGTGCCCTTTAAGTATGGAATTTTTATAACTATATTTTTTAAAATACAGAGTGATCTTGTAGTTTATTACCGCAGTAATTACAGCTCCAACATTAGTGTTGGACATGCTGGAATCCTCCGGAGGCCTTACACCATTTGTTGCCTTTAAAAACAACATGAGTTACTCATTTAACTATAAAGTGAAAATGAAACTTTTCCATTGTTTTGTTCATTAAATTTTAACAATTTCAGCATTGTGCTACCTTTGGTGCGAAAACGATGGGGCTGGCGTTGACAGGGCTGAAACTGTTAGTTGCTTATCTTACAACATTTTTCTTTCCTGCCTTCGCTTGATTGCTGTTCTTTTTGGCAATGCTTACTTTTCTCATGTTCTTCTGCCCTTCCTCTCTCAATTCGGTGGGATTTTAGACGATTTTGCTTCACTTCACATTCTCATGTTCTGATCCAGAATGGTGTCCTTCCAAATGGTAGCATGCACATCTACAATCACCAAATATTTCCAAGTGCACCATCTCCGACGGACGCCATGGTATATGCCACCTATATCAACAAATATTGTGTCCTTTAAGTATAGAATTTTTGTAACTGTATTTGTTAAAATATAGAGTGCTCTTGTAGTTTATTACCTCAGTAATTGTAGCTCCAACATTAGTGTTGGACATGCTTGAATCCTCCGGAGGCCTTACACCACTTGTTGCCTTCAAAAACAACATAAGTTGCTCATTTATGTATAAAGTGAATATAAAGTCGTTCCATTATTTTGTTGACTAAATTTTAACAATTTCAGTATAGTGATACCTTCGGTGCAAAGACGATGAGGTTGACGTTGACAGGGCTTAAACTCTTTGTTGCTTGTCATGCATCATTTTTCTTTCTTGCCATCACTTGATTGCTTTTCTTTTTGACGATGCTTACTTTTCTCTTGTTCTCTTCCCCTTTCTCTCTTAATCCAGTGGGATTCTGGACTATTCTACGTGAGGTCACATTTTCATCTTCTGATCCAGAATGGTGTCCTTCCAAATAGTAGCATGCATATCTACAATCACCAAATATGTCTAAGTGTACCATCTCCGACGGACGCCCTGGTACCTGCCACCTACATCAACAAATACTGTGTCCTATAAGTATAGAATTTTTGCAACTATATTTGTTAAAATATAGAGTGATCTTGTAGTTTGTTACCTTAGTAATTGCAGCTCCAACATTAGTGTTGGATATGTTGAAATCCTTCGGAGACCTTACACGACTTGTTGCCTTCAAGAATAGCATAAGTTACTCATTTGATTATAGAGTGAGAATGAAACTTTTCCATTACTTCGTTGATTAAATTTTAACAACTTTAGTATAGTGACACCTCCGTTGTGAGGACGATGGGGCTGATGTTGATCGGGCTGAAACTGTTTTTTGCTTGTCTTGCAGCATTTTTCTTTCTTGCCTTTACTTGATTGCTTTTCTTCTTGGCGATGCTTACTTTTCTCTTATTCTTTTGCCCTTTCTCTTTTAATCCAGTGGGATTCTAGACTATTCCCCTTGAGTTCTCATTTTTCATCTTCCGATCTAGAATGGTGTCCTTCCAAATAGCAGCACGCACATCTACAATCACCAAATATTTTCAAGCGCGCCATCTCCGACGGATGCTATGGTACATGTCATCTACATCAGCAAATATTGAAACCTTTAAGTGCAAAATATTTTTAACTATAATTGTTAAAATATCGAGCAATCTTATAGTTCATTACCTCAGTAATTGCAACTCCAACTTTAGTGTTGGGCTTGCTGGAATCCTCCAGAGGCCTTACACCACTTGTTTACTTCACAAACAGCGTAAGTTACTCATTTATAAAGTGAAAATGAAACTTTTCCATTATTTCGTTGATTAAATTTTAACAATTTTAGAGTAGTGACACCCCCAATGCGAAGACGATGGGGCGGACGTTGGCAGGGCTGAAACTGTTTGTTGCTTGTCTTGTAGCATTTTTCTTTCTCGCCCTCACTTGATTGCTTTTCTTTTTGGTGATGCTTACTTTTCTCTTATTCTTTTGCCCTTTCTCTCTTAATCCAATGGGATTCTGGACTATTCTGCCTGAGTTTACATTTTCATCTTCTGATCCAGAATGATGACCTTCTAAATGGCAGCACGCACATCTACAATCACCAAATATTTTCAAGTGCATCATCTCGGACGGATGCCATGGTACATGCCAGGTACCTCAACAAATGTTATGTTCCTTTAAGCATAAAATTTTTCTAACTATATTTGCTAAAATATAGAGCGATCTTGTAGTTTCTTACCTCAGTAATTGCAGCTCCAACATTAGTGTTGGACATGCTGGAATCCTCCGGAGGCCTTACACCACATGTTACCTTCAAAAACAACATAAGTTACTCATTTAAGTATAAAGTGAAATGAAGCTTTTCCATTACTTCGTTGGTTAAATTTTAACAATATCAGTATCGTGATACCTCTGGTGCAAAGACGATGGAGCTCACATTGCCATGGCGTAAACTGTTTGTTGCTTGTCTTGCAACATTTTTTTTCTTACCTTCACTTGATTGCTTTTCTTGTTGGCGATGCTTACTTTTCCCTTGTTCTTTTGCCCTTCCTCTCTTAATCCAGTGGGATTCATGACTATTCTGCTTAATGTCACATTTTCATCTTTTGATCCGGAATAATATCCTTTCAAATAGTCACGTGCACATCTACAATCGCTGAATATTTCCTAGTGGCCCATCTCCGACAGACGCCATGGTACATGCTACCTACGTCAAAAAATACTATGTCCTTTAAGTATAAAATTTGTCTGACTATATTTGTTAAAGCATAGAGTGGTATGGTAGTTTATTACCTCAGTAATTGCTGCTCCAACATTAGTGTTGGATATGCTGGAATCCTTCGGAGGCCTTACACCACTTGTTGCCCTCAAAAACAACATAAGTTGCTCATTTAGGTGTAAAGGGAATATGAAGCCTTTCCATTATTTCGTTGATTAAATTTTAACAATTTCAGTATAGTGATACCTCTGGTGCAAAAACGATAGGGCTAACATTGACAGGGCTTAAACTGTTTGTTGCATGTCACGCATCATTTTTCTTTCTTGCCTTCACTTGATTGCTTTTCTTTTTGACAGTGCTTACTTTTCTCTTGTTCTCTTGCCCTTTCTCTCTTAGTCCAGTGGGATTCTGGACTATTCTTCTTGAGGTCACATTTTCATGTTCTGATCTAGAATGGTGTCCTTCCAAATAGTAGCATGCATGTCTGCAATCACCACATATATCCAAGTGTGCCATCTCCGACGGACAACATGGTACCTGCCACCTACATCAACAAATATTGTGTCCTTTAAATATAGAATTTTTGTAACTATATTTGTTAAAATATAGAGTGATCTTACAATTTATGACCTCAGATATTGCAGCTTAAACATTAGTGTTGGACATGCTGGAGTCCTCCGGAGGCCTTACACCACTTGTTGCCTTCAAAAATAACATAAGTTACTCATTTAACTGTAAAGTGAAAATGAAACTTTTCCATTGTTTCGTTGATTAAAATTTAACAATTTCTGTACAGTGATACCTCCGGTGCGAAGATAATGGGGTTGATGTTGATAGGGTTGAAACTGTTTGTTGCTTGTCTTGTAGCATTTTTCTTTCCTGCCCTCACTTGATTGCTTTTCTTTTTTGTGATGCTTACTTTTCTCTTGTTCATTAGTGTTGGACATGCTGGGATCCTTCGGAGGCCTTACACCACCTGTTGCCTTCAAAAACAATATAAGTTACTCATTTAAGTACAAAGTGAAATGAAGCTTTTCCATTATTTCGTTGGTTAAATTTTAACAATTTCAGTATAGTGATACCTTCGATGCGAAGATGATGGAGCTCACGTTGCCAGCGCTTAAACTGTTTGTTGCTTGTCTTGCAACATTTTTCTTTCTTACCTTCACTTGATTGCTTTTCTTTTTGGCGATGCTTACTTTTGTCTTGTTCTTTTTCCCTTTCTCTCTTAATCCAGTGGGATTCTGGACTATTCTGCTTGAGGTCAAATTTTCATCTTCTGATTCAGAATGGTGTCCTTCCAAATAGTAGCATACACATCTACAATCACTGAATATTTTCAAGTGCCCCATCTCTAACGGACGCCATGGTACATGCTACGTACATCAACAAATATTGTGTCGTTTAAGTATAAAATTTTTCTAGCTATATTTGTTAAAATACAGAGTGATCTTGCAGTTTATTACCACAATAATTGCAGCTCCTACATTAGTGTTGGACATGCTAGAATTCTCCGGAGGCCTTACACCACTTGTTGCCTTCAAGAACAGCATAAGTTACTCATTTAAGTATAAACTGAAAATGAAGCTTTTCCATTATTTCGTTGATTAAATTTTAAAAATTTCGGTATAGTGATACCTCCGGTGCGAAGATGGTGGGGCAGATGTTGATGGGGCTTAAACTGTTTGTTGCTTATCTTGCCGCATTTTCCGTTCTTGCCTTCGCTTGAATGCTTTTCTTCTTGGCAAGGCTTACTTTTCTCTTGTTCTTGTGCCCTTTCTCTCTTAATCTAGTGGGATTCAGGACTATTCCACTTGAGGTCACATTTTCATCTTCTGATCCAGAATGGTGTCCTTCCAAATAGTAGATGCACATCCACAATCACCAAATATTTCCAACTGCAACGTCTCAGACGGGCGCTATGGTACATGCCACCAACATCAACAAATATTATGTCCTTTAAGTATAGAATTTTTGTAACTATATTTTTTAAAATATAGAGTGATCTTGTAATTTATTACCTCCGATATTGCCGCTCCAACGTTATTGCTAGACATGCTGGAATCCTCCGAAGGTCTTGCACCACTTGTTGCATTCAAAAACAACATAAGTTACTCATTTAAGTATAAAGTGAAAATGAGGCTTTTCCATTATTTCGTTCATTAAATTTTAACAATTTCAGTATAGTGATATCTCCGGTGCGAAGACGATGGGGCTGACGTTGACAGGCCTGAAACTATTTGTTGCTTATCTTGCAACATTTTTCTTTCTTGCCTTCACTTGATTGCTTTTCTTCTTGGCGATGCTTAATTTTCTCTTGTTCTTTTACCCTTTCTGTCATAATCCAGTGGGATTCTGGACTATTCCGCTTAAGGTCACATTTTTATCTTCTGATCCAGAGTGGTGTCCTTCCAAATAGAAGCACGCACATCTACATTCACCAAATATTTCTAAGTGCACCATCCCCAACGGAGGCCATGCCACATGCCACCTACATCAACAAATATTGTGTCCTTTAAGTATGGAATTTTTATAGCTATATTTGTTAAAATATAGAGTGATCTTGTAGTTTATTACCGCAGTAATTGCAGCTCCAACATTGGTGTTGGATGTGCCGGAATGCTCCGGAGGCCTTACACCACTTGTTGCCATCAAAAACAACATAAGTTACTTATTTAACTACAAAGTGAGAATGAAACTTTTCTATTGTTTCGTTCATTAAATTTTAACAATTTCAACATAATGATACCTCCGGTGCGAAAATGATGGGGCTGGCGTTGATAGGGCTGAAACTGTTTGTTGCTTGTCTTACAGCATTTTTCTTTCTTGCCTTCGCTTGATTGCCATTCTTTTTGACGATGCTTACTTTTCTCATGTTCTTTTGCCCTTTCTCTCTCAATCCGGCGAGATTCTAGACTATTTTGCTTCACTTGACATTCTCATGTTCTGATCCAGAATGGTGTCCTTCCAAATGGTAGCGTGCACATCTACAATCACCAAATATTTCCAAGTGCACCGTCTCCGACGGACGCCATGGTATATGCCACCTACCTCAACAAATGTTGTGTCCTTTAAGTATAGAATTTTTGTAATTATATTTGTTAAAATATAGAGCGATCTTGTAGTTTATTACCTCCATAATTGCAGCTCCAACATTAGTGTTGGACATGCTGGAATCCTCCGAAGGCCATACATCACTTGTTGCCTTCAAAAACAACTTAAGTTGCTCATTTAAGTATAAAGTGATTATGAAGCCTTTCCATTATTTCATTGATTAAATTTTAACAATTTTACTATAGTGATACCTCCGGTGCAAAGACGATGGGGCTGATGTTGACAGGGCTTAAACTGTTTGTTACTTGTCATGCATCATTTTTCTTTCTTGCCTTCACTTGATCGCTTTTCTTTTTGGTGATGCTTACTTTTCTCTTGTTCTTTTACCCTTTCTGTTTTAATCCAGTGGGTTTCTGGACAATTTCGCTTCAGGTCACGTTTTCATCTTCTGATCCAGAATGGTGTCCTTCCAAATAATAGCATGCACATCCACAATCACCAAATATTTCCAAGTGCACCATCTCCGACGGACGCTATGGTACATGCCACCTACATCAACAAATATTATGTCCTTCAAGTATAGAATTTTTGTAACTCTATTTATTAAAATATAGAGTGATCTTGTAATTTATGACCTCAGATATTGCATCTCCAGCATTAGTGTTGGAGATGCTGGAATCCTCCGAAGGCCTTGCACCACTTGTTGCCTTCAAAAACAACATAAGTTACTCATTTAAGTATAAAGTGAAAATGAAACTTTTCCATTGTTTCATTGATTAAATTTTAAAAATTTCAGTATAGCGATACCTTCGGTGCGAAGATAATGTGGTTGACGTTGACATGGTTGAAACTATTTGTTGCTTGTCTTGCAGCATTTTTCTTTCTTGCCCTCTCTTGATTACTTTTCTTTTTAGTGATGCTTACTTTTTTCTTGTTCTTTTGCCCTTCCTCTCTTAATCTAATGGGATTTTGGACTATTCTGCTTGAGTTCACATTTTCATCTTCTGATCCAGAATGATGTCCTTCTAAATGGTAGCGTGCATATCTAGAATCACCAAATATTTTCAAGTCCACCATCTCCGATGGATGCCATGGTACATGCCACCTACGTCAACAAATATTGTGTCCTTTACATATAAAATTTTTCTAACTACATTTGCTAAAATCTAGAGCGATCTTGCAGTTTCTTACCTCAGCAATTGCAACTCCAACATCAGTGCTGCACATGCTGGAATCCTCCGGAGGCCTTACACCACTTGTTGCTTTCAAAAACAACATAAGTTACTCATTTAAGTATGAAGCGAAACTGAAGCTTTTAAATTATTTCGTTGACTAAATTTTAACAATTTCAGTATAGTGATGCCTCCGGTGCGAAGACGATGGAGCTCACGTTGCCAGGGCTTAAACTGTTTGTTGCTTGTCTTGCAACATTTTTCTTTCTTACCTTCACTTGATTGCTTTTCTTTTTGGCGATGCCAACTTTTGCCTTGTTCTTCTGCCCTCTCCCTCTTAATCCAATGGGATTCTGGACTATTCTGTTGGAGGTCACATTTTCATCTTTTGATCCAGAATGGTGTCCTTCCAAATAGTAGCATGCACATCTACAATCACCGAACATTTCTAAGCGCCCCATCTCCGACGGATGCCATGGTACGTGCTACCTACATCAACAAATATTGCGTCATTTAAGTATAGAATTTTTGTAACTATATTTGTTAAAATATAGAGTGATCTTGTGGTTCCTTATCTCATAAATTGCAGCTCCAACATTAGTGTTGGACAGGCCGGAATCCTCCAAAGGCTTTACACCGCTTGTTGCCTTCAAAAACAACATAAGTTACTCCTTTAAGTATAAAGTGAAAATGAAGCTTTTCCATTATTTCGTTGATTAAATTGAACAATTTCTGTATAGTGGTACCTCCAGTGCGAAGACAATAGGGCTGACGTTGATAGGGCTGAAACTGTTTGTTGCTTGTCTTGCAACATTTTTCTTTCTTGCCTTCACTTGATTGCTTTTCTTCTTGGCGATGCTTGCTTTTCTCTCGTTCTTTTTCCCTTTCTCTCTTAATCCAATGAGATTCTGGACTATTCTGCTTAGGTCACATTTTCATCTTCTGATCCAGAATGTTATCCTTCCAAATAGCAGCACGCACATCTGCAATCACCAAATATTTTCAAGTGCGCCATCTGCAACTAACACCATGGTACATGCCATCTACATCAGCAAATATTAAAACCTTTAAGTGCAAAATTTTTTTTAACTATATTCGTTAAAATATAGAGTGTTCTTGTAGTTTATTACCTCAGTAATTGCACCTCCAACTTTAGTGTTGCATATGCCGGAATCCTCCGGATGCCTTACACCACTTGTTGCCTTTAAAAGCAACATAAGTTACTCATTTAAGTATAAAGTGAAAATGAAACTTTTCTATTATTTCATTGATTAAATTTTAACATTTTCAGTATAGTGATACCTCCTGTGTGAAGACGATGGGGCTGACGTTGACAGGGCTGAAACTATTTGTTGCTCGTCTTACAACATTTTTCTTTCTTGCCTTCACTTGATTGCTTCTCTTCTTGGCAATTGCTTACTTTTCTCTTGTTTTTTTGCCCTTTCTCTCTTAATCCAGTTGGATTCTGGACTATTTCGCTTTGAGGTCACATTTTCATCTTCTGATCTAGAATGGTGTCCTTCCAAATAGAAGCATGCACATCTATAATCACCAAATATTTCCAAGTGCACCATCTCCAACGGATGCCATGCCACATGCCACCTACATCAACAAATATTGTGCCCTTTAAGTATGGAATTTTTATAACTATATTTGTTAAAATACAGAGTGATCTTATAGTTTATTACCGCAGTAATTACAGCTCCAACATTAGTGTTGGACATGCTGGAATCCTCTGGAGGCCTTACACCACTTGTTGCCTTCAAAAACAACATGAGTTACTCATTTAACTATAAAGTGAAAATGAAACTTTTCCATTGTTTTGTTCATTAAATTTTAACAATTTCAGCATGGTGCTGCCTCTGGTGCGAAAACAATGGGGCTGGCGTTGATAGCGCAGAAACTGTTAGTTGCTTGTCTTACAACATTTTTCTTTCTTGCCTTTGCTTGATTGCTATTCTTTTTGGCGATGCTTACTTTTCTCATGTTCTTTTGCCCTTTCTCTCTAAATCCGACGGGATTCTAGACTATTTTGCTTCACTTCACATTCTCATGTTTTGATCCAGAATGGTGTCCCTCCAAATGGTAGCATGCACACCTACGATCACCAAATACTTCCAAGTGCACCATCTCCGACGGACGCCATGGTATACGCCACGTACATCAACAAATATTGTGTCCTTTAAGCATAGAATTTTTGTAACTGTATTTGTTAACATATAGAGTGATCTTGTGGTTTATTACCTCGGTAATTGCAGCTCCAACATTAGTGTTGGACATGCTTGAATTCTCTGGAGGCCTTATACCACTTGTTGCCTTCAAAAACAACATAAGTTGCTCACTTAAGTATAAAGTGAATATGAAGCCTTTCCATTATTTCGTTGATTAAATTTTAACAATTTCAGTATAATGATACCTCCGGTGATCAAAGATGATAGGGCTGACGTTGACAGGGCTTAAATTGTTTGTTGCTTATCATACATCATTTTTCTTTCTCGCCTTCACTTGATTGCTTTTCTTTTTGATGATGCTTACCTTTCTCTTGCCCTCTTGCCCTTTCTCTCTTAATCCAGTGGGATTCTGGACTATTCTGCTTGAGGTCATATTTTCATCTTCTGATCCAGAATGGTGTCCTTCCAAATAGTAGCATGCATATCTACAATCACCAAATATATCCAAGTGTACCATCTCCGACGGACGCCATGGTACCTACCACCTGCATTAACAAATACTGTGTCCTTTAAGTATAGAATTTTTGTAACTATATTTGTTAAAATATGGAGTGATCTTGTAGTTTGTAGCCTCAGTAATTGCAGCTCCAACATTAGTGTTCGGCATGCTGGAATCCTTCGAAGACCTTACACCACTTGTTACCTTCAAAAACAGCATAAGTTACTCGTTTAATTATAAAGTGAGAATTAAACTTTTCCATTACTTCGTTGATTAAATTTTAAAAACTTTAGTATAGTGTCACCTCCGGTGTGAGGACGATGAGGCTGATGCTGATTGGGCTGAAATCGTTTTTTGCTTGCCTTACAGTATTTTTCTTTCTTGCCTTCACTTGATTGCTTTTCTTTTTAGCGATGCTTACTTTTCTCTTGTTCTTTTGCCCTTTCTCTCTTAATCCAGTGGGATTCTAGCCTATTCCCCTTGAGTTCACATTTTTCATCTTCCGATCCAGAATGGTGTCTTTCTAAATAGCAGCATGCACATTTACAATCACCAAATATTTTCAAGTGCGCCATCTCCAACGGATGCCATGGTACATGCCAACTACATCAGCAAATATTGAAACCTTTTGAGTGCAAAATTTTTCTAACTATAATTGTTAAAATATCGATTGATCTTATAGTTTATTACCCCAATAATTACAAGTCCAACTTTAGTGTTGGACATGCTGGAATCCTCCAGAGGCCTTACACCACTTGTTGACTTCAAAAACGGCGTAAGTTACTCATTTATCCATAAAGTGAAAATGAAAGTTTTCCATTATTTCGTTGATTAAGTTTTAACAATTTTAGTGTAGTGACACCCCCAGTGCGAAGACAATGGGGCAGACATTGGCAGGGCTGAAACTATTTGTTGCTTGTCTCGCAGTACTTTTCTTTCTTGCCCTCACTTGATTGATTTTTTTTTTCTTCGTGATGCTTACTTTTCTCTTGTTCTTTTACCCTTTCTCTCTTAATCCAATGGGATTCTGGACTATTCCACTTGAGCTCACATTTTCATCTTCTGATCCAGAATGATGTCATTCTAAATGATAGCATGCACATCTGCAATCACCAAATATTTTCAAGTGCACCATCTCAGACGGATGCCATGGTACATGCCACCTACATCAACAAATATAGTGTCCTTTATGTATAAAATTTTTCTAACTATTCTTTTTGGTGATTGCTTTTCTTTTTGGTGATGCTTACCTTTCTCTTGTTCTTTTGCCCTTTCTCTCTTAATCCAATGGGATTCTGGACTATTCCGCTTAAGCTCACATTTTCATCTTCTGACCCAGAATGATGTCATTCTAAATGGTAGCATGCACATCTGCAATCACCAAATATTTTTAAGTACACCATCTCGGACAGATGCCATGGTACATGCCACCTACATCAACAAATATAGTGTCCTTTATGTATAAAATTTTTCTAACTATTCTTTTTGGTGATTGCTTTTCTTTTTGGTGATGCTTACTTTTCTCTTTTTCTTTTACCCTTTCCCTCTTAATCCAATGGGATTCTGGACTATTCCGCTTGAGCTCACATTTTCATCTTCTGATCCAGAATGATGTCAGTCTAAATGGTAGCATGCACATCTACAATCACCAAATATTTTCAAGTGCACCATCTCGGACAGATGCCATGGTACATGCCACCTACATCAACAAATATAGTGTCCTTTATGTATAAAATTTTTCTAACTGTATTTGCTAAAATATAGAGCGATCTTGTAGTTTCTTACCTCAGTAATTGCAGCTCTAACAACAGTATTGGACATGCTCGAATCCTCTGGAGGCCTTACACCACTTGTTGACTTCAAAAACAACATAAGTTACTCATATAAGTATAAAGCGAAAATGAAGCTTTTCCATTATTTTGTTGATTAAATTTTAACAATTTCAGTATAGTGATGCCTCCGGTGCGAAGACGAGGTGCTCACGTTGCCAGGGCGTAAACTGTTTGTTGCTTATCTTGCGACATTTTTCTTTCTTACTTTCACTTGATTGCTTTTCTTTTTGGCGATGGTTACTTTTCTCTTGTTCTTTTGCCCTTTCTCTCTTAATCCAATGGGATTCTTGACTATTCTACTTGAGGCCACATTTTCATCTTCTGATCCAGAATAACTTCCTTCCAAACAGTATCGTGCACATCTGCAATCACTGAATATTTCCAAGTGCTCCAACTTCGACGGACACCATGGTACATGCTACCTACGTCAAAAAATATTGTGTCCTTTAAGTATAAAATTTGTCTAACTATATTCGTTAAAATATAGAGTGATCTTGTAGTTTGTTACCTCAGTAATTGCAGCTCCAACATTAGTGTCGGATATGCTAGAATCCTCCGGAGACCTTGCACCACTTGTTGCCTTCAAAGACTGTATAAGTTCCTCATTTAATTATAAAGTGAGAATGAAACTTTTCCATTGCTGCGTTGATTGAATTTTAACAAATTTAATATAGTGACACCTCTGATGTGAAGTCGATGGGGCAGTTGTTGACAGGGCTAAAACTGTTTGTTGCTTGTCTTGCAGCATTTTTCTTTTTTGCCTTCGCTTGATTGCTTTCCTTCTTGGCAATGCTTACTTTTCTCTTGTTCTTTTGCCCTTTCTCTCTTAATCTAGTGGGATTCTGGACTATTCCCCTTGAGTTCACATTTTTCATCTTCTGGTCCAGAATCTTGTCCTTCCAAATAGCAGCAGGCACATCTACAATCACCAAATATCTTCAAGTGGGCCATCTCCGATGGATGCCATGGTACATGCCACCTACCTCAGCAAATATTAAAACCTTTAAGTGTAAAATTTTTCTGACTGTATTTGCTAAAATATAGAGTGATCTTGTAGTTTATTACCTCAGTAATTGTAGCTCCAACTTTTGTGTTGGACATGCTGGAATCCTCCGGAATCCTTACACCACTTGTTGACTTCAAAAACAACGTAAGTTACTCATTTAACTGTAAAGTGAAAATGAAACTTTTCCATTATTTCATTTATTAAATTTTAACAATTTTAGTATAATGACACCCTCGCTGTGAAGACGATGGGGCTGATGTTGACAGGGCTGAAATTGTTTGTTTGTCTTGCAGCATTTTTCTTTCTTGCCTTCACTTGATTGCTTTTCTTCTTGGCGATGCTTACTCTTCTCTTATTCTTTTGCCCTTTCTCTCCTAATCAAATGGGATTCTGTACTATTCTGCTTGAGTTCACATTTTCATCTTCTGATCCAGAATGGTGTCCATCCAAATAATAGCATGCACATCTACAATCACCAGATATTTCCAGGTGCACCACCTCCGACGGACGCTATGGTACATGCCGCTTACATCAACAAATATTGTGTCCTTTAAGTATAGAATTTTTGTATCCATATTTGTTAAAGTATAGAGTGATCTTGTGGTTTATTACGTCAGTAATTGCAGCTCCAACATTAGTGTTGGACATGCTGGAATCCTCCGGAGGCCTTACACCACTTGTTGCCCTCAAAAACAACATAAGTTACTCATTTCGACATAAAGTGAAAATGAAACTTTTCCATTCTTTCGTTGATTAAATTTTAACAATTTCAGTGCAATGATACCTCCGATGTGATGATAATGGGCCTGACGTTGACAGGGATGAAACTGTTTATTGCTTGTCTTGCAGCAATTTTCTTTCTTGCCCTCACTTAATTGCTTTTCTTGTTGGTGATGCTTACTTTTCCCTTGTCCTTTTGCCCTTTTTCTCTTAATCCAGTAGGATTCTGGGCTATTCTGCTTGAGTTCACAATTTCATCTTCTGATCCAGAATGGTGTCCTTCTAAATAGTAGCATGCACATCTATAATCACCAAATATTTCCAAGTGCACCATCTCCGACGGACGCCATGGTACATGCCACCTATATCAGCGAATATTGTGTCCTTTAAGCATAGAATTCTTGTAACTATATTTGTTAAGATGTAGACTGATCTTGTAGTCTATTACGTCAGTAGTTGTTGCTTAAACATTAGTGTTAGCCATGCTGGGATCCTCCGAAGGCCTTACCCCACCTTCAAAAACAACATAAGTTACTCATTTAGGCATAAAGTGAGAATGAAACTTTTCCATTGTTTCGTTGATTAAATTTTAACAATTTCAGTATAATGATGCCTCCGGTGCAAAAACAATGGGGCTGATGTTGACAGGGTTGAAACTGTTTGTTGCCAGTCTTACAGCAATTTTCTTTCTTGCCCTCACTTGATTGCTTTTCTTTTTGGCGATGCTTACTTTTCTCTTGTCCTTTTGCCCCCTCTCTCTTAATCCAGTGGGATTCTGGGCTATTCCGCTTGAGTTCACAATTTCATCTTCTGATCCAGATTGCTGTCCTTGCAAATAGCAGCTTACACATGTACAATCACCAAATATTTCTAAGTGCACCATCTCCGACGGACCCCGTAGTACATGCCACCTATATCAGCAGATATTGTGTCCTTTAAGTATAGAATTTTTGTAACTATATTTGTTAAAGTGTAGAGTGATCTTGTAGTTTACCACCTCAGAAATTATTTCTGGAACATTAGTGTTGGCCATGCTGGAATCCTCCGGAGGCGTTACACCTCCTGTTGCCTTCAAAAACAAAATAAGTTACTCATTTAACTATAAAGTGAAAATGAAGCTTTTCCATTGTTTCGTTGATTAAATTTTAACAATTTCAATATAGTGATACCTTCGGTGCGAAGATAATGGGGTTGACGTCGACAGGGTTGAAACTGTTTGTCGCTTGTCTTGCGGCATTTTTCTTTCTTGCCCTCACTTGATTGCTTTTCTTTTTGGTGATGCTTACTTTTCTCTTGTTCTTTTGCCCTTTCTCTCTTAATCCAATGGGATTCTGGACTATTCTGGTTAAGTTCACATTTTCATCATCTGATCCAGAATGATGTCCTCCTAAATGGTAGCATGCACATCTACAATCACCAAATATGTTCAAGTCCACCATCTCGGACGGATGCTATGGTACATGCCACCTACATCAACAAATATTGTGTCCTATATGCAAAAAATTTTTCTAACAATATTTGCTAAAATCTAGAGCGATCTTGCAGTTTCTTACCTCAGTAATTACAACTCGAACATTAGTGTTGGACATGCTGGAATCCTCCAGAGGCCTTAGACCACTTGTTGCCTTTAAAAACAACATAAGTTACTCATTTAAGTATAAAGCGAAAATGAAGCTTTTCCATTATTTCGTTGATTAAATTTTAACAATTTCGGTATAGTGATATCTCCTGTGTGAAGACGATGGAGCTCGCGTTGCAAGGGCTCAAACTGTTTGTTGCTTGTCTTGCAATATTTTTCTTTCTTACCTTCACTTGATTGCTTTTCTTTTTGGCGATGCTTACTTTTGTCTTGTTCTTTTATCGTTTCTCTCTTAATCCAGTGGGATTCTCGAGTATTCTGCTAGAGGTCACATTTCATCTTCTGATCCAGAACGGTGTCCTTCCAAATAGTAGCATGCACATCTACAATCACCGAACATTTCTAAGTGCCCTATCTCCGACGGACACCATGGTACATGCTAGCTACATCAACAAATATTGTGTCATTTAAGTATAAAATTCTTCTAACTATATTTGTTCAAATATAGAGTGATCTTATAGTTTACTACCTCAGTAATTGTTACTCCAACATTAGTGTTGGACATGCTGGAATCCTCCGGAGGTTTTACACCGCTTGTTGCCTTCAAGAACAACATAAGTTACTCATTTAAGTATAAAGTGAAAATGAAGCTTTTCCATTATTTCATTGATTAAATTTTAACAATTTCGTTATAGTGATACCTCTGGTGCGAAGACGATGGGGCTGACGTTGATGGGGCTTAAACTGTTTGTTGCTTGTCATGCAGCATTTTTCGTTCTTGGCTCCCCTTGATTGCTTTTCTTCTTGGCGAGGCTTACCTTTCTCTTGTTCTTTTGCCCTTTCTCTCTTAATCCAGTGAGATTCAGGACTATTCCGCTTGAGGCCACTTTTTCATCTTCTGATCCAGAATGGTTTCCTTTTAAATAGTAGCATGCACATCCACAATCACCAAATATTTCCAAGTGCACCGTCTCTGACGGACGCCATGGTACATGCCACCTATGTCAACAATTATTGTGTCCTTTCAGTATAGAATTTGTGTAACTATATTTGTTAAAATATAGAGTGATCTTGTAGTTTCTTACCTCAGAAATTGCAGCTCCAACATTAGTGTTGGACAGGCTGGAATCCTCCGAAGGCCTTACACTGCTTGTTGCCTTCAAAAACAACATAAGTTACTCATTTAAGTATAAAGTGAAAATGAAGCTTTTCCATTACTTCATTGATCAAATTTAACAATTTCAGTATAGTGGCACCTCCGGTGTGAAGACAATAGGGCTGACGTTGATGGGGCTGAAACTGTTTGTTGCTCGTCGTGTAACATTTTTCTTTCTTGCCTTCACTTGATTGCTTTTCTTCTGGGCGATGCTTACTTTTATCTTGTTCTTTTGCCCTTTCTCTCTTAATCCAGTCCGATTCTGTACTATTCTGCTTGAGGTCACATTTTCATCTTCTGATCCAGAATGTTATCCTTCCAAATAGCAGCATGCACATCTACAATCACCAAATATTTTCAAGTGCGCCATCTCCGACCGACACCATGGTACATGCCATCTACATCAAAAAATATTGAAACCTTTAAGTGCAAAATTTTTCTAACTATATTCGTTAAAATATAGAGTGTTCTTGTAGTTTATTACCTCAGTAATTGCACCTCCAACTTTAGTGTTGGACATGCTGTAATCCTTCGGAGGCCTTGCACGCCTTGTTGCCTTTAAAAGCAACATAAGTTACTCATTTAAGTGTAAAGTGAAAATGAAACTTTTCTATTATTTCATTGATTAAATTTTAACATTTTTAGTATAATGATACCTCCGGTGCGAAGATGATGGGGCTGACGTTGACAGGGCTGAAACTATTTGTTGCTTGTCTTGCAACATTTTTCTTTCTTGCCTTCACTTGATTGCTTTTCTTCTTGGTGATGCTTACTTTTCTCTTGTTCTTTTGCCCTTTCTCTCTTAATCCAGTCAGATTCTAGACTATTTTGCTTGAGGTCACATTCTCATGTTCTGATCCAGAATGGTGTGCTTCTAAATGGTAGCATACACATCTACAATCACCAAATATTTCCAAGTGCACCATCTCCGACGGTCGCCATGGTATATGCCACCTATATCAATAAATATTGTGTCCTTTAAGTATAGAATTTTTCTAATTGTACTTGTTAAAATATAGAGTGATCTTGTAGTTTATTAACTCAGTAATTGCATCTCCAACATTAGCGTTGGACTTGCTTGAATCCTTCGGAGGCCTTACACCACTTGTTGCCTTCAAAAATAACATTAGTTGCTCATTTAAGTATAAAGTGAATACGAAGCCTTTCTATTATTTCGTTGATTAAATTTTAACAATTTCGGCATAGTGATCCCTTCGGTGCAAAGACGATAGGGCTGACGTTGATAGGGCTTAAACTGTTTGTTGCTTGTCAGCATCATTTTTCCTCCTTGCCTTCACTTGATTGCTTTTCTTTTTGACGATGCTTACTTTTCTCTTGTTCTCTTGCCCTTTCTCTCTTAATCTAGTGGGATTCTGGACTATTCTACTTAAGGTCACATTTTTATCTTCTGATCCACAATGGTGTCCTTCCAAATAGTAGCATGCGCATCTACAATCACGAAATATATCCAAGTGTACTATCTCCGACGGACGCCATGGTACCTGCCACCTACATCAACAAATATTATGTACTTTAAGTATAGAATTTTTGTAACTATATTTGTTAAAATATAGAGTGTTGTTGTAGTTTGTTACCTCAGTAATTGCAGCAACATTAGTGTTGGACATGCTGGTATCCTTCGGAGACCTTACACCACTTGTTCCCTTGAAAAACAGCATAAGTTGTTCATTTAATTATAAAGTGAGAATGAAACTTTTCCATTACTTCGTTGATTAAATTTTAACAACTTTAGTATAGTGACACCTCTGGTGTGAGGGCGATGGGGATGATGTTGACTGGGCTGAAACTGTTTTTTACTTGTCTTGCAGCATTTTTCTTTCTTGCCTTCACTTGATTGCTTTTCTTCTTGGCGATGCTTACTTTTCTCTTGTTCTTTTGCCCTTTCTCTCTTAATCCAGCGGGATACTAGACTATTCCCCTTGAGTTCACATTTTTCATCTTCCGATCCAGAATGGTGTCCTTCCAAATAGCAGCATGCACATCTACAATCACCAAATATTTTCAAGTGCGCCATCTCCGACGGATGCCATGGTACATGCCATCTACATCAGCAAATATTGAAAACTTTAAGTGGAAAATTTTTCTAACTATAATTGTTAAAATGTCGAGTGATTTTATAGTTTATTACCTCAGTAATTGCAACTCCAACTTTAGTGTTGGGCATGCTGGAATCCTCCGGAGGCCTTACACCACTTGTTGACTTCAAAAACAGCGTAAGTTACTCATTTAATTATAAACTGAAAATGAAACTTTTCCATTATTTTGTTGATCAAATTTTAACGATTTTAGTGTAGTGACACCCCCGGTGCGAAGACGATGGGGCGGACGTTGGCAGGGTTGAAACTGTTTGTTGCTTGTCTTGCAGCATTTTTCTTTCTTGCCCTCACTTGATTGCTTTTCCTTTTGGTGATGCTTACTTTTCTCTTGCTCTTTTGCCCTTTCTCTCTTAATCCAATGGGATTCTGGACCATTTCGCTTGAGCTCACATTTTCATCTTCAGATCCGGAATGATGTCCCTCTAAATGGTAGCATGCACATCTACAATCACCAAATATTTTCAAGTGCACCATCTCGGACGGATGCCATGGTACATGCCACCTGCATCAACAAATATAGTATCCTTTATGTATAAAATTTTTCTAACTATATTTTCTAAACTGTAGAGCGATCTTGTAGTTTCTTACGTTAGTAATTGCAGCCCCAACAATAGTGTTGGACATGCTGGAATCCTCCGGAAGCCTTACACCACTTGTTGCCTTCAAAAACAACATAAGTTGCTCATTTAAGTATAAAGCGAAAATGAAGCATTTCCATTATTTTGTTGATTAAATTTTAACAATTTCAGTATAGTGATACCTCTAGTGCGAAGACGATGGAGCTCACGTTGCCAGGGTGTAAACTGTTTGTTGCGTGTCTTGCAACATTTTTCTTTCTTACCTTCACTTGATTGCTTTTCTTTTTGGCGATGCTTACTTTTCTCATGTTCTTTTGCCCTTTCTCTCTTAATCCAGTGGGATTCTTGACTATTCTGCTTGAGGCCACATTTTCATCTTTTGATCCAAAATAACGTCCTTCCAAATAGTAACATGCACATCTACAATCACTGAATATTTCCAAGTGCTCCCTCTCCGACGGACGCTATGGTACATGCTACCTACTTCAAAAAAAATTGTGCCTTTAAGTATAAAATTTGTCTAACTATATTTGTTAAAATATAGAGTGATCTTATAGTTTATTACCTCAGTAATTGCTGCTCCAACATTAGTGTTGGACGCGATGGAATCCTCCGGAGGCCTTACACCACTTGTTGCCTTCAAAAACAACATAAGTTACTCATTTAAGTATAAAGTGGAAATGAAGCTTTTCCATTATTTCGTTGATTAAATTTTAACAATTTCAGTATAGTGATACCTCCATTGTGAAGACGATGGGGCTAACGTTGACGGGGCTTAAACTGTTTGTTGCTTGTCTTGCAGCATTTTTGGATCTTGCCTTCACTTGATTCCTTTTCTTCTTGGCAAGGCTTACTTTTCTCTTGTTCTTTCGCCCTTTCTCTCCTAATCCAGTGGGATTTAGGATAATTCTGCTTGAGGTCACTTTTTCATCCTCTGATCTAGAGTGATGTCCTTTCAAATAGTAGCATGCACATCCACAATCCCCAAATATTTTCAAGTCCACCATCTCCGACGGACGCCATGGTACATGCCACCCACATCAACAAATATTGTGTCCTTTAAGTATAGAATTTTTTTAACTATATTTGTTAAAATATGGAGTGATCTTGTAGTTTATTATCTCAGAAATTGCAGCTCCAACATTAGTGTTGGACATGCTAGAATCCTCCGAAGGCCTTACACCACTTGTTGCCTTCAAAAACAACATAAGTTACCCATTTAAGTATAAAGTGAAAATGAAGCTTTTCCATTATTGCATTGATTAAATTTTAACAATTTTAGTATAGTGGTACCTCCGGTGTGAAGACAATGGGGCTGACGTTGACAGGTTTAAAACTAGTAGGTCTAAAACTGTTAGCTGCTTGTCTTGCAACATTTTTCTTTCTTGCCTTCACTTGATTGCTTTTCTTCTTGGCGATGTCTATACTTTTCTCTTGTTCTTTTCCCCTTTCTCTCTTAATCCAGTGGGGTTCTGGACTATTCTGCTTGAGGTCACATTTTCATCTTCTGATCCAGAATGGTGCCCTTCCAAATAGAAGCATGCACATCTACAATCACCGAATATTTCCAAGTGCACCATCTCCGACGGACGCCATGCCACATGCCACCCACATAAACAAATATTGCGTCCTTTAAGTATGGAATTTTTGTAACTATATTTGTTAAAATATAGAATGATCTTGTAGTCTATTACCTCAGTAATTATAGCTCCAACATTAGTTTTGGACATGCTGGAATCCTCCGGGGACCTTACACCACTTGCAGCCTTCAAAAACAACATAAGTTACTCATTTAACTATAAAGTCAAAATGAAACTTTTCCATTATTTCATTCATTAAATTTTAACAATTTTGGTATAGTGATATCTCCAGTGCGAAGACGATAGGGCTGACGTTGACAGCGCTGAAACTGTTTGTTGCTTGTCTTACAGCATTTTTCTTTCTTGCCTTCCCTTGATTGCTATTCTTTTTGGCAATGCTCACTTTCTCATGTTCTTTTAGCCTTTCTCTCTCTGACGGGATTCTAGACTATTCCGCTTGACTTCACATTTTCATCTTCTGATCCAAAATGGCGCCCTTCTAAATGGCAGCATGCACATCTACAATCACCAAACATTTCCAAGTGTACCATCTCCGACGGACACCATGGTACATGCCACCTTCATCAACAAATATTGTGTCTATTAAGTATAGAGTTTTTGTAACTGTATTTGTTAAAATATAAAGTGATCTTATAGTTTATTACCTCAGTAATTGCAGCCCTAACAATAGTGTTGGACATGCTAGAATCCTCCAGAGGCCTTACACCACTTGTTGCCTTCAAAAACAACATAAGTTACTCATTTAAGTATAAAGCGAAAATGAAGCCTTTGCGTTATTTTATTGATTAAATTTTAACAATTCCAGTATAGTGATACCTCCGATGTGAAGACGATGGGGCTGACGTTGACAGGGCTTAAACTGTTTGTTGCTTGTCTTGCATCATTTTTCTTTCTTGCCTTCAGTTGATTGCTTTCCTTTTTGGCAATGCTTACTTTTCTCTTGTTCTTTTTGCCCTTTCTCGCTTAATCTAGTGGAATTCTGGACTATTTTGCTTGAGGTCACATTTTCATCTTCTGATCCAGAATGGTGTCCTTCAAAATATTAGCATGCACATCTGCAATCGCCAAATGTTTCCAAGTGTACCATCTTCGACGAACGGCATGGTACATGCCACCTAAATGTATGAATATTGTGTCCTTTAAGAATAAAATTTTTCTAACTACATTTGTTAAAATATAGAGTGATCTTATAGTTTGTTACCTCAGTAATTGCAGCTCCAACATTAGTGTTGGACATGCTGGACCTTACACCACTTGTTGCCTTCAAAAACAGTATAAGTTACTCATGTAATTATAAAGTGCGAATGAAATTTTTCCATTACGTTGTTCATTAAATTTTAACAATTTTACTATTGTGACACCTCCGATACAAAGACAATGGGACTGATGTTGACAGGCCTGAAACTGTTTGTTGCTTGTCTTGCTGCATTTTTCTTTCCTGCCTTCACTTGATTGCTTTTCTTCTTGGCGATGATTACTTTTCTCTTGTTTTTTTACCCTTTCTCTCTTAATCCAGTGGGATTCTGGATGATTCCCCTTGAGTTCACATTTTCATCTTCTGATCCAGAACGGTGCCCTTCCAAATAGTAGCATGCACATCTACAATCACCAAATATTTCCAAGTGCGCCACCTCCGACAGATGCCATGGTGCATGCCACCAACATCAGCAAATATTGTCTCCTTTAAGTGCAAAATTTTTCTAACTATATTTGCTAAAATATATAGTGATCTTGCAGTTTATTATCTCAGAAATTGTAGCTCCAACATTAGTGTTGGACATGCTGGAATCCTCCGAAGGCCATACACCACTTGTTGCCTTCAAAAACAACATAAGTTACTCATTTAAGTATAAAGCGAAAATGAAGCTTTTCCATTATTTCGTTGATTAAATTTTAACAATTTTATTATACTAGTGCCTCCGGCGTGGAGACAATGGGGTTGACGTTGGTGGGGCTGAAACTGTTTGTTGCTTGTCTTGCAACATTTTTCTTTCTTGCCTTCACTCGATTGCTTTTCTTCTTGGCGATGTTTATACCTTTCTCCTGTTCTTTTGCCCTTTCTCTCTTAATCCAGTGGGGTTCTGGACTACTCTGCTTGAGGTCACATTTTCATCTTCTAATCCAGAATGGTGTCCTTCCAAATAGAAGCATGCACATCTATAATCACCGAATATTTCCAAGTGCACCATCTCCGACGGACGCCATGCCACATGCCACCTACATCAACAAATATTGTGTCCTTTAAGTATGGAATTTTTGTAACTATATTTGTTAAAATATAGAGTGATCTTGTAGTTTATTACCTTAGTAATTACAGCTCCAACAATAGTGTTGGACATGCTCGAATCCTCCGAAGGCCTTACACCACTTGTTGCCTTCAAAAACAACATAAGTTCCTCATTTAAGTATAAAGCGAAAATGAAGCCTTTTCGTTATTTCGTTGATTAAATTTTTACAATTTCAGTATAGTGATACCTCCAGTGCGAAGACGATGGGGCTGACGTTGACAGGGCTTAAACTGTTTGTTGCTTGTCTTGCATCATTTTTCTTTCTTGCCTTCACTTGATTGCTTTTCTCTTTGGCAGTGCTTACTTTTCTCTTGTTCTTTTGCCCTTTCTCTCTTAATCTAGTGGAATTCTGGACTATTCCGCTTGAGGTCACTTTTTCATCTTCTGATCCAGAATGGTGTCCTTCAAAATATTAGCATGCACATCTGCAATCACCAAATATTTCCAAGTGTGCCATCTCCGACGAACGCCATGGGACATGCCACCTAAATCTACAAATATTGTGTCCTTTAAGAATAAAATTTTTCTAACTATATTTGTTAAAATATAGAGTGGTCTTGTAGTTTGTTACCTCTGTAATTGCAGCTCCAGCATTAGTGTTGGACATGCTGGAATCCTCTGGAGACCTTACACCACTTGTTGCCTTCAAAAACAACATAAGTTACTCATGTAATTATAAAGTGAGAATGAAACTTCTCTATTATGTTGTTCATTAAATCTTAACAATTTTAGTATGGTGATGCCTCAGGTGCAAAGACGATGGGGCTGATGTTGACAGGCCTGAAACTGTTTGTTGCTTGTCTTGCGGCATTTTTCTTTCTTGCGTTCACTTGATTGCTTTTCTTCTTGGCGATGCTTATTTTTCTCTTGTTCTTTTTCCCTTTCTCTCTTAATCCGGTGGGATTCTGGAGGATTTCCCTTGAGTTCACGATTTTATCTTCTGATCCCGAACGGTGTCCTTCCAAATAGTAGCATGCACATCTACAATCACCAAATATTTCCAAGTGCGCCATCTTCGACAGACGCCATGGTGCATGCCACCTACATCAGCAAATATTGTGTCCTTTAAGTGCAAAATTTTTCTAACTATATTTGTTAAAATATAGAGTGATCTTGTAGTTTATTACCTCAGCAATTGCTGCTCCAACATTAGTGTTGGACATGCTAGAATCTTCCGGAGGCCTTACACCACTTGTTGCCTTCAAAAACAACATAAGTTACTCATTTAAGTATAAAGTGAAAATGAAGCCTTTTCGTTATTTCGTTGATTAAATTTTAACACTTTCAGTATAGTGATACCTCCGGTGCAAAGACAATATGGCTGACATTGACAGGCATGAAATTGTTTATCGCTTGTCTTGCAGCAATTTTCTTTCTTGCCCTCACTTGATTGCTTTTCTTTTAGGCAATGCTTACTTTTCTCTTGTTCTTTTGCCCTTTCGCTCTTAATCCAGTGGGATTCTGGACTATTCCCCTTGAGTTCACATTTTCATCTTCTGATCCAGAATGGTGTTCTTCTAAATGGTAGCATGCACATCTAATATCACGAAATATTTCCAAGTGCACCATCTCCGACGGATGCCATGGTACATGCCACATACATCAACAGATGTTGTGTGCTTTAAGTATGAAATTTTTCTAACTATATTTGTTAAAATATAGAGTGATCTTGTAGTTTATTACCTCAGTAATTATAGCTCCAACAATAGTGTTGTGCATGCTGGAATCCTCCGGAGGCCTTACACCACTTGTTGCCTTCAAAAACAACATAAGTTACTCATTTAAGTATGAAGCGAAAATGAAGCTTTTCTATTATTTCGTTGATTAAATTTTAACAACTTCAGCGTACTGATACCTCCGGTGCGAAGGCGATGGGGCGAATGTTGGTAGGGCTGAAACTGTTTGTTGCTTGTCTTGCAGCATTTTTCTTTCTTGCCCTCACTTGATTGCTTTCTTTTTGGTGATGCTTACTTTTCTCTTGTCCTTTTGCCCTCTCTCTCTGAATCCAATGGGATTCTGGACTATTTCGCTTGAGCTCACATTTTCATCTTCTGATCCAGAACGATGTCCTTCTAAATGGTAGTATGCACATCTATAATCACGAAATATTTTCAAGTGCACCATCTCGGGCGGATGCCATGGTACATGCCACCTACATCAACAAATATTGTTTCCTTTGAGTATAAAATTTTTCTAACTATATTTTCTAGAATGTAGAGCAATCTTGTAGTTTCTTACCCCAGTAATTACAGCTCCAACAATAGTGTTGGACATGCTGGAATCCTCTGGAGGCCTTACACCACTTATTGCCTTCAAAAACAACATAAGTTACTCATTTAAGTGTAAAGCGAAAATGACGCTTTTCCATTACTTTGTTGATTAAATTTTAACAATTTCAGTATAGTGATACCTCCGGTGCGAAGACGATGGAGCTCACGTTGCCAAGGCATAAACTATTTGTTGCTTGTCTTGCAACATTTTTCTTTCTTACCTTTACTTGATTGTTTTTCTTTTTGGCGATGCTTACTTTTCTCTTGTTCTTTTGCCCTTTCTCTCTTAATCTAGTGGCATCCTTGACTATTCTACTTGAGGCCACAATTTCCTCTTCTGATCCAGAATAACATCCTCCCAAATAGTAACATACAAGTCTACAATCACTGAATATTTCCAAGTGCTCCACCTCCGACGGACGCCATGGTACATGCTACCTGCGTCAACAAATATTGTGTCCTTCAAGTATAAAATTTGCCTAGCTATATTTGTTAAAATATAGAGTGATCTTGTAGTTTATTAGCTCAGTAATTGCTGCTCCAACATTAGTATTGGACATGCTGGAACCCTGCGGAGGCCTTGCACCACTTGTTGCCTTCAAAAACAATATAAGTTACTCATTTAAGTATAAAGTGAAAATGAAGCTTTTCCACTATTTTGTTGATTAAATTTTAACAATTTCAATATAGTGATACCTTCGGTGCAAAGACGATGGTGCTGACGTCGACGGGGCTTAAACTGTTTGTTGCTGGTCTTGCAGCATTTTTCGCTCTTGCCTTCAATTGATTCCTTTTCTTCTTGGCGAGGCTTACTTTTCTCTTGTTCTTTTGCCCTTTCTCTCTTAATCCAGTGGGATTCAAGACTATTCTGCTTGAGGTAACTTTTTTATCTTCTGATCCATAATGGTGTCCTTTCAAATAGTAGCATGCACATCCACAATCACCAAATATTTCCAAGTGCACCATCTCCGACGGACACCGTGGTACATGCCACCTACATTAACAAATATTGTGTCCTTTAAGTATAGAATTTTTGTAACTATATTTGTTAAAATATAGAGTGATCTTGTAGTTTATTATCTCAGAAATTGCAGCTCCAACATTGGTGTTGGACATGCTGGAATCCTCCGAAGGCCTTACACCACTTGTTGCCTTCAAAAACAACATAGGTTACTCTTTTAAGTATAAAGTGAAAATGAAGCTTTTCCATTATTTCGTTGATTAAATTTTAACAATTTTAGTATAGTGGTACCTCCGGTGCGAAGACAATGGGGCTGACGTTGACGGGGCTGAAACTATTTGTTGCTTGTCTTGCAACATTTTTCTTTCTTGCCTTCACCTGATTGCCTTTCTTCTTGGCGATATTTACTTTCCTCTAGTTCTTTTGCCCTTTCTCTCTTAATCCAGTGGGGTTCTGACTATTCAGCTTGAGTTCACATTTTCATCTTCTGATCCAGAACGGTGTCCTTCTAAATAGTAGCATGCACATCTGCAATCACCGAATATTTCCAAGTGCACCATCTCCGATGGATGCCGTGCCACATGCCACCTACATCAACAAATATTGTGTCCTTTAAGTATCGAATTTTTGTAACTATATTTGTTAAAATATAGAGTGATCTTATAGTTTATTACCTCAGTAATTACAGCTCCAACATTAGTGTTGGACACGCTGGAATCCTCTGGAGACCTTACACCACTTGTTGCCTTCAAAAACAACATAAGTTACTCATTTAACTATAAAGTCAAAATGAAACTTTTCCATTATTTCATTCATTAAATTTTAACAATTTTAGTATCGTGATACCTCCGGTGGGAAGACGATGGGGCTGATGTTGACAGGGCTGAAACTGTTAATTGCTTACCTTGCAGCATTTTTCTTTCTTGCCTTCCCTTTATTGCTATTCTTTTTAGCGATGCTCACTTTCTCATGTTCTTTTGCCCTTTCTCTCTCAATCCGACGGGATTCTAAACTATTCCGCTTAACTTCGCATTTCCATCTTCTGATCCAGAATGGTGCCCTTCCAAATGGCAGCATGCACATCTACAATCACCAAACATTTCCAAGTGCACCATCCCCGACAGATGCCATGGTACATGCCACGTGCATCAACAAATATTGTTTCTATTAAGTATAGAATTTTTGTAGCTATATTTGTTGAAATATAGAGTCATCTTATAGTTTATTACCTCAGTAATTGCAGCCCCAACAATAGTGTTGGACATGCTAGAATCCTCTGGAGGCCTTACACCACTTGTTGCCTTCAAAAACAACATAAGCCACTCATTTAAGGATAAAGCGAAAATGAAGTCTTTCCGTTATTTCATTGATTAAATTTTAACAATTTCAGTATAGCGATACCTCTGGTGCGAAGGCAATGGGGCTGACGTTGACAGGGCTTAAACTGTTTGTTGCTTGTCTTGCATCATTTTTCTTTCTTGCCTTCACTTGATGGCTTTTCTTTTTGGCAATGCTCACTTTTCTCTTGTTCTTTTACCCTTTCTCTCTTAATCTAGTGGAATTCTGGACTATTCCGCTTGAGGTCACATTTTCATCTTCTGATCGAGAATGGTGTCCTTCAAAATATTAGCATGCACATCTGCAATCACCAAATATTTCGAAGTGTACCATCTCCGACGAACGCCATGGTACATGCCACCTAAATCTACAAATATTGTGTCCTTTAAGAATAAAATTTTGCTAACTATATTTGTTAAAATATAGAGTGATCTTGTAGTTTGTTACCTCAGTAATTGCAGCTCCAACATTAATGTTGGACATGCTGGAATCCTCTGGAGACCTTACACCACTTGTTGCCTTCAAAAACAGCATAAGTTACTCATGTAATCATAAAGTGAGAACGAAACTTTTCCATTATGTTGTTCATTAAATTTTAACAATTTTAGTATAGTGACACCTCCGGTGCAAAGACGATGGGGCTGATGTTGATAGGCCTGAAACTGTTTGTTGCTTGTCTTGCTGCATTTTTCTTTCGTGCCTTCACTTGATTGCTTTTCTTCTTGGCGATGCTTACTTTTCTCTTGTTCTTTTGCCCTTTCACTCTTAGTCCAGCGGGGTTCTGGACGATTTCCCTTGAGTTCACATTTTTATCTTCCAAACCAGAATGTTGTCCTTCCAAATAGTAGCATGCACATCTGCAATCACCGAATATTTCCAAGTGCACCATCTCCGACGGACGCCATGCCACATGCCACCTACATCAACAAATATTGTGCCCTTTAAGTATCGAATTTTTGTAACTATATTTGTTAAATATAGAGTGATCTTGTAGTTTATTACCTCAGTAATTACAGCTCCAACATTAGTGTTGGACACGCTGGAATCCTCCGGAGACGTTACACCACTTGTTGCCTTCAAAAACAACATAAGTTACTCATTTAACTATAAAGTCAAAATAAAACTTTTCCATTGTTTCGTTCATTAAATTTTAACAATTTTAGTATCGTGATACCTCCGGTGGGAAGACGATGGGGCTGATGTTGATAGGGATGAAACTGTTAGTTGCTTGCCTTGCAGCATTTTTCTTTCTTGCCTTCCCTTGATTGCTATACTTTTTGGCGATGCTTACTTTCTCATGTTCTTTTGCCCTTTCTCTCTCAATCCGACGGGATTCTAGACTATTCCGCTTGACTTCACATTTTCATCTTCTGATCCAGAATGGTGCCCTTCCAACTGGCAGCATGCACATGTACAATCACCAAACATTTCCAAGTGCACCATCCCCAATGGACGCATGGTGCATGCCACCTGCATCAACAAATGTTGTTTCTATTAAGTATAGAATTTTTGTAACTATATTTGTTGAAATATAAAGTGATCTTATAGTTTATTACCTCAGTAATTGCAGCCCCAACAATAGTGTTGGACATGCTAGAATCCTCCAGAGGCCTTACACCACTTGTTGCCTTCAAAAACAACATAAGTTACTCATTTAAGTATAAAGCGAAAATGAAGCCTTTCCGTCATTTCATTGATTAAATTTTAACAATTTCAGTATAGTGATACCTCCGGTGTGAAGACGATGGGGCTGACGTTGACAAGGCTTAAACTGTTTGTTGCTTGTCTTGCATCGTTTTTCTTTCTAGCCTTCACTTGATTGCTTTTCTTTTTGGCAATGCTCACTTTTCTCTTGTTCTTTTACCCTTTCTCTCTTAATCTAGTGGAATTCTGGACTATTCCGCTTGCGGTCACATTTTCATCTTCTGATCCAGAATGGTGTCCTTCAAAATATTGGCATGCACATCTATAATCAGTGATATTTAGAAGTGCACTATCTTCGACGAATGCCATGGGACATGCCACCTAAATCTACAAATATTGTGTCCTTTAAGAATAAAATTTTTCTAACTATATTTGGTAAAATATAGAGTGATCTTGTAGTCTGTTACCTCAGTAATCGCAGCTCCAACATTAGTGTTGGACATGCTGGAATCCTCTGGAGACGTTGCACCACTTGTTGCCTTCAAAAATAGCATAAGTTACTCAGGTAATCATAAAGTGAGAATGAAACTTTTCCATTACGTTGTTCATTAAATTTTAACAATTTTAGTATAGTGACACCTCCGGTGCAAAGACGATGGGGCTGATGTTGACAGGCCTGAAACTGTTTGTTGCTTGTCATGCTGCATTTTTCTTTCTTGCCCTCACTTGATTGCTTTTCTTCTCGGCGATGCTTACTTTTCTCTTGTTCTTTTAGCCTTTCTCTCTTAATCCAATGGGATTCTGGACGATTTCCCTTGAGTTCACATTTTTATCTTCTGATCCAGAACAGTGTCCTTCCATATAGTAGCATGCACATCTACAATCGCCAAATATTTCCAAGTGCGCCATCTCCGACAGACGCCATGGTGCATGCCACCTGCATCAGCAAATATTGTGTCCTTTAAGTGCAAAATTTTTCTAACTATATTTGTTAAAATATAGAGTGATCTTGTAGTTTATTACCTCTGTAATTGCAGCTCCAACATTAGTGTTGGACATGCTGGAATCCTCCGGTGGCCTTACACCACTTGTCGCCTTCAAAAACAACCTAAGTTACTCATTTTACTATAAAATCAAAATAAAACTTTTCCATTATTTCGTTGATTAAATTTTAACGATTTCAATATAGCGATACCTCCGGTGCGAAGACAATGGGGCTGACGTTGATAGGGATGAAACTGCTTATCGCATGTCTTGCGGCAATTTTCTTTCTTGACCTCACTTGATTGCTTTTCTTTTTGACGATGCTTACTTTTCTCTGGTTCTTTTGCCCTTGCCCTCTTAATCCAGTGGGATTCTGGGCTATTTTGCTTGAGTTCACATTTTCATCTTCTGATCCAGAATGGTGTTCTTTTAAATGGTAGCATGCACATCTAATATCACGAAATATTTCCAAGTGCACCATCTCCCACGGATACGATGGTACATGCCTCCTATATCAACAGATATTGTGTCCTTTAAGTATAAGATTTCTCTAGCTATATTTGTTAAAATATAGAGTGATCTTGTAGTTTATTGCCTCAGTCTTTACAACTCCAACATTAGTGTTGCACATGCTGGAATCCTCCGGAGGCCTTACACCATTTGTTGCCTTTAAATACAAGATAAGTTACTCATTTAAGTACAAAGTGAAAATAAAGCTTTTCTATTATTTCGTTGATTAAATTTTAACAATTTCAGTGTACTGATACCTCCGGTGTGAAGACGATGGGGCTGATGTTGACAGTGCTTAAACTGTTTGTTGCTTGTCTTGTGGCACTTTTCTTTCTTGCCTTCACTTTTCTTCTTGGTGGGGCGTACTTTTATCTTGTTGTTTTGCCCTTTCTCCTTTAATCTAATGGGACTCTGGACTATTCTGCTTGAGGTCACATTTTCATCTTCTGATGCAGAATGGTGTCCTTCCAAATAGTAGCATGCACATCTACAGTCATCAAATATTTCCAAGTGCACTATCTCCGACGGACGCCATGGTACCAGCCATCTACATCAACAAATATTGTGTCCTTTAAGTATAGAATTTTTGTTTCTATATTTGTTAAACGATGGAGTGATCTTGTAGTTGATTGCCTCAGAAATTGCAGCTCCAACATTAGTGTTGAACATGCTGGAATCCTCCGGAGGCCTTGCACCACTTGTTGCCTTCAAAACAACATAAGTTACTCATTTAAGTATAAAGTGCAAATGAAACTTTTCCATTGTTTCGCTAATTAAATTTTAACAATTTCAATATAATGATACCTCCGGTGCGAAGACAACGGGGCTGATGTTGATAGGGTTGAAACTGTTTGTTGCTCATCTTGCAGCATTTTTCTTTCTTGCCCTCACTTGATTGCTTTCGTTTAGGTGATGCTTACTTTTCTCTTGTTCTTTTGCCCTTTCTATCTTAAGCCAGTGGGATTCTGGACTGTTCCGCTTGAGTTCACATTTTCATCTTCTGATCCAGAATGATGCCCTTCTAAATGGTAGCATGCACATGTACAATCACCAAATATTTCCAAGTGCACCATCTCGGATGCATGCCATGGCACATGCCACCTACGTTACCAAATATTGTGTCCTTTAAGAATAAAATTTTCTAACTATATTTGCTAAAATATATAGTGATCCTGTTGTTTCTTACCTTAGTAATTGTAGCTCCAGCATTAGTGTTGGACATGCTGCAATCCTCCGGAGGCCTTACACCACTTGTTGCCTTCAAAAACAACATAAGTTACTCATTTAAGTATAAAGTGAAAATAAAGCTTTTCCATTATTTCGTTGATTAAATTTTAACAATTTCAGTATAATGATACCTCCGGTGCGAAGACGATGAGGCTGACATTGCCAAGGCTTAAATTGTTTGTTGCTTGTCTTGTAGCATTTTTCTTTCTTACCTTTACTTGAAATCTTTTCTTTTTGGCGATGCTTACTTTTCTCTTGTTCTTTTGCTCTGTCTCTCTTAATCCAGTGGGATTCTGGACTGTTTCGTTTGAGGTCACAATTTCATCTTCTGATCTAGAATGGTGTCCTTCCAAATAGTAGCATCCACATCCACAATCACCAAATAATTCCAGGTGCTCCATCTCCGACGGATGCCATGGTACATGCTACATGCATAAACAAATATTGTGTACTTTAAGTATAATATTTTTCTAACTATATTTGTTAAAATATAGAGTGATCTTGTCGTTTGTTACCTCAGTAATTGCAGCTCTAACATTAGTGTTGGGCATAGTGGTATCCTCCTAGGGCCTCACACCACCTGTTGCCTTCAAAAACAACATAAGTTACTCATTTAACCATAAAGTGAAAATGATACTTTTCCATTGTTTCGTTGATTAAATTTTAACAATTTTAGTATAGTGATACCTCCGATGCAAAGACGATGGGGCTGGTGCTGACAGGGTTGAATCTGTTCGTTGCTTGTCTTGCAGCATTTTTCTTTCTTGCCTTCAAGTGATTGCCTTTCTGTATAGCGATGCTTATTTTTCTCTTGTTCTTTTGCCATTTCTCTCTGAATCCAGTGGGATTCTAGACTATTTCGCTTGAGGTCACATTTTCATCTACTGATCCAGAATGGTGTCATTCCAAATAGTAGCATGCACTTCTACAATCACCAAATATTTCCAAGTGCACCATCTCCGGCGGACGCCACAGTATATGCCTTCTACATCAACAAATATTATGTGCTTTAAGTAAAGAATTTTTGAAACTATATTTGTTAAAATATAGTGATCTTGTAGTTTATTACCTCTGTAATTGCAGCTCCAACATTAGTGTCGGACATGCTAGAATCCTCCGAAGGCCTTACACTACTTGTTGTCTTCAAAAACAACATAAACTACTTATTTAATTATAAAGTGAGAATGAAACTTTTCCATTACTTCGTTGATTAAATTTTAACAATTTCAGTATAATGATACCTCCAGTGCGAAGACGATGGGGCTGATGTTGACAGGGCTTAAACTGTTTGTTGCTTGTCTTGCATCATTTTCCTTTCTTGCCTTCACTTGATTGCTTTTCTTTTTGGCAATGCTTACTTTTCTGTTGTTCTTTTGCCCTTTCTCTCTTAATCTAGTGGGATTCTGGACGATTCCGCTTGCGTTCATATTTTCATCTTCTGATCCAGAATGTTGCCCTTCTAAATAGTAGTATGCACATCTACAATCACTAAATATTTCCAAGTGCACCATCTTCGACGGATGCCATGGTACATGCCACCTACATCAACAAATATTGTTTCCTTTAAGTATAAAATTTTTATAACTATATTTGTTAAAATATAGGGTGATCTTGTAGTTTATTACCTCAGTAATTGCGGCTTCGACATTAGTGTTGGATATACTGGAATCCTCCGCAAGCCTCACACCAGTTGTTGCCCTCAAAAACAAAATAAGTTACTTATTTGATTATAAAGTGAAAATGAAACTTTACCATTATTTTGTTGGATAAATTTTAACAATTTTAGTATAGTGATACCTCTGGCGCGAAGACGATGGAGCTGATGTTGATAGGGCTGAAACTGTTTCTTGCTTGTCTTGCGGCATTTTTCTTTCTTGCCTTCACTTGATTGCTTTTCTTCTTGGCGATGGCTACTTTTCTCTTGTTCTTTTGCCCTTTCTCTCTTCATCCAGTGGAATTCTGGACTATTCTGCTTGAGGCCACATTTTCATCTTCTGATCCAGAATGGCGTCCTTCCAAATAGTAGCATGCACATCTACAATCACCAAATATTTCCAAGTGTACCATCTCCGACGGACGCCATGGTACATGCCACCTACATCAACAAATATTGTGTCCTTAAAATATAAAGTTTTTCTAGCTATATTTTTTAAAATATAGAGTGATCTTGTAGATTATTGCCTCAAAAATTGCAACTCCAACAGTAGTGTTGGATGTGCTGGAATCCTCTGGAGGCCTTACGCCACTTGTTGGTTTTAAAAACAAGGTAAGTTACTCATTTAAGTATAAAGTGAAAATGAAACTTTTCCATTGTTTCGTTGATTAAATTTTAACAATTTTAGTATATCGATACCTCCAGTGTGAAGACGATGGGGCTGATGTTGGGAGGGCTGAAACTGTTTGTTGCATGTCTTATAGCATTTTTCTTTCTTGCCTTCACTTAATCGCATTTCTTTTTGGCAATGCTTATTTTTCTCTTGTTCTTTTGCCCTTTCTCTCTTAATCCAGAGTGATTCGGGACTATTGCGCTTGAGTTCGCATTTTCAGCTTCTGATCCAAAATGGTGTCCTCCCAAATAGTAGCATGCACGTTAACAACCACCAAATATTTCCATGTGTGCCATCTCTGACGGACGCCATAGTGCATGGCACCTACATCAACAAATATTGTGTCCTTTAAGTATAAAATTTGTCCAACTATATTTGTTAAAATATAGAGTGATCTTGTAGTTTATTGCCTCAGTAATTGCAGGTCTAACATTAGTGTCGGGCATGCTGGAATCCTCTAGAGGCCTTACACCACTTGTTGCCTTCAAAAACAACATAATTTACTCATTTAACTATAAAGTGAAAATGAAACTTTTCCACTATTTCGTTGATTAAATTTTAAAAATTTTAGTATAGTGATAGCTTCGGTGCAAAGACGATGGGGCCGATGTTAACAAGGTTGAATCTGTTCGCTGCTTGTCTTACAGCATTTTTCTTTCTTGCCTTCATGTGATTGCTTTTCTTTATAGCGATGCTTACTTTTCTCTTGTTCTTTTGCCCTTTCTCCCTTAATCCAGTGGGATTCAGGACTAATGTGCTTGAGTTCACAATTTCATCCTCTGATCCAGAATGATATCCTTCCAAATATAAGCATGCACATCTACAATCACCAAATATCTCCAGGTGCACCATATCCGACGGACGCCACGGTGCATGCCACCTACATCAACAAATATTGTGTACTTTAAGTATAAAATTTTTCTAGCTATGTTTCTTAAAATATAGAGTAATCTTGTGGTTTATTACCTCAGTAATTTCAGCTCCAACATTAGCGTTGGACATGATGGAATCCTCCGAAGGCCTTACACCACTTGTTGCCTTCAATAACAACATAAGCTACTCATTTAATTATAAAGAGAAAAGGAAGCTTTTCCATTACTTCACTGATTAAATTTTAACGATTTCAGTATAGTGATGCCTCTGATGCGAAGACAACGGGGCTGATATTGAATGGGCTGAAACTGTTTGTTGCTTATCTTGCAGCATTTTTCTTTCTTGCATTCAGTTGATTGCTTTTCTTCTTGGCGATGCTTGCTTTTCTCTTGCTCTTTTACCCATTGTCTCTTAATGCTGTGGGATTCTGGACTATTCTGCTTGAGCCCACATTTTCATCTTCTGACCCAGAATGGTGTCCTTTCAAATAGTAGCATGCACATCTACAATCACCAAATATTTTCAAGTGCACTATCTCCGACGGACGCCATGATACATGCCACCTACATGAACAAATATTGTCTCCTTAAAGTAAAAAATTTTTCTAACTATATTTTTTAAAATATACAATGATGTTGTTGATTATTACAATAGTAATTGCGCCTCTAACATTAGTGTTGGACATACTGGAATCCTCCGGAGGCCTTACACCACTTGTTGCCTTCAAAAACAACATAGGTTACTCATTTAATTATAAAGTGGAGATGAAACTTTTCTATTATTTCGTTGATTAAATTTTTAAAATTTTATTATAGTGATACCTTCGGTGCGAAGACGATGGGGCTAATGTTGATAGGGCTGAAACTGTTTGTTGCTTGTCTTGCAGCATTTTTCTTTCTTGCCTTCACTTGATCGCTTTTCTTTTTAGCAATGATTACTTTTCTCTTGTTCTTTTGCCCCTTCTCTCTTAATCCAGAGTGATTCGGGACTATTGCACTTGAGTTCAAATTTTCATCTTCTGATCCAGAATGGTGTCCTTCCAAATAGTAGCATGCACATCTACAATCACCAAATATTTCCATGTGCGCCATCTCCAACGGACGCCATGGTACATGGCACCTACATCAACAAATATTATGTCCTTTAAGTATAAAATTTATCTAACTATATTTGTTAAAATATAGAGTGATCTTGTAGTTCATTACCTCAGTAATTGCAGCCCTAACATTAGTGTTGGGCATACTGGAATCCTCCGGAGGCTTACACCACTGGTTCCCTTCAAAAACAACATAAGTTAGTCAATTAACTATAAAGTGAAAATGAAACTTTTCCATTATTTTGTTGATTAAATTTTAAGAATTTTAGTGTGGTGACACCTCCGGTGTGAAGACGATGTGGCTGATATTGACAGGGCTGAAACAGTTTATTGCTTGTCTTGCAGCATTTTTCTTTATTTCCTTCACTTGATTGCTTTTCTTCTTGGCGATGCTTACTTTTCTCTTGTTCTTTTGCCCTTTCTCCCTTAATCTAGTGGGATTCTGTGCTATTCCGCTTGAGTTCACATTTTTATCTTCTGATCCAGAATGGTATCCTTCCAAATAGTAGCATGCACATCTACAATCACTAAATATTTTCAACTGCACCATCTCCGACGTGCACCATAGTTGTAATAGTCCGACCTTAAATCATATTTATTCATTTCATTAATCCATGTAGTTAATTTCATCGCATTTAAATCATCGTTTTCTTTGTTATTTCAATTGGGAGAATTTAAATGGGCCTCACCTTGTAATTCGGATTTTTGTTTTTGTCAAATTCTGGAGATTGATATTGGGCCTTGATATTTATGAATTAAGCGATATAATTATTTTTCATGACACCACAACCATTTAATCTCGAGTTTTGGAAAAAAATAATAAATTTTGTAAACGCACTCGGTTTTAGCTCTTTTCCAAACCTAAGCCCGTTTAAGGCCAATTTCGGTCCACTAAGACTTGACCCTCTTTGTTTAGATAATTACCCATAGTTAGGCCTTAATTATGCTTAGTAAAAAGTAATTTTTTAGGATTAATTCACAGCCAAGTATTTATTTTGCAAAGCCTTTGTTTTACACTAAGTAAATGCTAGTTACTTTCTCTCTCTTATTCTCTCCTCCTTCTCTCATACCCCACAGCCAGCAGCAGCAGCAGCACCATTCCAACCACCTTTCAACCACCAAATAGCCACCAAACATCCACCACTCACCACCCCAACCACCCCTCTCACTCCCTCAAGCACCAAGGATCATTCATACCTCTTTCTTAAGCACAAAGTGAGTAATTCCTATCACCTCTTACGCTGTTTTTATTGTTGATTCTTGATCTTATTGGTTTTGCTTCTTGTTTTGGTTGTTTTGATGGTGGATTATGCTGTTTTTATGGAGTTATGAATCATCTTGGTGATGGATCATGTTAGAGTTGAAGTTGCATGATGCTAGGGTTAGGGTTTTATCTTAATCATGCAAGCTTCATGTTCAAGTGTTGGATATTGATTGTTTTATACTTGATTTTGCTCATCTTTTAATCTATTGAAGTTTATTATGGTGTTTATGGTGTTTTGAAATGATGGGAATGAGTTCAAGTTAACCCTAAGTTAGGGTTTTATCCATGAATGCATGGTTTGGACCAAACTAGTGTTAAACTTGAGGTATGTGGATATGTGACTAGAAAATGAGCTTTGTTGGATATGAATATGAAATGAATTTGAGTGTGGTGTTTTTGTATGATGTTGGGATGGACCAAAGTGTATTTACATGCTTTTAAGGAATGGTTTAAGTTAAGGAATTGTGTGAAAAGTGAGGGAACAAACTCAAATAGTGAGGCTGGAATTTCTGGAAAAGTAGGACAAAAGTTGAGATGAAATTGGTAATGATCGGCCCAGCCAAAAATTATGACTTTTGGTGGGTAGATAAGTCATTGTGTTAGCTTTAAAATGGCTCTTGAATCACAGTAATCCGAGGTCTGTGGAGAAAGTTATGGTCATTTCACTGAACCTGTGCACAATGGACTCAAAACTGACTTCCTGCACTCAAAACTGACATGTTGGTGTTCTAGCCCCATTTTAAGAACCCTGTCATGGGATTCATGTTATGTGTCCTTAATGAAAGTTTTAGAGGACTTCCTAAGCTTTTTATATTGGGGTCTTAGGTCTCATTTCAAGGTCGGGAGTATAAGTTCTGATGTATTCTGTCATACCCTCTTTATAAGCCCTTATTCTCTGAACTTGCTACCCTGCCTTAAATCACATTTCTGTGGTTTATATAGTTTCATCATTTTAGTTTAATCCATGAACGGGTTTGTAAAGATTCTTCATAAGCCAGTTTTATTTAAAGGTATCAATTATAAGAACAAGTTTGTTTCTGACCTCATGTTTCTATAATGATCTTTTGAACAGAATCAAGGCCTAAACTTTCATTCTCTTCACTTTAGTGCATCTTGTTACACCGTAAACTTGCATTTAAAACTCCGAGGTACGTTCATTGCCTGTATCTTTAGAAATCAGTACGTATTTTTCAAAGTTGTAATGTTTTGGTAAGTATATAATAAATCAATTTAATCAGTGCTTTATCACATAATTAGTGACCCCATCAGTTATTAGTTACAGGGCATTGCCCTCCAGTTACCCGCACGGCTTCAGGCGAGGTCCCCCAGTCGGCTTGGCAGGTGTAGACCTATTCACAGATCGTAACAATTACTCAGGGTTGCACTAATAGATAATAATTGGTAATTCAGTTTTATATGCGTCTCATTCCCTATTTTAAAATTAAAATGAATTGCAGAGCGGGCCTAAATAACTTTTTAGTGAATCTTTAACATTACAGGAATGCATGTACTGAGCTTTGGCTCACAGTTCGAAATATTTTTATGTTTTATTTTAGGAAAGTATTCAGTGAACCCCCCTCAGGCGGGCAGGATGGCTGAAGGTGATAAGTGAGCCAGGACTGTCCATGTGACTAGCGGTGTAGGGGTGCTGATATACTATCATATCATATTGTGACATATTTTAGAGTTGTCACTATGTATTTGAACTGAATTATGCATTTTGATGTAATCCTTGACATGATTGGGATGTTAGAATCGTTTCTGTATATAACTAAACGTTTTGAATGGTGTGATTGCCCTTTGAGGATAAACTTTAGTTTTATGGCTAAATTTTCATATTTAAAGGAAGCCTTGTCCTTTTTGGACGGCGGTAACGCCCCATTCATTGGGTTAGCATTTTAAATTGGTGAACTGAAGCAAGTGAATGCAAGTAATAAATCATGTACATTTTGGGGGCGTTACAATGGTACATGCCGCTTACATCAACAAATATTATGTCCTTTAAGTGTAAAATTTTTCTAACTTTATTTGTTAAAATATAGAGTGAACTTATAGTTTATTACCTCAGTAATTGCAGCTCTAACAGTAGCGTTGGACATGCTAGAATCCTCCGGAGGCCTTACACCACTTTTTGCCATCAAAAACAACATAAGCTACTCATTTAATTATAAAGTGAAAATGAAACTTTTCCATTATTTCATTGATTAAATTTTAAAAATTTTAGTATAGTGATACCTTCGGTGCAAAGACAATGGGGCTGATGTTGACAGGGCTGAATCTGTTCATTGCTTGCCTTGCAGCATTTTTCTTTCTTACCTTCATGTGATTGCTTTTCTTTATAGCGATGCTTACTTTTCTCTTGTTCTTTTCCCTTTCTCTCTTAATCCAGTGGGATTCAGGACTATTCTGCTTGCGTTCGCAATTTCATCTTCTGATCCAGAATGATGTCCTTCCAAATAGAAGCATGCACATCTACAATCACCAAATATTTCCAAATACATCATATCCGACGGACACCATGGTACATGCCACTACATCAACAAATGTTGTGTACTTTAAGTACAAAATTTTTCTAATTATGTTTGTTAAAATATAGAGTGATCTTGTAATTTATTACCTCAGTAATTGCAGCTCTAACATTAGCGTTGGACATGTTGGAATCCTCCAGAGGCCTTACACCACTTGTTACCTTCAATAAAAACATAAGCTACTCATTTAATTATAAAGAGAAAATGAAACTTTTCCATTACTTTGTTGATTAAATTTTAACAATTTTAGTATAGTGATGCCTCTGATGCAAAGACGATGGGGCTGATATTGACTGGGCTGAAACTGTTTGTTGCCTGTCTTGTAGCATTTTTCTTTCTTGCATTCACTTGATTGCTTTTCTTTTTAGCGATGCTTACTTTTCTCTTGTTCTTTTGCCATTTCTCTCTCAATCCAGTGGGATCTAGACTATTCCGCTTGAGGTCACATTTTCATCTTCTGAACCAATATGGTGCCCTTCTCATGCACATCTATAATCACCAAATATTTCCAAGTGTACCATCTCCGACGGAAGCCATGGTACATGCCTTCTACATCAACAAATACTATGTTCTTCACATATAGAATTTTTATCACTATATTTGTTAAAATATAGAGTGATCCTGTAGTTTATTATCTCAGTAATTGCAGCTCCAACATTAGTGTCGGACATGCTGAATCCTCCGAAGGCCTTACACCACTTGTTGCCTTCAAAAACAACATAAGCTACTTATTTAATTATAAAGTGAGAATGAAACTTTTCCATTACTTCATTGATTAAATTTTAACAATTTCAGTATAGTGATACCTCCAGTGCAAAGACGATGGGGTTGACATTGATGGGGCTTAAACTGTTTGTTGCTTGCCTTGCATCATTTTTCTTTCTCGCCTTCACTTGATTGCTTTTTTTTTTTTTGGCGATGCTTACTTTTCTCTTGTTCTTTTGCCCTTTGTCTCTTAATCTAGTGGGATTCTGGACAATTCCGCTTGAGTTCACATTTTCATCTTCTGATCCAGAATGGTGTCCTTCCAAATAGTGGCATGCACATCTACAATCACCAAATATTTCCAAGCGCATCATCTCCGAAGGACGCCATGGTACATGCCACCTACATCTACAAATATGGTGTCCTCTAAGTATAAATTTTTTGTAAGTAGATTTGTTAAAATATAGAGTGATCTTGTAGTTTATCACCTCAGTAATTGCGACTTCAACATTAGTGTTGGACATACTGGAATCCCCTGGAGGCCTTACACCACTTGTTGCCTTCAAAAACAACATAAGTTACTCATTTAAGTATAAAGTTAAAATGAAACTTTTTCATTGTTTCGTTGATTAAATTTTAACAATTTCATTATAGTGATACCTCCGGTGCGAAGATAATGGGGCTGACGTTGACAGGGCTAAAACTGTTTGTTGCTTGTCTTGCAGCATTTTTCTTTCTTGCCTTCACTTGATTGCTTTTCTTCTTGGCGATGCTTGCTTCTCTCTTGTTCTTTGGCCCTTTCTCTCTTAATCTAGTGGGATTCTGGGCTACTCTACTTGAGGCCACATTTTCAGCTTCTGATCCAGAATGGTGTCCTTCCAAATAGTAGCATGCGCATCTACAATCGTCAAATATTTCCAAGTGCACCATCTCCAACGGACGCCATGGCACATGCCACCTACATTAACAAATATTGTGTCCTTGAAGATAAAATTTCTCTAACAACATTTTTTAAAATATAGACTGATCTTAAAGTTTATTACCTCAATAATTGCACCTCTAACATTAGTGTTGGAGATACTGGAATCCTCCGGAGGTCTTACACCACTTGTTGCCTTCAAAAACAACATAAGTTACTCATTTAATTATAAAGTGAAGAGGAAACTTTTCTATTTTTTCGTTGATTAAATTTTAACAATTTTAGTATAGTGATACCTCCGGTACGAATACGATGGGGCTGATGTTGATAGGACTGAAACTGTTTGTTGCTTGTCTTGCATCATTTTTCTTTCTTGCCTTCAATTCGTCGCTTTTCTTTTTGGCAATGCTTACTTTTCCCATGTTCTTTTGCCCTTTCTCTCTTCATCCAGAGTGATTCGACACTAATGCGCTTGAGTTCACATTTTCAGCCTCTGATCCAGAATGGTGTCCTTCCAAATAGTAGTATGCACATCTACAACCCCCAAATATTTCCATGTGCGCCATCTCCAATGGACGCCATGCTAAATGGCACCTACATCAACAAATATTGTGTCCTTTAAGCATAAAATTTGTCTAACTATATTTGTCAAAATATAGAGTGATCTTGTAGTTTATTACCTTAGTAATTGTAGCTCTAACATTAGTGTTGGGCATACTGGAATCCTTCGAAGGGCTTACACCACTTGCTGCGTTCAAAAACAACATAAGTTACTCATTTAATTATAAAGTGAAGATGATACTTTTCCATTCTTTGTTTGATTAAATTTTAAAAATTTTAGTATAGTGATACCTCCGGTGCGAAGATGATGGGGCGGATGTTAACAGGGTCGAAACTGTTTGTTGCATGTAATGCAGCATTTTTCTTTCTTGCCTTCACTTGATTGCTTGTAATGCTTATATTTCTCTTGTTCTTTTGCCCTTTCTCTCCTAATCCAGTGGGATTCTGGACTATTCCGCTTGAGTTCACATTTTCATCTTCTGATCTAGAATGGTATCCTTCCAAATAGTAGCATGCACATCTACAATCACCAAATATTTTTAAGTGCACCATCTCCGACGTACGCCATGGCACATGCCACTTACAACAGCAAATATTTCTAACTATGTTTGTTAAAATATAGAGTGATCTTGTAGTTTATTACCTCAATAATTGCAGCTCTAACATTAGCATTGGACATGCTGGAATCCTCCGGAGGCCTTACACCACATGTTGTCTTCAATAATAACATAAGCTACTCATTTAATTATAAAGGGAAAATGAAGCTTTTCCATTACTTCGTTGATTAAATTTTAACAATTTTAGTATAGTGATGCCTCCGTTGCAAAGGCGATGGGGCTGATATTAACTTGGCTGAAACAGTTTGTTGCTTGTCTTGCAGCATTTTTCATTCTCGCGTTCACTTGATTGCTTTTCTTTTTGGCGATGCTTGCTCTTCTCTTATTCTTTTGCTATTTCTGTCTCAATCCAGTGGGATTCTATACTATTCCGCTTGAGGTCACATTTGTATCTTCTGATCCGGAATGGTGTCCTTCTAAGTAGTTGCATGCACATCTACAATCACCAAATATTTCCATGTACACCATCTTCGACGGACGCCATGGTACATGCCTTCTACATCAATAAATATTATGTCCTTCAAGTATAGAATTTTTATAACTATATTTGTTAAAATATAGAGTGATCGGGTAGTTTATTACCTCAGTAATTGCAGCCCCAACATTAGTGTCGGACATGCTGGAATCCTCCGAAGGCCTTACACCACTTGTTGCCTTCAAAAACAACATAAGCTATTTATTTAATTATAAAGTGAGAATGAAACTTTTCCATTACTTCATTGATTAAATTTTAACAATTTCAATATAGTGATACCTCCGGTGTGAAAAAGATGGGGCCGATGGTGATAGGGCTTAAACTGTTTGTTGCTTGTCTTGCATCATTTTTCTTTCTCGCCTTCACTTGATTGCTTTTCTTTTTGGCAATGCTTACTTTTCTCTTGTTCTTTTGCAGTTTCTCTCTTAATCTAGTGGGATTCTAGACAATTTCGCTTGAGTTCACATTTTCATCTTCTGATCCAGAACCGTGTCCTTCCAAATAGTAGCATGCACATCTACAATTACCAAATATTTCCAAGTGTACCATCTCCAACGGACGCCATGGTACATGTAACCTACATCAAAAAATATGGTGTCCTTTAAGGGTAAAATTTTTGTAACTATATTTGTTAAAATATAGAGTGATCTTTTAGTTTATTACCTCAGTAATTACAGCGGGCATACTGGAATCCCCTGGAGGCCTTTCACCACTTGTTGTCTTCAAAAACAACATAAGTTACTCATTTAAGTATACAGTAGAAATGAAACTTTTCCATTGTTTCGTTGATTAAATTTTAACAATTTCAGTATAGTGATACCTCCGGTGCGAAGATAATGGGGCTGACGTTGATAGGGCTGAAACTATTTGTTGCTTGTCTTGTAGTATTTTTCTTTCTTGCCTTCACTTGATTGCTTTTCTTATGGGCGATGCTTACTTTTCTCTTGTTCTTTTGTCCTTTCTTTCTTAATCCAGTGGGATTTTGGACTACTCTGCTTGAGGCCACATTTTCGTCTTCTGATCTAGAATGGTGTCCTTCCAAATAGTAGCATGCACATCCACAATCATCAAATATTTCCAAGTGCACCATCTCTGACGGATGCCATGGTACATGTCACCTACATTAACAAATATTGTGTCCTTGAAGTATAAAATTTTTCTAACTATATTTTTTAAAATATAGACTGATCTTGAAGTTTATTACCTCAGTAATTGCACCTCTAACATTAGTGTTGGACATACTGGAATCCTCTGGAGGCCTTACACCACTTGTTGCCTTCAAAAACAACGTAAGTTACTCATTTAATTATAAAGTGAAAAGGAAACTTTTGTATTATTTCGTTGATTAAATTTTAACACTTTTAGTGTAGTGATACCTCCGGTGCGAAGTCGATGGGGCTGATGTTGATAAGACTGAAACTGTTTGTTGCTTGTCTTGCCGCATTCTTCTTTCTTACCATCACTTGATCTCTTTTCTTTTTAGCAATGCTCACTTTTCTCTTGCTCTTTTGCCCTTTCTCTCCTAATCCAGAGTGATTCGAGACTATTGCGCTTGAGTTCACATTTTCAGCTTCTGATCCAGAATGGTGTCCTTTCAAATAGTAGTATGCACATCTATAATCCCCTAATATTTCCATGTGCGCCACCTCCGACGGACGCCATGGTACATGGCACCTACATCAACAAATATTGTGTCTTTTAAGCATAAACTTTGTAACGCCCCAAATATACATAATTCATTGCCTACATTTGCCTACTTGCATTCACTTGCTTACGGTTATCAATAAGATATAATAACTCAATGAACGGGGCGTTACCGCCGTCCGCAAAGGACAAGGCCTCCGTTATACCTGAAACTTGCCATAAACCAAAGGTTACCCTATAAAGGGGCATTCACCATCATAATCACTCAAATCATCAAGTTATATACAGAAATGGATCTACATCCCAAGGGTTACACCACATGCATAACTTGGTCCAAAAATACAGTTGTGGCACCAAAATACATAATTCAATTCGAATATACAGTTGAAACTCTCCCACACTGCCAATCACAAGGAAGGTCCCATCTCATTTATCACCTTCGGCGTCCCTGCCCGGCTGAGGGCGGTTCACTTCACATTTTCCTAAAATAAAACATAAAAATATTTCGAACTGTAAACCAAACCTCAGCACATGCACCCCTGTGTTGATAAAAATTCACTGAAAAGTTAGTTGGGCCCGCTTGCAATTCATTTTAATTGAACACAGGGAATGAGATGCATATAAAACTGCATTGCCAATTATTATCTGTTAGTGCACCCCTTAGTAACTGTTATGATATGTGAATAGGTGTACACCTGCCAACCCGACCGAGGGACCTGGCCTGAAGTCGCGCGGGTAATTGGAGGGCAATGCCCTGTAACTGATAACTAATGGGGTCACTAATTATGTGATTAAGCACTGATTAAAATGATTCATTAATGTGCTTACCAAAATATTATGATTTCGATAAATACGTGCTGATTACTAAAGATACAGGCAATGAACATACCTGGATGTTTTAAAAGCTAGTTCACAGAGGAATGAGATGCACTAAAGTGAAGAAAATGAAAGCTTAGGCCTTGATTCTGTTCAAAAGTTCATTATAGGAACATGAGGTCAGAAACGATCTTATTCTTCTATTGGATAATTTTAAATAAAACTAGCTTATGAAGAACTTTTACACACCAGTTCATAGATCAAACCAAAATGATGACGATATAAACCATAGAAATGTGATTTAAGGCATGGTAGCAAGTTTAGAGCATAAGGGCTTGAAAAGAGGATACGGGAAGAATAATCCACAACTTATACTCCCGACCTCAAAATGAGACGTAAGACCCCTGATATAAACAGCTTAGGAAGGCCTCTAAAATTTCATCAAGGACACAAAATATGATTCCCATACTAGGGTTCCTAAAATGGGGCTAGAACACCAACACGTTAGTTTTAAGCCCACCCTGCACATGTTCGGTAAAATGACCATAACTTTCTCCACAGACCTCAGATTAATGCTATTCAAGAGCCATTTTGAAGCTAACACACTGAACTATCTACGAACCAAAAATTAGAATTTTTGGCTAGGCCGTCATTACCAGTTTCATTTCATAGGCTATCCTATTTTTCTGAAAATTCTAGCCTCACTGATAGAGTGGGTTCTCTCACTTCTCACACCAATCCTCAACTTAAACTCTTTCCTAACAGCATGTAAACACACTTTGGTACATCCCAAGATCATACAAAAACACCACACACAATTCCACTTCATATTCATATCAAGTAAAGCTCCTTTTCTAGTCACATATACACACACCTCTCAAATTTAACTTTAGTTGGTCCAAGTCATGCATTTTGGACAAAACCCTAACTTTGGGTCAATTTGAACTCACTCCCACCTTTTCCAAGCACCATAAACACAATAACAAACTTCAATATATTAAGAGATAAGCAAACACAAGGATAAGACAATCACTAAACAACACTTGAACAAGAAGCTTGCATGGCCAAGATGAAACCCTAACCCTAGCCTCATCCAATTTCACTCCAACATAATCCATCAACAAGATGATTCTTAATACCATAAAAAATAGCATAATCCATCACTAAAACAACCAAAATAATAAACAAAAACCAAAAAGATCAAGAATTAAAAATAAATTCAGTATAGGTGGTGAAAAGAATACTCACTTTGTGCTTGAAAAAGAGGTAAGAATGATCCTTGATACTTGTGGGAGTGAAAGGGGTGGTTGGGGTTGGTGAGGGGTGCTTGTTTGGTGCTTGTTGGTGGCTGAAATGATGATGATTCTGATGCTGCTATTGCTGGCCGTGACTAGAGAGAAGGAGGAGAGAATGTGGAGAGAGAAAGTGTCTTGAAATGCTTGGTGATAAGTGAAGTTAAATGAAAATTTTTGCAATTTATATTAAGCTTTTACTTAGCTGAAAATGAAAGTCGAAAGTTCAATAATCTTAAGCTTAATTAAGGCTTAATTAAGAGAGTTTAGCTAAACAAATAAAGGTCAAGTCTTGTTGGGTCGCAATCGGCCCTAACGAGCTCGGGTTTAGAGAAAGAACTGAAACCGAGTGCGTTTGCAAATTTTTTTTTTTTTCACAACTCAAGATTAAATGGTTGTGGTGCCATGAAAAAGAATTAAATAATTAAATTCATAACTATCAAGGCCTAAATCGATCTCCAAATTTTAACTAGAACAAAACCCCGAATTGCAAAGTGAGGGCCTATTTAGAAATGTCCAAATCGGGACAATAAAAAGAAATGATGTAATGACGTAAATGAAATGAAATTAATAAACATAATTTAGGGTCGGACTATTACAGTCTTCCCTCCTTAAAAAGTTTCGTCCTGAAACTACTGAACTTAACCATAACATGCAGGATTACCCCGAATAAATGTGGATATTTGGATTTTATTGCTTCCTCGGTCTCCCAAGTAGGTTCTTGGGAAGTATGGTTTGTCCAGAGCACTTTGACCAATGGTATCTGCTTGTTGCACAGCTGCTTGATCCGACGATCTAGTATTTGGAGAGGACGCTCTTCATATACTAGATCTTCAGTGATTTCGATAGGTTCAGATACAATGGTATGGTCTGGATCTAGCATATATTTCTTAAGCTGAGAGATATGGAACACGTTATGTACGTGCTCAAGTTCTACAGGCAGATCTAGCCGATAAGCGATAGGATTCAACTTTTTAATGATTTCATAAGATCCAATATACCTTGGATTCAATTTGCCCTGTACTCCAAACCTCTTGACACCTCTAGTTGGTGAAACCTTCCGAAAAACTTTATCACCTACTTTAAACTCTAGAGGCCTTCTTCTTTTGTCTGCATAACGTTTCTGTCGACTTTGGGCAACCCTGATATGCTCTTGAATCTTCCTTATTGTCTCAGTGGTCTCTTGAATCATTTCAGCACCTATAATTAGTGCCTCGTCCAAATCACTCCAGCACAACGGGGTTCTACATTTCCTCCCATATAAAGCCTCAAATGGGGCCATTTTGATGGTGGACTGATAGCTGTTGTTATAAGAGAACTCCACCAAGGGCAAGTTATCTTCCCACTTCCCTTAGAATTCCAATACGCAAGCTCTTAGCATGTCCTCCAAAATTTGATTCACCCTTTCAGTTTGCCCATCTGTTTTTGGGTGATATGAGCTACTGAAGTTTAGTTTGGTTCCAAAGGCCTTTTGCAACGCTTGCCAGAAGCGCGCTTGGAATCTTTGATCCCTATCTAAGACTATGTCTAAAGGGATACCATGTAGACGGACTATCTCCTTAGCATACAGTTAGGCCAGTCTTTCAACTCCCCAAGTATCCTTAATTGGCAGGAAATGAGTTGACTTCGTGAGTAGATCAACTATGACCCAGATAGCATTCTTTTTCGAGGCAGAAAGGGGTAAACCCATAACAAAGTCCATCGAGATTGAATCCCACTTCCAAGTGGGAATTTCTAAGGGTCGTAGTTCACCCACAGGACGTTGATGCTCTACTTTAACTTTCTGACAAATTAGACACTTATCTATATATTCTGCAACGTCCTTCTTCATATTATTCCACCAATAATATTGTCTCAGATCTCTGTACATCTTAGCGCCTCCTGGATGCACTGAATAACGAGTATTGTGAGTCTCTTCTAGGATCTGCTTTCTTAATTTCTCATTTTTGGCACACATAGGCAATTCTGGAATCGCATAGTCCCATCCTCGTATACTACAAATCCCAGAGACTTCCCTTTCTCTAAATTTTGCTTTATTCTTTAGAGTTCGGGATCACTTTCCTAGTTCAGTCGAATTTCTTCCACTAAGAAAGACTGTATAGTAAGTACTGATAATTGAGCCTTCGTTTGCCCGTGGGATACCAATTGAATCCCAAAGTCCTCAAGTTCTCTTAAGAGATTCAATTGAGTAATCACCACAGTGTTCGAGCTATGTTACGCCTTCCTAGTCAGGGCATCCGCCACCATATTTGCTTTACCAGGATGATATTGAATCTGCAAATCATAGTCTTTAAGCAACTCAAGCCAACGCCCTTGCCTCAAATTGAGCTCCTTCTGGGTGAAGATATATTTTAAACTTTGATGGTTAGTATAGATCTTGCATGATACCCCATATAAATAATGCCTCCAAATTTTCAATGCAAAGACTATGGCTGCTAACTCCAGGTCATGGCTGGGGTAGTTTTTCTCATATGGTTTGAGTTGTCGAGAGGCATAAGCTGTTACTTTGTCCTCCTGCATTAGTACGCGCCCCAAACCGTTCTTCGAAGTGTCACTATAAACAGCATACTCTTTTCCTTCCATTGGGAACGTTAGGATTGGGGCAGTAGTTAATCGCTGTCTTAGCTCTTAGAAAGCTTTCTCACACCTTTCAGTCCACTCAAACTTATTCACCTTCTTCAGTAGATTGGTCAGTGGTGAAGCTATTTTCGAAAAGTCTTTAATGAATCTTCAATAGTAGCCCGCTAAACCCAGAAAGCTTCTAATCTCCGTGACATTGGTAGGTGTTGGCCATTCTGTGATTGCTTTCACCTTCTGGGGGTCGACTTTGATTCCTTCTTTTGCAACCACATGCCACAAAAATACCACTTGCTCCAACCAAAATTCACATTTCTTTAATTTGCCATAGAGTTGATGTTCCATCAAAGTTTGCAATACTATCCGCAATAGATCAGCATGTTCCTCCTTATCCCTAGAATAGATAAAGATATCATCTATGAACATCACTATAAACTTGTCTAAATAAGGTCTGAAAACCCTATTCATAAGGTCTATGAAGGCTACAGAAGCATTAGTGAGACTAAAAGGCGTCATTGTGAACTCATAGTGACCATACCTGGTCCTAAACGCTGTCTTAGGAATGTCCTTAGGCTTAATCCTAAGTTGATGGTACCCTGACCTAAAATCAATCTTAGAGAATACTCCTGCTCCTTGTAGTTGATCAAACAAATCATCTATTCGTGGCAGAGGATATTTGTTTTTGATGGTAATCTTATTCAACTCCCTGTAATCAATACAGAGTCTTGAGGTTCCATCCTTTTTCTTGACAAACAACACTGGAGCACCCCATGGTGATACACTTGGCCTAATAAAGCCCTTCTGTAACAGTTCATCTAGTTGAATCTTTAATTCCTTATGCTCAGTTGGGGCCATACGATAAGGGGCTTTAGAAACAGGTTGGGCGCTAGGAATTAATTCGATTCCAAAATCAATTTCCCTCTGTGGGGGTAGTCCTGGTAACTCCTCAAGAAAAACATCTTCAAATTCACAAACTATAGGTATATTCTCTGCTTTTTCTTCTTTTGTTTGGGTGTCAATAGCACAACACCAATATCCAATACACCCCTGACATAACAACTCACTTGCTTTCATAGCGGAAATCAAAGAACAAGGTTTTACCTCTCTCTGCCCATAAAAACACACTTTTCTCCCTTTCTCATCCTTCAAGATAACCTTAAGATCTTCACAGTCGATTTGGGCTACATAAGTGAGCAACCAATTCATTTCCAAAATGATGTCAAATCAGACAAGTCAAATTGAATCAAATCCACAGGAAAAGTAGTTTCACCAATGATGATGGGGACAAGTCCATAAGAGAGGGGGCACTCAATCACATAATTATTGGGTAGCTTAATTCTATAATTGGTTTATATCCTCCTGTTCTCCAGGCTCAATTGTATCGCAGATCGGGTAGATATAAAAGAATGAGTGGCGCCCGAATCAAATAATACACAAAATGGCTTTGAATTTAAAAAGAGAGTTCCAGTGACTACCGTACTGGAGGTAGCAGCTTCCTTTTTGTTCATCACAAGTGCCCTTCCTGCAACTGCAGGCCTTGTAGGTGGGGGTCCCTGGCGGGGCGGAGCCAAGGGTTTTGCTACGCCCTCGTCTACAGCTTTCAGTCGTCGGGGGTATGCAGCGATGAGGTGTTCAGGACTTCCACACCACATGCATTTGTTGATGCTAACTCGGCATTCAGGAGGGGTGTGATTTGTTCTTCCACACTTCGCACAGGGTGCTATCGGGCCCACAGGATGGTTCTTAGAGGAAACAGGAGTAGGTTTCTTCTGGTTCTGATTCACACTTTCACTCGGAGTCCCCCGCTCAAACCCCTTTCTTGTGTGGTTGATTGGATTCAGTGCTCTCAACTCCGTCTTCACTCGTTCCACTTCAGCGGCTCGCTCATACAGTTCTTGGTAAGTTAGAATGGGTTGCTCGGCTAACTGGTTCCGAATGTAGAAGGCCAAACCCTCTACAAACCTTCTCATCTTTAACCTTTTAGATGACACAAATTCAGGGACAAACCTAGATAGTTCTGTGAACTTACTAGCATACTGCATCACTGATATGCTGCCGCTCATTTTCAACTCCATAAATTCCTTTTCCTTTTGCCTTTGCACCACAGCTAGGTAAAATTTCGCTCTCAACTATGCTAAAAATTTACTTCAGGTGAATTCAGACCCTATGAGTTTATCCTTCATGGTATTCCACCAAATGTCAGCTTCACCGGCCAAATAATATGTCCCAATGTTTACCCTTTTTCATTCTGGCACCTCTACCACTGTAAATATTTTCTCTATGCCTCTTATGCATTCCTCCAGTACTACTGGATGATAAGATCCATTATAAACTTTAGGATTGCACCGTGCTACCCTATCTGCTAACTTATCCTCCTTAGGAGGGGTTTCAGCAGGTACCTAGGGAATTCGCTTCATCAATTCAGCAACTAAGTTTGGCCAATAACTCGGGTTGCCTAAGTTGCTAGCTAATTCACAGGGCAATGGTGGCGTGTCACCATGTTGTGGCTCCTGGCAAGAGGCTTAATCACCCGATCCCTAGCCTTGTTCCATATTGTCCTCTACATGAACCTCCATGTTGTTGTGCACTGACTGGGACATTCTGATCATACATTAAATAAATTAATCCAAACAATGGAACCTCCAGACATATCAGATAAACGTGCCCAATAAATACATAGGAGATGGCTCAAAGATTATGTCATAACTCAAAGCATCATCATTTCATTTCAAAACTGCTTACTTACATACATAGTTGATTTATATACATAAGCAACAAAAGCATATTACACCTAGCTGAGTAAGCAAGACTAGCTCTGACTCCTACCCTATCACTAAACACGAAATAGCCCCTAGACACTAGGTCCGTCACATAACCAAAAAGAGGTACGAACCATGTCATCACGGTCGGAGAGGATTGGACTAACTATATACAATGTCAGATGCCCTGTAAAATATAATTATCCAATCCAACCAAACCATATCTACATACAGGGCTCAAAATGAAAACCACTAGACCAACCCCTAGAACTACTTAACGATCCCTGGATGGATCGAAATCTGGGTCAGACTCATCATCAGGTTCTTCACCTGAATCGAACCTGCTCATAGATGCCTCTGACTCGGCATTATTGACCTCCTGTTGAACTTGTGGCTCATGCTCCTCTGCTAAGTCCACCATCAACTCATCCGCCTCTTGTTCCCCTTGATGCTCTATCCCGATCTCATCACTCTCTTGATCCTCCCCGGGATCATCCTCCTCTGGATCGTCCTCCGCCCCAGAACTAATCACCACTACTTCTAGGGTGCCGGGGATGTCTACCACCACATAAGCCTCCCCAGGGCTATCAGGCATCAGTGGGGTATCTGGTGCAGGCTGGATGAGTGGCCCCTATACTGGTGCTGGTAGGGAGGGTGGCCCCTGTGCTGGTGCTGGGGCTACAGGTGAGGGATGGACCTGATGTAGGGGAAAGATGTGCTGAAGGGTTTCCATAGTAATTCCCCTCAATTCAAACTCCTCTCTCAACAACAGCTCCGTAGTGAGAGTCGTCCAAGCCCCCTGGGCCTGAAACCTAGGCCCATCCAAGCCTAGGTTCCCTATCATCATAAAGTCATGATAACGTTGCCTAAACGCCACCCACGGGCCAACCGGGGGTAAGGACCGAAGCAGTCTCTGAGCACGGACCGTAATACTGCGGAACTCAGAATGAGGGTCCTGGGTATGTGCCTCTATACTAACATGTAGCACCGCGATGTGAGCAATCATAGATCCACGCGGCAATATGTTAACGCCATAAGGATCCATCTAACAAAGAAAACACATATATGAGAGGCATGCATATCCATAAACAAGAAGCATACAAATGGAAGCAACTAGCAGTCTAATATCGTTATTACACTCCTAATATCCTGCTAGCAATATACGAGAGCCCCCTCACTACAACCATCTCACCCTATAGTTTCTAACTCTACATTCCTCAAGAAAATCTCAACCTAGCTCTGATACCAAATCTGTAACGCCCCAAATATACATGATTCATTGCCTGCATTCGCCTACTTGCATTCACCTGCTTACGGCTATCAATAAGATATAATAACTCAATGAATGGGGCATTACCACTGTCCACAAAGGACAAGGCTTCCGTTATACCTGAAAACTTACCATAAACCAAAGGTTACCCTATAAAGGGGCATTCACCATCAGAATCACTCAAACCATTAAGTTATATACAGAAATCGATCTACATCCCAAGGGTTACACCACATACATAACTTGGTCCAAAAATACAATTGTGGCACCAAAATACATAATTCAGTTCGAATATATAGTTAAAACTCCAAAACACATCGCAATATAATAAGATAGCATCTTGGCTCACCCACACCGCCAATCACAAGGAAGGTCCCGTCTCATTTATCACCTTCGGTCTCTCTGCCCGCCTGAGGGTGGTTCACTGCACATTTTTCTAGAACAAAACATAAAAATATTTCGAACTGTGAGCCAAAGCTCAGTACATGCACCCCTATACTGATAAAAATTCGCTGAAAAGTTATTTTGGCCCACTTGCAATTCATTTTAATTGAAAACAGGGAATGAGATGCATATAAAACTGCATTGCCAATCATTATCTGTTACTATGCCCCTTAGTAACTGTTACGATCTGTGAATAGGCGTACACCTGTCAAGCCAACCGAGGGACCTGGACTGAAGCCGCGTGGGTAACTGCAGAGCAATGCCTTGTAACTGATAACTGATGGGGTCACTAATTATGTGATGAAGCACTGATTAAAATGATTCATTGATGTGCTTACCAAAATATTATGATTTCGATAAATACGTGCTGATTACTAAAGACACAGGCAATGAACGTACCTGGAAGTTTTAAAAGCTAGTTCACAGGGGAATGAGATGCACTAAAGTGAAGAAAATGAAAGCTTAGGCCTTGATTCTGTTCAAAAGTTCACTATAGGAACATGAGGTCAGAAACGATCTTCTTCTTCTATTGGATAATTTTAAATAAAACTAGCTGATGAAGAACTTTTACACACCAGTTCATAGATCAAACCAAAATGATGACGATATAAACCATAGAAATATGATTTAAGGCACAGTAGCAAGTTTAGAGCATAAGGGCTTGAAAAGAGGGTACGGCAAGAATAATCCACAACTTATACTCCTAATCTCAAAATGAGACGTAAGATCCCAATATAAATAGCTTGGGAAAGCCTGTAAAACTTTCATCAAGGACACAAAACATGATTCACATGGTAGGGTTCCTAAAATGGGGCTAAAACACCAACATGTCAGTTTTAAGCCCAACCTGCACAGGTTCGGTAAAATGACCATAACTTTCTCCACAGACCTCGGATTAATGTGATTCAAGAGCCATTTTGAAGCTAACACACTGACCTATCTACGCACCAGAAATCCAAATTTTTGGCTAGGCTGGTCAATACCAGTATCATTTCAAATTCAGTCCTGTTTGTCTGGAAATTCCAGCCTCACTAATTGAGTGGGTTCTCTCACTTTTCGCACCAATACTGAACTTAAACTCTTTCCTAATAGCATGTAAACACACTTTGGTACATCCCAACATCATACAAAAACACCACACATAATTCTAGTTCATATTCATATCAAATAAAGCTCCTTTTCTAGTGACATATACACACACCTCTCAAATTTAACATTAGCTGGTCCAAATCATGCATTCTGGACAAAACCCTGACTTTGGGTCAACTTGAACTCACTTCCATCTTTTCCAAGCACCATAAACACCATAACAAACTTCAATATATTAAGAGATAAGCAAAAACAAGGATAAGACAATCACTAAACAACACTTGAACAAGAACCTTGCATGACCAAGATGAAACCCTAACCCTAGCCTCATCCAATTTCACTCCAACATAATCCATCAACAAGATGATTCTTAATACCATAAAAAACAGCATAATCCATCACTAAAACAACCAAAATAATAAACAAAAACCAACAAGATCAAGAATCAAAATCAAATTCAGCATAGGTGGTGAAAAGAATACTCACTTTGTGCTTGAAAAAAAGGTGAGAATGATCCTTAATGCTTGTGGGAGTGATAGGGGTGGTTGGGGGTGGTGAGGGGTGGTTGTTTGGTAGTTGTTAGTGGCTGAAATGGAGATGATGCTGATGCTGCTAGTGTTGGCCGTGACTAGAGAGAAGGAGGAGAGAATGTGGAGAGAGAAAGTGTCTTGAAATGCTTGGTGATAAGTGAAGTTAAATGAAAATTTTTACAATTTATATTAAGCTTTTACTTGGCTAAAAATGAAAGTGGAAAAGTCAATAATCTTAAGCTTAATTAAGGCTTAATTAAGAGAGTTTAGCTAAACAAATAAAGGTCAAGTCTTGTTGCGTCGCAATCAGCCCTAACGAGCTCGGGTTTAAAGAAAGAACCGAAACCGAGTGCGTTTGCAAAATTATTTTTTTTTTAACAACTCAAGATTAAATGGTTGTGGTGCCATGAAAAAGAATTAAATCATTAAATTCATAACTATCAAGGCCTAAATCGATCTCCAAATTTTGACTAGAACAAAACCCCGAATTGCAAAGTGAGGGCCCATTTAGAAATGTCGAAATTGGGACAATAAAAAGAAATGATGTAATGATGTAAATGAAATGAAATTAATAAACATAATTTAGGGTCGGACTATTACAGTCTTCCTCCCTTAAAAAGTTTCGTCCTCGAAATTGCTAAACTTAACCATAACATGCAGGATTACCTCGAATAAATGTGGATATTTGGATTTTATTACTTCCTCGATCTCCCAAGTAGCTTCTTGGGAAGTATGGTTTTTCCGGAGTACTTTAGCTAATGGTATCTTCTTGTTATACAGCTGCTTGATCCGGCGATCTAGTATTTGGAGAGGACGCTCTTTATATACTAGATCTTCAATGATTTCGATAGGTTCAGATACAATGGTATGGTCTGGATTTGGCATATATTTCTTAAGCTGAAAGATATGAACACGTTATGTACGTGCTCAAGTTCTATAGGCAAATCTAGCCGATAAGCGATAGGATTCAACTTTTTAATAATTTCATAAGGTCCAATATACCTTGGACTCAATATGCCCCGTACTCCGAACCTCTTGACACCTCTAGTTGGTGAAACCTTCAGAAAAACTTTATCACCTACTTGAAACTCTAGAGGCCTTCTTCTTTTGTCTGCATAACGTTTCTGTCGACTTTGGGCAACCCTGATATGCTCTTGAATCTTTCTTATTGTCTCAGTGGTCTCTTGAATCATTTCAGCACCTATAATTAGTGCCTCGTCCAAATCACTCCAGCACGACGGGGTTCTACATTTCCTCCCATATAAAGCCTCAAATGGGGCCATTTTGATGGTGGACCGATAGCTGTTGTTATAAGAGAACTCCACTAAGGGCAAGTCATCTTCCCACTTCCCTTGGAACTTCAATACGCAAGCTCTTAGCATGTCCTCCAAAATTTGATTCACCCTTTCAGTTTGTCCATCTGTTTCTGGGTGATAGGAGCTACTGAAGTTTAGTTTGGTTCCAAAGGCCTTTTGCAGCGCTTGCCAGAAGCGCGCTTGGAATCTTTGATCCCTATCTGAGACTATGTCTAAAGGGATACCATGTAGACGGACTATCTCCCTAGCATACAGTTGGGCCAGTCTTTCAACTCTTCAAGTATCCTTAAATGGTAGGAAATGAGCCGACTTCGTGAGTCGATCAACTATAACCCAGATAGCATTCTTTTTCGAGGCAGAAAGGGGTAAACCCATAACAAAGTCCATCGAGATTGAATCCCACTTCCAAGTGGGAACTTCTAAGGGTCGTAGTTCGCCCATAGGACGTTGATGCTCTGCTTTAACTTTCTGACAAATTAGACACTTATCCACATATTCTGCAACGTCCTTCTTCATATTATTCCCCCAAAAATATTGTCTCAGATCTTTGTACATCTTGGTACCTCCTGGATGCACTGAATAACGAGTATTGTGAGCCTCTTCTAGGATCTGCTTTCTTAATTCCCCATTTTTAGGGGCACATAGGCAATTTTGGAATCGCAGAGTCCCATCCTCGTATACTACAAATCCCAGAGACTTCCCTTTCTCTAAATTTTGCTTTATTCTTTGGAGTTCGGGATCACTTTCCTGGTTCAGTCGAATTTCTTCCACTAAGAAAGACCGTACAGTAAGTGCTGATAATTGAGCCTTCGTTTGCCCGTGGGACACCAATTGAATCCCAAAGTCCTCAAGTTCTCTTAAGAGATTCAATTGAGTAATCACCACAGTGTTCGAGTTATGTTATGCCTTCCTAGTCAGGGCATCCGCAACCATATTTACTTTACCAGGACGACATTGAATCTGTAAGTCATAGTCTTTAAGCAACTCAAGCCAACGCCATTGCCTCAAATTGAGCTCCTTCTGGGTGAAGATATATTTTAAACTTTGATGGTTAGTATAGATCTTGCATGATACCCCATATAAATAATGCCTCCAAATTTTCAATGCAAAGACTATGGCTGCTAACTCCAGGTCATGTGTGGGGTAGTTTTTCTCATATGGCTTGAGTTGTCGAGAGGCATAAGCTACTACATTGTCCTCCTGCATTAGTACGCACCCCAAACCGTTCTTCGAAGTGTCACTATAAATAGTATACTCTTTTCCTTCCATTGGTAACGTTAGGATTGGGGCGGTAGTTAATCGCTGTCTTAGCTCTTGGAAAGCTTTCTCACACCTTTCAGTCCACTCAAACTTATTCACCTTCTTCAGTAGATTGGTCAATGGTGAAGCTATTTTCAAAAAGTCTTTAACGAATCTTCGATAGTAGCCTGCTAAACCCAGAAAGCTTCTAATCTCTATGACATTGGTAGGTGTTGGCCATTCTGCGATTGGTTTCACCTTCTGGGGGTCGACTTTGATTCCTTCTTTCGCAACCACATGCCCCAAAACTACCACTTCCTCCAACCAAAATTTACATTTCTTTAATTTGCCATAGAGTTGATGTTCCCTCAACGTTTGCAATACTATCCGCAATTGATCAGCATATTCCTCCTTATCCCTAGAATAGATAAAGATATCATCTATGAATATCACTACAGACTTGTCTAAATAAGGTCTGAAAACCCTGTTTATAAGGTCTATGAAGGCTACAGAAGCATTAGTGAGACCAAAAGGCGTCACGGTGAACTCATAGTGACCATACCTGGTCCTAAACGCTACCTTAGGAATGTCCTTAGGCTTAATCCTAAGTTGATGGTACCCTGACCTAAAATCAATCTTAAAGAATACTCCTGCTCCTTGTAGTTGATCAAACAAATCATCTATTCGTGGCAGAGGATATTTGTTTTTGATGGTAATCTTGTTCAACTCCCTGTAATCAATACAGAGTCTTAAGGTTCCATCCTTTTTCTTGACAAACAACACTGGAGCACCCCATGTGACACACCTGGCCTAATAAAGCCCTTCTGTAACATTTCATCTAGTTGAATCTTTAATTCCTTAAGCTCAGTTGGGGCCATACGATAAGGGGCTTTAGAAATAGGTTGGGCGCCAGGAATTAATTCGATTCCAAAATCAATTTCCCTCTGTGGGGGTAGTCCTGGTAACTCCGCAGGAAAAATGTCTTCAAATTCACAAACTATAGGTATATTCTCTGCTTTCTCTTCTTTTGTTTGGGTGTCAATTGCACAACACCAATATCCAATGCACCCCTGACATAACAACTTACTTGCTTTCATAGCGGAAATCAAAGAACAAGATTTTGCCTCTCTCTGCCCATAAAAACACACTTTTCTCCCTTTCTCATCCTTCAAGATAACCTTAAGATCTTCACAGTCGATTTGGGCTCCATAAGTTTGCAACCAATTCATTTCCAAAATGATGTCAAAATCAGACAAGTCAAATTGAATCAAATCCACAGTGAAAGTAGTTTCACCAATGATGATGGGGACAAGTTCATAAGAGAGGGGGCACTCAATCACATAATTGTTGGGTAGCTTAATTCTATAATTGGTTTATATCCTCCTGTTCTCCAGGCTCAATTGTGTTGCAGATCGGGTAGATATAAAAGAATGAGTGGCGCCCAAATCAAATAATACATAAAATGGCTTTGAATTTAAAAAGAGAGTTCTAGTGACTACCATACTAGAGGTAGCAGCTTCCTTTTTGTTCATCACAAGTGCCCTTCCTGTGACTGCAGGCCTTGCAGGTGGGGCTCCCTGGTAGGGCAGAGCAAAGGGTTTTGCTATGCCCTTGTCTATAGCTTTCAGTCGTCGGGGGCATGCAGCGATGAGGTGTTCAGGACTTCTACACCACATGCATTTGTTGGTGCCAACTCGGCATTCAGTAGTGGTGTGATTTATTCTTCCACACTTCGCACAGGCTGCTATCGAGCCCACAGGGCGGCTCTTAGAGCAAGCAGGAGTAGGTTTCTTTTGGTTCTGATTCACACTTTCACTCGGAGTCCCCTCTCAACCCCTTTCTCTTGTGGTTGATTGGATTCAGTGCTCTCAACTCCGTCTTCACTCGTTCCACTTCAGCAGCTCTCTCATACAGTTCTTAGTAAGTCAGAATGGGTTGCCCGGCTAACTAGTTTCGAATGTAGAAGGCCAAACCCTCTTCAAAACTTCTTATCCTTAACCTTTCAGATGACACAAATTCAGGGACAAACCTAGATAGTTCTGTGAACATACTAGCATACTGCATCACTGACATGCTGCTGCTCATTTTCAACTCCATAAATTCCTTTTCCTTTTTCCTTTGCACCACAGCTAGGTAAAATTTCGCCCTTAATTCTACTAAAAATTTACTCTATGAGAATTCAGGCCCTATGAGTTTATCCTTCACGGTATTCCACCAAATGTCAGCTTCACCAGTCAAATAATATGTCCCAATGTTTACCCTTTTTCCTTCTGGCACCTCTACCACTGTAAATATTTTCTCCATTCCTCTTATCCATTCCTCCAGTACTACTAGATCATAAAATCCATTATAAACTTTAGGATTGCGTCGTGCTACCCTATCTGCTAATTTATCCTCTTTAGGAAGGGTTTCAGCAGGTACCTGGGGAATTCGCTTCATCAATTCAGCAACTAAGGTTGGCCAATAACTCGGGTTGCCTAAGTTGCTAGCTAATTCAGAGGGCAATGGTGGTGTGTCACCAGGTTGTGGCTCCTGGCAAGAGGCTTAATCACCCGATCCCTAGCCTTGTTCCATATTGTCCTCTACATGAACCTCCATGTTGTTGTGCACTGACTGGGACATTCTGATCATACATTAAATAAAGCAATTCAAACACTGGAACTTCCAGACATATCAGATAAACGTGCCCAATAAATACATAGGAGATGGCTCAAAGATGATGTCATAACTCAAAGCATCATCATTTCATTTCAAAACTGCTTACTTACATACATAGTTGATTTATATACATGAGCAACAAAAACATATTACATCTAGCTGAGTAAGCAAGACTAGCTCTGACTCCTACCCTATCACTAAACACTAAATAGCCCCTAGACACTAGGTCCGTCACATAACCAAAAAGAGGTACGAACCATATCATCACGGTCGAAAAGGATTGGACTAACTATATACAATGTCAGATGCCCTACAAAATATAATTATCCAATCTAACGAAACCATATCTATATACAGGGCTCAAAATGAAAACCACTAGACCAGCCCCTAAAACCACCTAATGATCCCTGGATGGATCGTAATCTGGGTCAGACTCATCATCAGGTTCTTGACCTGAATTGAAGCTGCTCGTAGATGCCTCTGACTCGGCATTATCGACCTCCTGTTGACTTGTGGCTCATGCTCCTCCGCTAAGTCCACCATCAACTCATCCGCCTCTTGTTCCCCTTACTGCTCTATCCCCATCTCATCACTGTCTTGATCCTCCTCGAGATCATCCTCCTCTAGATCGTCCTCCTCCCTTAGAACTAATCACCACTACTTCTGGGGTGCCGGGGATGTCTAACACCATATAAGCCTTCCCAGGGCTATTAGGCATCAGTGGGGTATCTGGTGCGGGAGGGATGAGTGGCCCCTATGTTGGTGCTGGCGGGGAGGGTGGCCCCTGTGCTGGTGCTGGGGCTACAGGTGGGGGATGGACCTGATGTAGGGGAAAGACGTGCTGAAGAGTTTCCATAGTAATTCCCCCCAATTCGAACTCCTCTCTCAACAATAGCTCTATAGTGAGAGTCGTCCAAGCCCCCTGGGCCTGAAACCTAGGCCCGTCCAAGCCTGGGTTCCCTGTCATCATAAAGTCATGATAACGTTGCCTAAACTCCACCCATAGGCCAACCGGGGGTAAGGACCGAAGCAGTCTCTGAGCACGGACCATAATACTGCGGAACTCAGAATAAGGGTCCTAGGCATGTGCCTCTATACTAAGATGTAGCAGCGCGATGTGAGCAATCATAGATCCACCCGGCAACATGTTAAGGCCATAAGGATCCATCTAACAACGAAAACACATATATGAGAGACATGCATATCCATAAACAAGAAGCATACAAATGAAAGCAACTAGCATTCTAATATCGTTATTACACTCCTAATATTATTCTAGCAATATACGATAGCCCCCTCACTGCAACCATCTCACCCTATAGTTTCTAACTCTATATTCCTCAAGAAAATCTTAACCTGGCTCTGATACCAAATCTGTAACGTCCCAAATATACATGATTCATTGCCTGCATTCGCCTACTTGCATTCACCTGCTTACGGCTATCACTAAGATATAAAATGAACGGGGCGTTACCACTGTTCACAAAGGACAAGGCTTCCGTTATACCTGAAAACTTGCCATAAACCAAAGGTTACCCTATAAAGGGGCATTCACCATCATAATCACTCAAACCATTAAGTTACATACAGAAATGGATCTACATCCTAAGAGTTACACCACATACATAACTTGGTCCAAAAATACAGATGTGGCACCAAAATACATAATTCAGTTCGAATATACAGTTGAAACTCCAAAAGACATCACAATATAATAAGATAGCATCTTAGCTCTCCCACACCGCCAATCACAAGGAAGGTCCCATCTCATTTATCACCTTCGGCCTCCCTGCCCGCCTATGGGCGGTTCACTGCACATTTTTCTAAAACAAAACATAAAAATATTTCGAACTGTGAGCCAAAGCTCAGTACATGCACCCCTGCACTGATAAAAATTCGCTGAAAAGTTATTTGGGCCCGCTTGTAATTCATTTTAATTAAAAACAGGGAATGAGATGCATATAAAACTACATTGCCAATTATTATCTGTTACTGCACCCCTTAGTAACTATTACGATCTGTGAATAGGTGTACACCTATCAAGCCGACCGAGGGACCTGGCCTGAAGCCGCGCAGGTAACTGGAGAGCAATGCTCTGTAACTGATAACTGACGGGGTCACTAATTATGCGATGAAGCACTGATTAAAATGATTCATTGATGTGCTTACCAAAATATTATGATTTCGATAAATACGTGCTGATTACTAAACATACAGGCAATGAACGTACCTGGAAGTTTCAAAAGCTAGTTCACAGAGGAATAAGATGCACTAAAGTGAAGAAAATGAAAGGTTAGGCCTTGATTCTGTTCAAAAGTTCATTATAGGAACATGAGGTCAGAAACGATCTTGTTCTTCTATTGGATAATTTTAAATAAAACTGGCTTATGAAGAACTTTTACACACCAGTTCATAGATCAAACCAAAATGATGACGATACAAACCATAGAAATGTGATTTAAGGCACGGTAGCAAGTTTAGAGCATAAGGGCTTGAAAAGAGGATGCGGGAAGAATAATCCACAACTTATACTCCTCACCCCAAAATGAGATGTAAGACCCCAATATAAATAGCTTAGGAAGGCCTATAAAACTTTCATCAAGGACACGAAACATGATTCCCATGCTAGGGCTCCTAGAATGGGGCTCGAACACCAACATGTCAGTTTTAAGCCCACCCTGCACAGGTTCGGTAAAATGACCATAACTTTCTCCACAGACCTCGGATTAATGCAATTCAAGAGCATTTTGAAGCTCACACACTGACCTATCTGCACACCAAAAATCAGAATTTTTGGCTGAGCCAATCATTACTAGTTTCATTTCAAACGCTGTCCTATTTTTCTGGAAATTCCAGCCTCACTGATTGAGTGGGTTCTCTCACTTTTCGCACCAATCCTCAACTTAAACTCTTTCCTAACAGCATGTAAACACACTTTGGTACATCCCAATATCATACAAAAACACCACATATAATTCCACTTCATATTCATATCAAACAAAGCTCCTTTTCTAGTCACATATACACATACACCTCAAATTTAACATTAGTTGGTCCAAATCATGCATTTTGGACAAAACCCTAACTTTGGGTCAACTTGAACTCACTCCCATCTTTTCCAAACACCATAAACACCATAGCAAACTTCAATATATTAAGAGATAAGCAAAAACAAGGATAAGACAATCACTAAACAACACTTGAACAAGAACCTTGCATGACCAAGATGAAACCCTAACCCTAGCCTCATCCAATTTCACTCCAACATAATCCATCAACAAGATGATTCTTAATACCATAAAAAACAGCATAATCCATCACTAAAACAACCAAAATAATAAACAAAAACCAACAAGATCAAGAATCAAAAACAAATTCAGCATAGGTGGTGAAAAGAATATTCACTTTGTGCTTGAAAAAGAGGTAAGAATGATCCTTGATGCTTGTGGGAGTCAAGGGGTGGTTGGGGGTGGTGAGGGGTGGTTGTTTGGTGGTTGTTGGTGGCTGAAATGGTGATGATGCTGATGCTGCTAGTGCTGGCCGTGACTAGAGAGAAGGAGGAGAGAATGTGGAGAGAGAAAGTGTCTTGAAATGCTTGGTGATAAATGAAGTTAAATGAAAATTTTTGCAATTTATATTAGGCTTTTACTTGGCTGAAAATGAAAGTGGAAAAGTCAATAATCTTAAGCTTAATTAAGGCTTAATTAAGAGAGTTTTAGCTAAACAAATAAAGGTCAAGTCTTGTTGCGTCGCAATCGGCCCTAACGGGCTCGGGTTTAGAGAAAGAATCGAAACCGAGTGCGTTTGCAAATTTTTTTTTTTTTTACAACTCGAGATTAAATGGTTGTGGTGCCATGAAAAAGAATTAAATTGCTAAATTCATAACTATCAAGGCCTAAATCGATCTCCAAATTTTGACTAGAACAAAACCCCGAATTGTAAAGTGAGGGCCCATTTACAAATGTCCAAATCGGGACAATAAAAAGAAATGATGTAATGACGTAAATGAAATGAAATTAACAAAAAAATTTAGGGTCAGACTATTACAAAATTTGTCTAACTATATTTGTTAAAATATAGAGTGATCTTGTAGTTTATTACCTCAGTAATTGCAGCTCTAACATTAGTGTTAGGCATGCTGGAATCCTCCGGAGGCCTTACACCACTTGTTGCCTTAAAAAACAACATAAGTTACTCATTCAATTATAAAGTAAAAATGATAGTTTTCCATTATTTGGTTGATTAAATTTTAAAAATTTTAGTATAGTGATACCTCCGGGGCGAAGACGTTGGGGCTGATGTTGACAGGGTCAAAACTGTTTGTTGCTTGTCTTACAGCATTTTTCTTTCTTGCCTTCACTTGATTGCTTTTCTTCTTGGCGATGCTTATATTTCTCTTGTTCTTTTTCCCTTTCTCTCTTACTCCACTGGGATTCTGGACTATTCCACTTGAGTTCACATTTTCATCTTCTAATCCAGAATGGTATCCTTCCAAATAGTAGCATGCACATCTACAATCACCAAATATTTTCTGGTGCACCATCTTCGACGTACATCACGGTACATGCCACCTACAACAACAAATATTATGTCCTTTAAGTATAAAGTTTTTCTAACTATGTTTGTTAAAATATAGAGTGATCTTGTAGTTTATTACCTCTGTAATTGCAGCTCTACCATTAGCATTGGACATGCTGGAATCCTCCGGAGGCCTTACACCACATGTTGCCTTCAATAACAACATACGCTACTCATTTAATTATAAAGGGAAAATGAAACTTTTCCCTTACTTGGTTGATTAAATTTAAAAAATTTTAGTATAGTGATGCCTCCGTTGCGAAGCCGATGGGGTTGATATTAACTGGGCTGAAACTGTTTGCTGCTTGTCTTGCAGTGCGATGCTTGCTTTTCTCTTATTCTTTTGCCATTTCTCTCTTAATCCAGTGGAATTCTAGACTACTCCGCTTGAGGTCACATTTGCATCTTCTGATCCAGAATGGTGTCCTTCTAAATAGTAGCATGCACATCTATAATCACCAAATATTTCCAAGTGCACCATCTTTGACGGACGCCATGGTACATGCCTTCTACATCAATAAATATTATGTCCTTCAAGTATAGAATTTTTATAACTATAGTTCTTAAAATATAGAGTGATCTTGTAGTTATTACCTCAGTAATTGCAGCTCCAACATTAGTACCGGACATGCTGGAATCCTCCGAAGGCCTTACACCACTTGTTGCCTTCAAAAACAACGTAAGCTACTTGTTTAATTATAAGGTGAGGATGAAACTTTTCCATTACTTCGTTGATTAAATTTTAACAATTTCAGTATAGTGATACCTCCGATGCGAAGACGATGGGGCTGACATTGACAGGGCTTAAACTGTTTGTTACTTATGTTGCATCATTTTTCTTTCTTGCCTTCACTTGATGGCGTTTCTTTTTGGCAATACTTACTTTTCTCTTGTTCTTTTGCCCTTTCTCTCTTAATCTAGTGGGATTCTGGACAATTCTGCTTGAGTTCACATTTTCATCTTCTGATCCAGAATGGTGTCCTTCCAAATAGTAGCATGCATATCTCCAATCACCAAATATTTCCAAGTGTACCATTTCCAACGGACGTCATGGTACATGCCACCTACATCAACAAATATTGTGTTCTTTAGGCATAAAATTTTTATAACTATATTTGTTAAAATATACTGTGATCTTGTAGCTTATTACCTCAGTAATTGCAGCTTCGACATTAGTGTTGGGCATACTGGAATCCTCCGGAGGCCTTACACAACTTGTTGCCTTCGAAAACAACATAAGTTACTCATTTAAGTATAAAATGAAAATAAAACTTTTCCATTGTTTCGTGGATTAAATTTTAACAATTTCAGTATAGTGATACCTCCGGTGCGAAGATAATGGGGTTGACCTTGACAGGGCTAAAGCTGTTTGTTGCTTGTCTTACAGCATTTTTATTTCTTGCCTTCACTTGATTGCTTTTCTTCTTGGCGATGCTTACTTTTCTCTTGCTCTTCTACCCTTTGTCTCTTAATCCAGTACGATTCTGGACTATTTCGCTTGAGGCCACATTTCGTCTTCTGATCCAGAATGGTGCCCTTCCAAATAGTAGCATGCACATCTATAATCAACAAATATTTCCAAGTGCACCATCTCCGACGGACGCCATGGTCCATGCCACCTACATCAACAAATATTGTGTCCTTAAAGTATAAATTTTTTCTAACTATATTTTTTAAAATATAGAGTGATCTCATAGCTTATTACCTCAGTAATTGCACCTCTAACACTAGTGTTGGACATACTGGAATCCTCTGGAGGCCTTACACCACTTGTTGCCTTCAAGAACAACATAAGTTACTCATTTAACTATAAGTGAAAATGAAACTTTACTATTATTTTGTTGATTAAATTTTAACAATTTTAGTATAGTGATACCTTTGGCGTGAAGACGATGGGGCTGATGTTGATAGGGCTAAAACTGTTTGTTGCTTTTCTTGCAACATTTTCCTTTCTTGCCTTCACTTGATCGCTTTTCTTTTTAGCAATGATTACTTTTCTCTTGTTCTTTTACCCTTTCTCTCTTAATCCAGAGTGGTTCGGGACTATTGCACTTGAGTTCACATTTTCATCTTCTGATCCAGAATGGTGTCCTTGCAAATAGCAGCATGCACATCTACAATCACCAAATATTTCCAGGTGCGCCATCTCCGACGGATGCCATGGTACATGGCACCTACATCAACAAATATTATGTCCTTTAAGTATAAAATTTTTCTAACTATATTTGTTAAAATATAGAGTGATCTTGCAGTTTATTACCTCAGTAATTGCAGCTTTAACATTAGTGTTGGGCATACTGAAATCCTCCAGAGGTCTTATACCACTTGTTGCCTTCAAAAACAACATAAGTTAGTCATTTAATTGCAAAGTAAAAATGATACTTTTCTATTATTTGGTTGATTAAATTTTAAAAGTTTTAGTATAGTGATACCTCTGGTGCAAGGACGATGGGGCTGGCGTTGACAGGGCCAAAACTGTTTGTTGCTAGTCTTGCGGCATTTTTGTTGCTTGCCTTCACTTGATTGCTTTTCTTCTTGGCGATGCTTACATTTCTCTTGTTCTTTTGTCCTTTCCCTCTTAATCCAGTAGGATTCTGAACTATTCCGCTTCAGTTCACATTTTCGTCTTCTGATCCAGAATGGTGTCCTTCCAAGTAATAGCATGGACATCTATAATCATCAAATATTTTCAAGTGCACCATCTCCGACGTACGCCATGGTACATGCCACCTACATCAAAAAATATTATGTCCTTTAAGTTTAAAATTTTTCTAACTATATTTGTTAAAATATAGAGTGATCTTATAGTTAATTACCTCAGTAATTGCAGCTCCAACATTAGCATTGGACATGCTGGAATCCTCCGGAGGCCTTACACTACTTGTTGCCTTCAAAAACTAACATAAGCTACCCATTTAATTATAAAGAGAAAATGAAGCTTTTCCACTACTTTGTTGATTAGATTTTAACAATTTTAGTATAGTGATGCCTCCGGTGCGAAGGAGATGGGGCTGATGTTGACTGGGCCGAAACGGTTTATTGCTTGTCTTGCAGCATTTTTCTTTCTTGCCTTCACTTGATTACTTTTCTTTTTGGCAATGCTTACTTTTCTCTTGCTCTTTTACCATTTTTCTCTTGATCTAGTATGATTCTGGACTATTCCGCTTGAATTCACATTTTCATCTTCTGATCCAAAATGGTGTCCTTCTAAATAGTGGCATACACATCTACAATCACCAAATATTTCCAAGTGCACCATCTTCGACGGACGCCATGGTACATGCCACCTACATCAACAAATTTTGTGTCCTTCAGGTATAAACTTTTTTTAACTATATTTGTTAAAATATATAGTGATCTTGTAGTTTATTACCTCAGCAATTGCAGCTCCAACATTAGTGTTGGACACGCTGGAATCCTACGGAGGCCGTACACCACTTGTTGCCTTCAAACTCAACATAAGTTACTAATTTAATTATAAAGTGGGAATGAAACTTTTCCATTACTTCGTTGATTAAATTTTAACAATTTTAGTACAGTGACACCTCCAATGCAAAGACGATGGAGCTGATGTTAACGGGGCTAAAACTGTTTATTGCTTGTCTTGCAGCATTTTTCTTTCTTGCCTTCACTTGATTGCTTTTCTTGTTGGCAATGCTCACTTTTCTCTTGTTCTTTTGCCCTTTCTCTCTTAATCTAGTGGGATTCTGGACTATTCTGCTTGAGTTCACATTTTCATCTTCTGATCTACAATGGTGTCCTTCCAAATAGTAGCATGCACATCTACAATCACCAAATACTTTCAAGTGTGCCATCTCCGACGGACGCCACGGTACGTGCCACCTACATCAGCAAATGTTGTGTCCTTTAAGTTTAAAATTTTCCTAATTATATTTGTTAAATATACAGTAATCTTCTAGTTCATTACCTCAATAATTACAGCTCCAACATTAGTGTTGGACATGCTGGAATCCTCCGGAGGCCTTGCACCACTTGTTACCTTCAAAAACAAAATAAGTTACTCATTTAAGTATAAAGTGAAAATGAAACATTTCCATTATTTTGTTTATTAAATTTTAACAGTTTTAGTATAGTGATACCTCTGGTGCAAAAACAATGGGCCTAACGTTGACAGGCCTGAAACTATTTGCTGCTTGTCTTGCAGCATTTTTCTTTCTTGCCATCACTTGATTGCTTTTCTTTTTGGCGATGCCTACTTTTCTCTTGTTCTTTTGCCCTTTCAATCTTAATCCATTGGGATTCTGTACTATTTTGCTTAAGATCGCATTTTCATCTTCTGATCCAGAATGGTGCCGTTCTAAATGGTAGCATGCACATCTACAGTCACCAAATATTTCCAACTGCACCATCTTCGGCAGACACCATGGTACATGCCTCCCACATAAACAAATATTGTGTACTTCAAGTATAAAATTTCTCTAACTATATTCGTTAAAATATAGAGTGATCTTGTAGCTTATTACCTCCGTAATTGCACCTCTAACATTAGTGTTGGGGATAGTGGAATCCTCGGGAGGCCTTACACCACTTGTTGCCTTCAAAAACAACGTAAGTTACTCATTTAATTATAAGGTGAAAATGAAGCTTTTCCATTATTACGTTGATTAAATTTTAAAAATTTTAGTATAGTGATACCTCCGATGCGAAGACGATGGGGCTGATGTTGATAGGGCTGAAACTGTTTGTTGCTTGTCTTACAGCATTTTTCTTTCTTGCCTTCACTTGATTGCTTTTCTTTATGGCGACCCTTACTTTTCCCTTGTTCTTTTGCCCATACCTGCTTAATCCAGTGGGATTCTGGACTATTCTGCTTGAGTTTACATTTTCATCTTCTGATCGAGAATGGTGTCCTTCCAAATAGTAGCATGCACATCTAAAATCACCAAATATTTTCAAGTGCACCATCTCCAACGGACGCCATGGTACATGCCACCTACATCAACAAATATTATGTCTTTTAAGTGAAAAAATTTTCTAACTATATTTGTTAAAATATAGAGTGATCTTATAGTTTGTTAGCTCAGTAATTGCAGCTCCAGGATTAGTGTTGTACATGCTGAAATCCTTCGGAGGCCTTACACCACTTACTGCCTTAAAAAACAACATATGTTACTCACTTAATTATAAAGTGAAAATGAAACTTTTCTATTATTTCGTTGATTAAATGTAAACAATTTTAGTATCATGGTACCTTTGGTGTGAAGACGATGGGGCTGATGCTGACAGGGCTGAAACTGTTCGTTGCTTGTCTTGCAACATTTTTCTTTCTTGTCATCACTTGATTGCTTTTCTTTTTGGCGATGCTTACTTTTCTCTTGTTCTTTTGCCCTTTCTGTCTCAATCCAGTGGGATTCTGGACTATTCCACTTGAGTTCACATTTTTATCTTCTGATCCAAAATGGTGTCCTTCTAAATAGTAGCATGCACATCTACAATCACCAAATATTTTCAAGTGCACCATCTGTGACGGACGCCATGGTACATGCTACTTACATCAACAAATATTGTGACCTTCAGGTATAAATTTTTTCTAACTATATTTGTTAAAATATAGAGTGATCTTATAGTTTATTACCTCAGTAATTGCAGCTCCAACATTAGTGTTGGACATGCTGGAATCCTCCAGAGGCTTTACACCACTTGCTGCCTTTAAAAACAACATGAGTTACTAATTTAATTGTAAAGTGAGAATGAAACTTTTCCATTACTTCATTGATTAAATTTTAACAATTTTAGTATAGTGACACCTCCGTTGCGAAGACGATGGGGCTGATGTTGACCAGGCTAAAACTGTTTATTACTTGTCTTGGAGCATTTTTCTTTCTTGCCTTCACTTGATTGGCTTTCTTCTTGGCGATGCTTACTTTTCTCTTATTCTTTTGCACTTTCGCTCTTAATCCAGTGGGATTCTGGGTTATTCCACTTGAGTTCACATTTTCATCTTCTGATCTAGGATGGTATCCTTCCAAATAGTAGCATGTACATCAACAATCACCAAATATTTTCAAGTGCGCCATCTCCGACGGACGCCATGGTACATGCCACATACATCAACAAATATTGTATCCTTTAAGCATAAAATTTTTCTAACTACATTTATTAAAATATAGAGTAACCTTATAGTTTATTACCATAGTAATTACAGCTCCAACATTAGTGATGGACATGCTGGAATCCCTCGGAGGCCTTGCACCACTTGTTACCTTAAAAAACAACATAAGTTACTCATTTAAGTATAAAGTGAAAATGAAACTTTTCCATTATTTCAATTATTAAATTTTAACAATTTTAGTACAGTGATACCTCCGGTGCAAAAACGATGGGGCTGACATTAACAGGGCTGAAACTGTTTATTGCTTGTGTTGCAGCATTTTTCTTTCTTGCCATCACTTGATTGCTTTTCTTTTTGGCGATGCTTACTTTTCTCTTGTTCTTTTGCCCTTTCTCTCTTAATCCATTAGGATTCTATACTATTCCACTTGAGATCGCATTTTCATCTTCTGATCCAGAATGGTGTCATTCTAAACGGTAGCATGCGCATCTACAGTCACCAAATATTTCCAACTGCACCATCTCCGACGGACGCCACGGTGCATGCCTCCTACATCAACAAATATTGTGCCCTTCAAGTATAAAATTTTTCTAACTATATTTGTTAAAATATAGAGTGATCTTGTAGTTTATTACCTCAATAATTACAGCTCTAACATTAGTGTTGGATATAGGCCCCGTTTGGCAAAGAGCTTTTTGAATAGCTTTTTGGCCAAAAAGAGCTTATTTGACCAAAATTAGCTTTTTCACCAAGTAAAAAAGTTAATTTGGGTGTTTGGTGAAAGAGTTTTTTAAAAGAGCTTTTTGGGTCCAAAAAGCCAATTTGAAAAAGCTAATTCCATGAGCTGTTTGGAAGAGCTTTTTGAAGAATTAGCTTTTTGTCTCGCAACTTTATCAGAAACAGCTAATTTTACCAAACAGTTTTTCAACAAACAGCTAATTCAAACAGCTAAGATAAACAGCTAATTCAAACAGCTAACAGCTAACAGCTAATACAAATAGCTAACAGCTAACAGCTAACAGCTGTTTGCTAAACAAGGCCATACTAGAATCCTCCGGAGGCCTTACGCCACTTGTTGCCATAAAAAAGAACATAAGTTACTCAATTAATTATAAAGTGAAAATGAAACTTTTCTATTATTTCGTTGATTAAATTTTAACAATTTTAGTATAGTGATACCTTTGGTGTGAAGACGATGGGGCTGATGTTGACAGGGCTGAAACTGCGTCTTACTTGTCTTGCAGCATTTTTCTTTCTTGCCTTCATTTGATTGCTTTTCTTTATGGTGACGCTTACTTTTCTCCTATTCTTTTGCCCTTTCCCTCTTAATCCAGTGGGATTCTGGACTATTTTGCTTGAGTTTACATTTTCATCTTCTGATCTAGAATGGTGTCCTTTCAAATAGTAGCATGCACATTCACAGTCACCAAATATTTTCTAGTGCACCATCTCCGGCAGACGCCATGGTACGCGCCACCTACATCAACAAATATTATGTCTTTTAAGTGAAAAAATTTTCTAACTATATTTGTTAAAATATAGAGTGATCTTATAGCTTATTACCTCAGTAATTGTAGCTCCGACAGTAGTGTTGGACATGCTAGAATCCTCCGGAGGCCTTACACCACTTACTGCCTTAAAAAACAACAAATGTTACTCATTTAATTACACAGTGAAAAAGACGATGGGGCTGATGCTGACAGGGCTGAAACTATTCGTTGCTTGTCTAGCAACATTTTTCTTTCTTGCCATCACTTGATTGCGTTTCTTTTTGGAAATGCTTACTTTTCTCTTGTTCTTTTGCTCTTTCTGTCTTAATGCAGTGGGATTCTGGACTATTCCGCTTGAGTTCACATTTTCATCTTCTGATTCAAAATGGTGTCCTTCTAAATAGTAGCATGCACATCTACAATCACCAAATATTTCCAAGGGCACCATCTCCAACGGACGCCATGGTACATGCCACCTATTTTAACAAATATTATCTCCTTCAGGTATAAAATTTTTCTAACAATATTTGTTAAAATATAGAGCAATCTTGTAGTTTATTACCTCAGTAATTGCAGCTCCAATATTAGTGTTGGACATGCTGGAATCCTCCGAATGCCTTACACCACTTGTTGCCTTCAAAAACAACATGAGTTACTAATTTAATTATAAAGTGAGAATGAAACTTTTCCATTACTTCATTGATTAAATTTTAACAATTTTAGTATGGTGACACCTCCGGAGCAAAAACGATGGTGCTGACGTTGACAGGGCTGAAACTGTTTGTTGCTTGTGTTGCAGCATTTTTCTTCCTTGCCCTCACTTGATTGCTTTTCTTCTTGGTGATGCTTACTTTTCTCTTGTTCCTTTGTGCTTTCCCTCTTAATCCAATGGGATTCTGAACTATTTCACTTGAGTTCACATTTTCATCTTCTGATCCAGAATGGTGTCGTTCTAAATCGTGGCGTGCACATCTGCAATGACCAAATATTTCCAACTGCACCAATCTCCGACGGACACCATGGCACATGCCTCTTACATCAACAAATATTGGGTGTTTCAAGTGTAAAATTTTTCTAACTACATTCGTTAAAATATAGAGTGATCTTGTAGTTTATTACCTCAGTAATTACAGCTCTAACATTGTAGTTGGACATACTGAAGTCCTCCGGAGGCCTTACACCACTTGTTACCATAAAAAACAACATAAGTTAACTATAAGGCAAAAATGAAACTTTTCTATTATTTCGTTGATTAAATTTTAACGATTTTAGTATAGTGATACTTCAAGTGTGAAGACGATGGGCTGATGTTGATAGGGCTGAAACTGGTTGTTGCTTGCCTTGCCGTATTTTTCTTTCTTGCCTTCACTGGATTGCTTTTCTTTTTGGCAATGCTTACTTTTCTCTTGTTCTTTTGCCCTTTCTCTCTTAATCCAGAGTGATGCAAGACTACTGCGCTTGAGTTCACATTTTCATCTTCTGATCCAGGATGGTGTCCTTCCAAATAGTAGCATGCACATCGACAATCACCAAATATTTCCATGCGCGCCATCTCCGATGGACGCCATGGTACATGCCACCTACATCAACAAATATTATGTCCTTTAGGTATAAAATTTTTCTAACTATATTTATTAAAATATAGAGTGATCTTATAGTTTATTACCTCAGTCATTGCAGCTCTAACATTAGTGTTGGGCATACTGGAATCCTCCGGAGGCCTTACACCACTTGTTGCCTTCGAAAACAACATAAGTTACTTATTTAATTATAAAGTGAAAATGACACTTTTCCATTGTTTTATTGATTAAATTTTAACAATTTCAGTGTAGTGATACCTCCGGTGCGAAGACGATGGGGTTGATATTGGCAGGGCCGAAACTGTTTGTTGCTTGTCTTGCAGCATTTTTCTTTCTTGCCTCCACTTGATTGCTTTTCTTCTTGGCGATGCTTACTTTTCTCTTGTTCTTTTTCCCTTCCCCTTTTCATCCAAATGTATTCTAGGCTATTCTGCTTTAGTTCACATTTTCATGTTCTGATCCAGAATGGTGTCCTCCTAATTAGTAGCATGCACATCTACAATCTCCAAATATTTCCATGTACGCCATCTCCGACGGATGACTTGGTACGTGCCACCTACATCAACAAATATTGTGTCCTTTAACTATAAATTTTTTCTAACTATATTTGTTAAAATATAGAGTGATCTTGTTCTTTATTAGCTCAGTAATTGCTACTCTAACATTTGTGTTAGGCATACTGGAATCCTCTGGAGGCCTTACACCACTTGTTGCCTTCAAAAACAACGTAAGTTACTCATTTAATTATAAAGTGAAAATGAAACTTTTCCATTATTTCGTTGATTAAATTTTAAAAATTTTATTATAGTGATACCTCCGGTGTGAAGACAATGGGGCTAATATTGACAGAACCGAAATCGTTTGTTGCTTGTCTGGCAGCATTTTTCTTTATTGCCTTCACTTGATTGCTTTTCTTCTTGGCGATGCTTACTTTTCCCTTGTTCTCTTGCCCTTTATCTCTTAATCCAGCGGGATTCTGTACTATTTCGCTTGAGTTCACATTTTCATATTCTGATCCATAATGGCGTCGTTCTAAATGGTAGCATGCACAACTACAATCTCTAAATATTTCCAACCGCACCATCTCCGACGGACGGCATGGTACATGCGACCTACGTCAACTAATATTGTGTCCTTTAAGTGTAAAATTTTTCTAACTATATTTATTAAAATATAGAGTGATCTTGTAGTTTATTACCTCAGTAATTGCACCTCTAACATTAGTGTTGGACATACTGGATTCCTCCGGAGGCCTTACACAACTTCTTGCCTTCAAAAACAACATAAGTCACTCATTTAATTATAAAGTGAAAATGAAACTTTTCCATTATTTCATTGATTAAATTTTAAAAATTTTATTATAGTGATACCTCCAGTGCGAAGACGATGGGGCTGATGTTGACAGGGCCGAAATCGTTTCTTGCTTGTCTTGCAACATTTTTCTTTCTTGCCTTCACTTGATTGCTTTTCTTCTTGGCGATGCTTACTTTTCTCTTGTTCTTTTGCCCTTTCTCTCCTAATCCAGTGGGATTCTGGACTGTTCCACTTGAGTTCACATTTTCATCTTCTAATCCAGAATGGTGTCGTTCCAAATAGTAGCATGCGCATCTGCAATCACCAAATATTTCTAAATGCACCATCTCTGATAGACGCCATGGTACATGCCACCTACGTCAATAAATATTGTGCCATTTAAGTATAAAATTTTTCTAGCGATATTTGTTAAAATATAGAGTGATCTTGTAGTTTAGTCCCTCAGTAATTACAGCTCCAAGATTAGTGTCGGACATGCTGAAATCCTCCTCAGGCCTTACACCACTTGTTGCCTTCAAAAGCAACATAACTTACCCATTTTATTATAAAGTGAAAATGATACTTTTCCATCATTTGGTTAATTAAATTTTAAAAATATTAGTGTAGTGATACCTCTGGTGCGAAGATGATGGGGCTGATGTTAACAGGGTCGAAACTATTTACCAGTTGTCTTGTAGCATTTTTCCTTCTTTCCTTCACCTGATTGCTGTTCTTTTCGGCGATCCTTACTTTTCTCTTGTTCTTTTGCCCTTTCTCTCTTAATCCCATAGGATTCTTGACTATTTTACTTGAGTTCACACTTTCATCTTCTAATCCAGAATGGCATCCTTCCAATTAGTAACATGTACATCTACAATCACCAAATATTTCTAAGCGCACCATCTCCAACAAACGCCATGGTACATGCCACCTACATCAACAAAATTTTGTGTCCTTTAAGTATAAAATTTTTGTAGCTATATGTGTTAAAATATAGAATGATCTTGTAATTTATTACCACAGTAATTGCAGCTCTAACATTAGTGTTGGACATGCTGGAATCCTCCGGAGGCCTTACACCACTTGTTGCCCTGAAAAACAACATAAGTTTCTCATTTAATTGTAAAGTGAAAATGAAACATTTCCATTATTTCGTTGATTAAATTTTAATAATTTTAGTATAGTGATACCTCCGGTGAGAAGGCGATGAGGCTGGTGTTGACAGGGCTGAAACTATTTATTGCCTGTCTTGCAGCATTTTCCTTACCTGCCTTCACTTGATTGCTTTTCTTTTTGGCGATGCTAACTTTCGTCTTGTTCTTTTGCCCTTTTCATCTTAATCCAGTTGAATTCTGAACTATTCCAATTGAGGCCACACTTTGATCTTCTGATCTAGAATGATGTCTTTCCAAATAGTAGCATGCACATCTACAATCATTAAATATTTCCAAGCGCACCATCGCCGAGGATGCTATGGTACATGCTACCTACATCAACAAATATTGTGTCATTTAAGTATAAATTTTTTCTAACTATATTTATAAAAATATAGAGTGATCTTGTCGTTTATTACCTCAGTAGTTACAGCTCCAACATTAGTGTTGGACATGCTAGAATCCTCCCGAGGCCTTACGCCACCTGTTGCCTTCAAAAACAACATAAGTTACTCATTTCATTATAAAGTGAAAATGATACTTTTCCATTATTTAGTTGATTAAATTTTAAAAATTTTAGTATAGTGATACCTCCAGTGCGAAGACGATGGGGCTGATGTTGACAGGGCCGAAACTGTTTGTTGCTTGTCTTGCAGCATTTTTCTTTCTTGATTGCTTTTCTTCTTGTTGATGCTTACTTTTCTCTGTTTCTTTTGCCCTTTCTCTCTTAATCCAGTGGGATTCTAGACTATACTGCTTGAGTTCACGTTTTCATCTTCTAATCCAGAATGGTGTCCTTCCAAATAGTAGCATGTACATCTACAATCACTAAATATTTTCAAGTGCGCTATCTCCGACGGACGCCATGGTACATGCCAACTACATCAACAAATATTGCATCCTTTAAGTATAAAATTTTTCTGACTATATTTGTTAAAATATAAAGCAATCTTGTAGTTTATTACCTCAGTAATTACAGCTCCAACATTAGTGTCGGACATGCTGGAATCCTCCGGCAGTCTTGCACCACTTGTTACCCTTAAAAACAACATAAGTTACTCATTTAAGTGTGATTTTATTTGTTAAGTTTGAATTTAACAAAAATTTAAAACTTATTCTATTACTCTAAAATAGGGAGGAATCGCCATATGCTAGAGAAATTTCTCACCTGCCTTGTTAACAGAAACATTTCTGTCGTTATATCCCTAACTGAAAATCTGTCGCAACGGGCGACTTCGAACTGGTCGTGGGACATTTTTTTTGAATAGAACAGATTCGATGTTTAATCGTTTGGTTCACTGTTGGTATTATATTAAAGGAATTTTTCTGGTCCCAAAAACAAAGATTCTGATAAAAAGAAAAAAAGAACTAAAAATGTACAAAACGCGGACGAGACAGGTAAAGATGAACTGGCTTCTGCAAAAGAGCACTTTTGGCAGAACGCCATCACCTTTTTTAACCCGTAAAATACCAGAAGAAAAACATTTTGAACGAGAAAAGACTTCCGAAGAGGGATTCACCGCAAAAGATCCTTCTCCTTCCCTTTTTAAACTTTTGAAAGAAGCAAAGAGTTTGAGAGTAAGCATTACAAAATCTCTAAGATCATTTTGCTTTTTTTTAAAAATAGAGAGAGAATAAATTTTCGGAAGAATCAAGGAATCTTTCGATTAGGTCAAAAATCGTTTTGATTGAACTATTATCTAAAGAGTAAAGGAAAAAGAATCAAATAATCATTCTATGATGGAAATCAATAGAATAACTGTTTATTTTTGTTGTGTCCATAGCGAGTATACACTATACAATCAAATAGAAATATCCCCGGGATGATTCATGAATTTGTAGCAATGAAATACTATTCTTCTTCCCCCAGGGAATAAAGGATTGATTACAAATATCTATGATATACCCCCTTTTCCTATTCTATAAAGGACCAGAAATACCTTGTTTATGTATCATTAGAAAGTGCATTAACATAAATACGGCAGTAAGAAGAGGCAAGACAAAAGTGTGTAAGCTATAAAAACGAGTCAAAGTGGATTGTCCCACACTAGCACTTCCACGTAATAACTCTACCAAAGCTTCCTTCGTAACTCCCGTAACTTCTTCGTAGTGGCTCCCTTCCATGCCTCATTTCATAGGGAACCTTCAAGGGTCGAGAAACTCAACACTACTATTCTACTATTCTTGTCTTAAACAACTTGAAGCCGAGACTTCTTTTCGCACTATTACGGATACAAAAATAATGGGAAATTTTGGATTCAATTGTCAATTGCTCCTATCGGAAATCGGATTGACTATGGATTTGAGACATAGCACATGCTTTCATAAAAGCGTATGATTTTCCCAATCAAAATCAAGCAGGTTTTACATGAATGAAGAAGATTTGGCTCGGCATGTTCTATTCGATATAGGTAGGAGAAGAACCCAACTCGGTATTAAAAAAATATAGAGGAAGCGGAACCAAGTCAAGATCATACGGATCAACCCCTTCTTCTTGCGCCAAAGATCTTACCCTTTCAAAAATTCAGTTCTATCTCTTCCATTCAAGAATTCTTATGTGTTTCCACGCCCCCGAAAAAAGGGGTCTTTTATTCGTATGGAAATCGACTCAACTCAATTCTCAATTCAATTCAGTAACAGTAACTAAAAAAAGTAAAAAATCGAAATAATAATGGATTCATTCCATATATCAAATCAAAGTAAATAACTTTCTTTAGGCCCAGTAGTTAGAATTGAGAATGAAAATTTTCCCTTATTTCGCTGATTAAATTTTAATAATTTTAGTATAGTGATACCACCGGTGCGAAGACGATGAGGCTGGTGTTGACATGGCTGAAACTATTTGTTGCCTGTCTTGTAGCATTTTCCTTTCTTGCCTTCACTTGATTGCTTTTGTTTTTGGCGATGCTTACTTTTCTCTTGTTCTTTTGCCCTTTTTATCTTAATCCATTTGGATTCTACACTATTCTAATTGAGGCCACACTTTCATCTTCGGATCCAGAATGGTGTCCTCCCAAATAGTAGCATGCACATCTACAATCACCAAATATTTTCAAGTGCGCCATCTCCGACGGACACCATAGTATATGCCAGCTACATCAAAAAATATTGTGGCCTTTAAGCATAAAGTCTTCCTAACTATATTTGTTAAAATAGAGAGTAATCTTGTAGTTTATTACCTCAGTAATTACAGCTCCAACATTGGTGTTGGACATGCTAGAATCCTCCGGAGGTCTTACACCACTTGTTACCCTCAAAAACAACATAAGTTACTCGTTTGAGTACAAAGTGAAAATGAAACTTTTCCATTATTTCGCTGATTAAATTTTAACAATTTCAGTACAGTGATATCTTCGGTGCAAAAACATTGGGGCTGATGTTGACAGGGCTGAAACTATTTGTTGCTTGTCTTGCAGCGTTTTTCTTTCTTGCCATCACTTGATTTCTTTTCTTTTTGGCGATGCTTACTTTTCTCTTGTTGTTTTGCCGTTTCTCTTTTAATCCAGTGGGATTCTGTGCTATTCCGCTTGAGTTCACATTTTCATCGTCTGATCCAGAATGGTGTCGTTCTAAATGGTAGCATGCACATCTACAATCACCAAATATTTCCAACCGCATCATCCCCGACGGACGCCATGGTACATGCTACCTACAACAACAAATATTGTGTCCTTCAAGTATAAAATTTTTCTAACTATATTCATTAAAATATAGAGTGAACTCGTAGTTTATTACGTCAGTAATTGCAGCTCTAACATTAGTGTTGGACATGCTGGAATCCTTCGGAGGCCTTACACCCCTTGTTGCCTTTAAAAACAACATAAGTTACTCATTTAATTATAAAGTGAAAATGAAACTTTTCTATTATTTCATTTATTAGATTTTAACAATTTTAGTATAGTGATACCTCTGGTGTGAAGACGACGGGGCTGATGTTGACAGGGCTGAAACAGTTTGTTGCTTGTCTTGCAGCATTTTTCTTCCTTGCATTCACTTGATTACATTTCGTCTTGGCGATGCTTACTTTTCTCTTGTTCTTTTGCACTGTCTCTCTTAATCTAGTGGGATTCTGAACAGTTCCGCCTGAGTTCAAAGGTTCATCTTCTGATCCGTTATGGTCTCCTTCTAAATAGTAGCATGCACATCTACAATCAGCAAATATTTCCATGTGCACCATCTCTGACGGACGCCATGGTACATGCCACCTACATCAACAAATATTGTTTCACTTAAGCACAAAATTTTTCTAACTATATTTGTAAAAATATAGAGTGATGTTGTAGTTTATTACCTCAGTAATTGCAGCTCCAACATTAGTGTTGGACATGCTGGAATCCTCCTGAGGCCTTACACCACTTGTTGCCTTCAAAAACAACATAAGTTGCTCAATTTATTATAAAGTGAAAATGATACTTTTCCATTATTTGGTTGATTAAATGTCAAAAATTTTAGTCCAGTGATACCTCCGGTGCGAAGACGATGGGGCTGATGTTGACTGGGCCAAAACTGTTTGTTACTTGTCTTGCAGCATTTTTCTTTCTTGCCTTCACCTGATTGCATTTCTTTTTGGCGATGCTTGCTTTTCCCTTGTTCTTTTGCCCTTTCTCTCTTAATACCATGGAATTCTGGACTATTCCGCTTGAGTTCACATTTTCATCTTCTGATCCAGAATGGTGTCCTTCCAAATAGTAACATACATATCTATAATCACCAAATATTTCCAAGTGAACCATCTCCGACGGACACCATGATGCATGCCACCTACATCAACAAATATTGTGTCCTTTAAGTATAAAATTTTTCTAATTATATTTGTTAAAACATAGAGTGATCTTGTAGTTTATTACCGCAGTAATTGCAGCTCCATTATTAGCGTTGGACACGCTGGAATCCTCCGGAGGCCTTACACCACTTGCTGCCTTAAAAAACAACATATGTTACTCATTTAATTATAAAGTGAAAATGAAACTTTTCTATTATTTTGTTGATTAAATGTCAACAATTTTTGTACAGTGATGCCTTCGGTGCGAAGACAATGGGGCTGATGCTGATAGGGCTGAAACTATTCGTTGCTTGTCATGCAACATTGTTGTTTCTTGCCATCACTTGATTGCATTTCTTTTTGGCGATGCTTATTTTTCTCTTGTTCTTTTGCCCTTTCTCTCTTAATCCAGTAGGATTCTGGACTATTCTGCTTGAGTTCACATTTTCATCTTCTTATCCAAAATGGTGCCCTTCTAAATAGTAGCATGCACATCTACAATCACCAAATATTTCCAAGTGCACCATCCCCGATGGATGCCATGGTACATGCCACCTACATCAACAAATATTGCGTCCTTTAGGCATAAAATTTTTCTAACTATATTTGTTGAATTATAGAGTGATCTTGTAGTTTGTTACCTCAGTAATTGCAGCTCCAACATTATTATTGGATATGCTGGAATCCTCCGAAGGCCTTACACCACTTGTTGCCTTCAAAAACAACATGAGTTACTAATTTAATTATAAAGTGGGAATGAAACTTTTCCATTACTTCATTGATTAAATTTTAACAATTTTAGTATAGTGACACCACTGATGTGAAGGCGATTGAGTTGATGTTGACCGGGCTAAAACTGTTTATTGCTTGTCTTGCAACATTTTTCTTTCTTGCCTTCACTTGATTGCTTTTTTTCTTGGCGATGCTTACTTTTCTCTTGTTCTTTTGCGCTCTCTCTCAATCCAGTGGGATTCTGGACTATTCTGCTTGAGTTCACATTTTCATCTTCTCATCCAGAACGGTGTCCCTCCAAAGAGTAGCATGCACATCAACAATCACCAAATATTTTCAAGTGCGCCATCTCCGACGGACGCCAAGGTACGTGCCACCTACATCAACGAATATTGTGTCCTTTAAGCAAAAAATTTTTCACACTATATTTGTTAAAATGTAGAGTAATCTTGCAGTTTATTACCTCAATAATTACAGCTCCAACATTAGTGTTGGAGATGCTAGAATCCTCCGGAGGCCTTACGCCACTTGTTACCTTCGAAAACAACATAAGTTACTCATTTAAGTATAAAGTGAAAATGAAACTTTTCCATTATTTTAATTATTAAATTTTAACAATTTCAGTATAGCGATAGCTCCAGTGCAAAAACGATGGGGCTGACGTTGACAGGGCTAAAACTTTTTCTTGCTTGTGTTGCAGCATTTTTCGTTCTTGCCATCACTTGATTGCTATTCTTTTTGGCGATGCTTACTTTTCTCTTGTTCTTATTTTCATCTTCTGATCCAGAATGGTGTCCTTCCAAATAGTAGCATGCACATCTACCATCACCGAATATTTTCATGTGCGCCATCTCCGACGGATGCCATGGTACATGCTACGTACATCAGCAACTATTGTGTCCTTTAAGTACAAAATTTTTCTAACTATATTTTTTAAAATATAGAGTGATCTTGTAGTTTATTACCTCAGTAATTGCAGCTCTGATATTAGTGTTGGGCATGCTGGAATCCTCCAAAGGCCTTACACCACTTGTTGCCTTCAAAAACAACATAAGTTACTCATTTAATTATAAAGTGAAAATGGTACTTTTCCATTATTTTATTGATTAAATTTTAACAATTTCAGTATAGTGATACCTTCGGTGCGAAGATGATGGGGCTGATGTTGCCAGGGTCGAAACTGTTTGTTGCTTGTCTTGCTGCATTTTTATTTCTTGCCTTCACTTGATTGCTCTTCTTCTTGGCGATGCTTACTTTTCTCTTGTTCTTTTGCCCTTTCCCTCTTAATCCAGGGGTATTCTGGACTATTTTGCTTGTGTTCATATTTTCATATTCTGATCCAGAATGGCGTCCTTCCCAATAGTAGCATGCACATCTACAATCATCAAATATTTCCATGTGCGCCATCTCCGATGGACGCCATGGTACATGCCACCTACATCGACAAATATTGTGTCCTCTCATTATAAAATTTTCTAACTATATTTGTTAAACTATAGAGTGATCTTATACATTATTACCTCAGCAATTGCAGCTCTAACATTAGTGTTAGGCATACTGGAATCCTCCGAAGGCCTTACACCACTTGTTGCCTTCAAAAACAACATACGTTACTCATTTAACTATAAAGTGAAAATGAAACTTTGCATTATTTCGTTGATTAAATTTTAAAAATTTTAGTACAGTGATACCTCCGGTGCGAAGAAAATGGGGCTGATGTTGACAGGACTGAAACTGTTATGTTGCTTGTCTTGCAGCATTTTTCCTTCTTGCCCTCACTTGATTGCTTTTTTTCTTAGTGATCTTACTTTTCATGCGTTCTTCTGGCCTTTATCTCTTAATATAGGGGGATTCTGTATTATTTCGCTTGATCCACATTTTCATATTTTGTTCCAGAATGATGTCCTTCTAAATGGCAGCATGCACAACTACAATCACCAAATATTTCCAACTGCACCATCTCCGACGGACGGCGTGGTGCATGCGACCTACATCAACCAATATCGTGTCCTTAAAGTATTAAATTTTTCTAACTATTTTTATTAAAATATAGAGTGATCTTGTAGTTTATTACCTCAGTAATTGCACCTCTACCATTAGTGTTGGACATACTGGAATCCTCCGGAGGCCTTATATCACTTGTTGCCTTCAAAAACAGCATAAGTCACTCATTTAATTATAAAGTGAAAATGAAACTTTTCCATTATTTTGTTTATTAAATTTTAAAAATTTTAGTATAGTGATACCTCTGGTGCGAAGACGATGGGGCTAACGTTGACAGGGCTGAAATTGTTTCTTGCTTGTCTTGCAGCATTTCTCTTTCTTGCCTTCACTTGATTGTTTTTCTTTATGGCGATGCTTACTTTTTTCTTGTTCTTTAGCCCTTTCTCTCTGAATCCAGTAGGATTCTGGACTATTCCACTTGAGTTTACATTTTCATCTTTTGATCCAGAATCGTGTCCTTCCAAATAGTACCATGCAAATCTACAATCACCAAATATTTTCAAGTGCACCATCTCCGACGGATGGCATGGTGCATGCCACCTACATCAACAAATATTATGTCCTTTAAGTGAAAATTTTTTCTAACTATATTTGTTAAAATATAGAGTGATCTTGTAGTTTATTACCTCAGCAACTGTAGCTCTAACATTAGTGTTGGACATGCTGGAATCCTCCGGAGGCCTTACACCACTTGCTGCCTTGAAAAACAACATATATTACTCATTTAATTATAAAGTGAAAACGAAACTTTTCTATTATTTTGTTGATTAAATGTGAACAATTTTAGTATAGTGATAACTTCGGTGCAAAGACGATGGGGCTGATGTTGACAGGCCTGAAACTGTTCGTTGCTTGTCTTGTAGCATTTTTCTTTTTTCCCATCACTTGATTGCTTTTCTTTTTGGCGATGCTTACTTTTCTCCTGTTCTTTTGCCCTTTCTCTCTTAATCCAGTAGGGTTCTGTACTATTCCGTTTGAGTTCACATTTTCATATTCTGATTCAGAACGGTGTCTTTCTAAATGGTAGCATACACATCTACAATCACCAAATATTTCCAACTGCAGCATTTCCGACGGACGCCATGGTGCGTGCCACCTACATCAACAAATATTGTGTCGTTCAAGTACAAAATTTTTCTAACTACATTCATTAAAATATGGAGTGATCTTGTAGTTTATTGCCTCAGTAATTACAGCTCTAACATTAGTGTTGGACATACTGGAATCCTCCGGAGGCCTTACAGCACTTGTTGCCTCCGAAAACAACAAAAGTTACTCATTTAATTATAAAGTGAAAATGAAACTTTTCTATTATTTCGTTGATTAAATTTTAACAATTTTAGTATAGTGATACCTCCGGTGTAAAGACGATGGGGCTGATGTTAACTGTTTACTGCTCGTCTTGCAGCATTTTCCTTTCTTGCCTTCACTGGATTGCTTTTCTTTTTGGCAATGCTTACTTTTCTTTTGTTCTTTTGCCCTTTCTTTCTTAATCCAGAGTGATTCATGACTATTGTGCTTGAGTTCTTATTTTCATCTTCTGATCCAGAACGGTGTCCTTCCAAATAGTAGCATGCACACCTACAATCACCAAATATTTTCATGTGTGCCATCTCCAACATACGCCATGGTACATGTCACGTACATCGACAAATATTGTGTCCTTTAAGTATAAAATTTTTCTAACCATATTTTTTAAAATATAGAGTGATCTTGTAGCTTATTACCTCAGTAATTGCAGCTCTAACATTGGTGTTGGACATGCTGGAATCCTCCTAAGGCCTTACACCACTTGTTGCCTTCAAAAACAACATAAGTTGCTCAATTTATTATAACGTAAATGTTAACAATTTTAGTACAATGATACCTCCGGTGCGAAGACGATGGGACTGATGTTGACAGGGCCGAAACTGTTAGTTGCTTGTCTTGCAGCATTTTCCTTTCCTGCCCTCACCTGATTGCTTTTTTTGTTGGCGACGCTTACTTTTCCCTTGTTCTTTTGCCCTTTCTTTCTTAATAGCATGGGATTCTGGACTATTTCGCTTGAGTTCACATTTTCATCTTCTGATCCAGAATGGTGTCCTTCCAAATAGTAACATGCACATCTACAATCACCAAATATTTCCAAGTGAACCGTCTCCGACAGACGCCATGATGCATGCCACCTACATCAACAAGTATTGTGTCCTTTAAGTATAAAATTTTTCTAATTATATTTGTTAAAATATGGAGTGATCTTGTAATTTATTACCTCGATAATTGTAGCTCTAATATTAGTGTTGGATATGCTGGAATCCTCCGGAGGCCTTACACCACTTGCTGCCTTAAAAAAAACATATGTTACTCATTTAATTATAAAGTGAAAATGAAACTTTTCTATTATTTCGTTGATTAAATGTCAACAATTTTTGTATAGTGATACCTTCGGTGCGAAGACGATGGGGCTGATGCTGACAAGGCTGAAACTATTCGTTGCTTGTCTTGTAACATTTTTGTTTCCTGCCATCACTTGATTGCTTTTCTTTTTGGCGATGCTTACTTTTCTCTTGTTCTTTTGCCCTTTCTCTCTTAATCCAGTAGGATTCTAGACTATTCCCCTTCAGTTCACATTTTTATCTTCTGATCCAAAATGTTGTCCTTCTAAATAGTAGCATGCACATCTACAATCCCCAAATATTTCCAAGTGCACCATCTCTAACGGACGCCATGGTATATGCCACCTACATCAACAAATATTGTGTCCTTCAGGTATAAAATTTTTCTAACTATATTTGTTAAAATATAGAGTGATCTTGTAGTTTATTACCTCAGTAATTGCAGCTCCAACATTAGTGTTGGACATGCTGGAATCCTCCGGAGGCCTTACACGACTTGTTGCCTTAAAAAACTACATGAGTTACTAATTTAATTAAAAAGTGAGGATGAAACTTTTCCATTACTTCATTGATTAAATTTTAACAATTTTGGTATAGTGACACCTCCGATGTGAAGACGATGGAGCTGATGTTGACCGGGCTAAAACTGTTTATTACTTGTCTTGCAACATTTTTCTTTCTTGCCTTCACTTGATTGCTTTTCTTCTTGGCGATGCTTACTTTTCTCTTGTTCTTTTGCGCTCTCTCTTAATCCAGTGGGATTCTGGACTATTCTGCTTGAGTTCACATTTTCATCTTCTGATCCAGAATGGTGTCCTTCCAAATAGTAGCATGCACATCAACAATCAGCAAATATTTTCAAGTGCGCTATGTCCGACGGACGCCATGGTGCGTGCCACCTACATCAACAAATATTGCGTCCTTTATGCATAAAATTTTTCAAACTATATTTGTTAAAATATAGAGTAATCTTGCAGTTTATTGCCTCAGTAATTACAGCTCCAACATTAGTGTTGGACATGCTGGAATCCTCCGGAGGCCTTATACCACTTGTTACCTTTAAAAACAATATAAGTTACTCATTTAAGTATGAAGTGAAAATGAAACTTTTCCATTATTTCAATTATTAAATTTTAACAATTTCAGTATAGTGATACCTCCAGTTCAAAAACGATGGGGCTGACGTTGGCAGGCCTGAAACTGTTTGTTTCTTGTGTTGCAGCAATTTTCTTTCTTGCCATCACTTGATTGCTTTTCTTTTTGGCGATGCTTACTTTTCCCTTGTTCTTTTGCCTTTTCTCTCTTCATCCAATGGGATTTTATACTATTCCACTTGAGATTGCATTTTCATCTTCTGAGCCAGAATGGTGTCGTTCTAAATGGCAGCATACACATCTACAGTCACCAAATATTTCCAACTGCACCATCTCCGAAAAACGCCATGGTACATGCCTCTTACATCAACAAATATTGTGTCCTTTAAGTATAAAATTTTTCTGACTATATTTGTTAAAATGGAGAGTGATCTTGTAGTTTGTTACATCAGCAATTACAGCTCTAACATTAGTGTTGGACATACGGGAATCCTCCTAAGGCCTTACACCACTTGTTGCCATAAAAAAACACCATAAGTTACTCAATTAATTATAAAGTGAAAATGAAACTTTTCTATTATTTCATTGATTAAATTTTAACAATTTTAGTATAGTGATACCTCAGTTGCGAAGATGATGGGGCTGATGTTGATAGGGCTGAAACTGTTTGTTGCTTGTCTTGCGGCGCTTTACTTTCTTGCCTTCACTAGATTGCTTTTCTTTTTGGCAATGCTTACTTTTCTCTTGTTCTTTTGCCCTTTCTCTCTTAATCTAGGGTGATTCATGACTATTGCGCTTGAGTTCTTATTTTTATCTTGTGATCCAGAATGGTGTCCTTCTAAATAGTAGCATGCACATTTACAATCACCAAATATTTTCATGTGCGCCATCTCCGACGGACGTTATGGTACATGCCACCTACATCGACAAATATGGTGCCCTTTAAGTATAAAATTTTTCTAGCTATATTTCTTAAAATATAGAGTGATCTTGTAGTTTATTACCTCAGTAATTGCAGCTCTAACATTAGTGTTGGACATGCTGGAATCCTCCTGAGGCCTTACACCACTTGTTGCCTTCAAAAACAGCATAAGTTGCTCAATTTATTATAAAGGGAAAATGATACTTTTCCATTGTTTGGTTGATTAAATGTTAAAAATTTAGGTACAGTGATGCCTCTGGTGCGAAGACGATGGGGCTGATGTTGATAGGGGTTAAACTGTTTGTTGCTTGTCTTGCAGCATTTTTCTTTCGTGCCTTCACCTAATTGCTTTTCTTTTTGGCGATGCTTACTTTTCCCTTGTTCTTTCGCCTTTTCTCTCTTAATCCCATGGGATTCTGGACTATTCTTCGTGAGTTCACACTTTCATCTTCTGATGCAGAATGGTGTCCTTCCAAATAGTAACATGCGCATCTACAATCACCAAATATTTCCAAGTGAACCATCTCCGATGGACGCCATGATGCATGCCACCTGCATCAACAAATATTGTGTCCTTTAAGTATAAAATTTTTCTAATTATATTCGTTAAAACATAGAGTGATCTTGTAGTTTATTACCTCAGTAATTGCAGCTCTAATATTAGTGTTGGACATGCTGGAATCCTCCGGAGGCCTTATACCACTTGCTGCCTTAAAAAACACCATATGTTACTCATTTAATTATAAGGTGAAAATGAAACTTTCCTATTATTTCGTTGATTAAATGTCAACAATTTTTGTATAGTGATACCTTCGGTGCGAAGACGATGGGGCTACAGGGCTGAAACTATTCGTTGCTTGTCTTGCAACATTTTTGTTTCTTGCCATCACTTGATTGCTTTTCTTTTTGGCGATGCTCACTTTTCTCTTGTTCTTTTGCCCTTTCCGTCTTAATCCAGTGGGATTTTGGACTATTCCACTTGACTTCACATTTTCATCTTCCGATCCAAAATGGTGTCCTTCTAAATAGTAGCATGCACATCTACAATCACTAGATATTTCCAAGTGCACCATCTCTGACGGACGCCATGGCACATGCCACCTACATCAACAGATATTGTGTCCTTCAGGTATAAAATTTTTTTAACTATATTTGTTAAAATATAGAGCGATCTTGTACTTTGTTACCTCAGTAATTGCAGCTCCAACATTAGTGTTGGACATGCTGGAATTCTCCAGAGGCCTTACACCACTTGTTGCCTTCAAAAACAACATGAGTTACTAATTTAATTATAAAGTGGGAATGAAGCTTTTCCGTTACTTGATTGATTAAATTTTAACAATTTTAGCATTATGACACCTCCGATGTGAAGACGATGGAGCTGATGTTTACCGGGCTAAAACTGTTTATTGCTTGTCTTGTAACATTTTTCTTTCTTGCCTTCACTTGAATGCTTTTCTTCTTGGCGATGCTTACTTTTCTCTTGTTCTTTTGCGCTCTCTCTTAATCCAGTGGGATTTTGGACTATTCTGCTTGAGTTCACATTTTCATCTTCTGATCCAGAATGGTGTCCACCCAAATAGTAGCATGCACATCAACAATCACCAAATATTTTCAAGTGCGCCATCTCCGATGAACGCCATGGTACGTGCCACCTACATCAACAAATATTGTGTCCTTTAAGTATAAAATTTTTTAAACCATATTTGTTAAAATATAGAGTAATCTTGCAGTTTATTACCTCAGTAGTTATAGCTCCAACATTAGTGTTGGACATGCTGGAATCCTCCGGAGGGCTTACACGACTTGTTACCTTCAAAAACAACATAAGTTACTCATTTAAGTATAAAGTGAAAATGAAACTTTTCCATTATTTCAATTATTAAATTTTAACAATGTTAGTGTAGTGGTACCTCCGATGCAAAAACGATGGTGCTGACATTGACAGGGCTGAAACTGTTTGTTGCTTGTGTTGCAGCATTTTTCTTTCTTGCCATCACTTGATTGCTTTTCTTTTTGGCGATGCTTACTTTTCTCTTGTTCTTTTGCCTTTTCTCTCTTAATCCATTGGGATTCTGTACTATTCCGCTTGAGAGCGCATTTCCGTCTTCTGATCCAGAATGGTGTCGTTCTAAATGGTAGCATGTGCATCTTCAGCCACCGAATATTTCCAACTCCACCATCTCCGACGGACGCCATGGTACATGCCTCCTACATCAACAAATATTGTGTCCTTCAAGTATAAAACTTTTCTGACTATATTCGTTAAAATATAGAATGATCTTGTGGTTTATTACCTCAGTAATTACAGCTCTAACATTAGTGTTGTACATACTGGAATCCTCCGGAGGCCTAACTCCACTTGTTGCCATAAAAAACAACATAAGTTACTCTATTAATTATAAAGTGAAAGTGAAACTTTTCTATTATTTCATTGATTAAATTTTAACAATTTTAGTATAGTGATACCGCAGGTGCGAAGATGATGGGGCTGTTGTTGATCGGGCTGAAACCGTTTGTTGCTTGTCTTGCAACGTTTTTCTTTCTTGCCTTCACTAGATTGCTTTTCTTTTTGGCAATGCTTACGTTTCTCTTGTTCTTTTGCCCTTTCTCCCTTAATCTAGAGTGATTCATGACTATTGCGCTTGAGTTCTTATTTTCATCTTCTGATCCAGAATAGTGTCCTTCTAAATAGTAGCATGCACATCTACAATCACCAAATATTTTGTTGTGCGCCATCTCCGACGGACGGCATGGTACATGCCACCTACATTAACAAATATTGTGTCCTTTAAGTATAAAATTTTTCTAACTATACTTTTTAAAATATAAAGTGATCTTGTACTTTATTACCGCAATAATTGCAGCTCTAACATTAGTGTTGGGCATACTGGAATCCTCCAGAGGCCTTACACCACTTGTTGCCTTCAAAAACAACGTAAGCTACTCATTTAATTTTAAAGTTAAAATGGTACTTTTCCATTATTTTATTAATTAAATTTTAACAATTTCAGTATAGTGATACCCTCGGTACGAAGACGATGGGGCTGATGTTGACAGGGCCGAAACTGTTTGTTGCTCGTCTTGCAGCATTTTTATTTCTTGCCTTCACTTGATTGCTCTTCTTCTTGGCGACGCTTGTTTTTATCTTGTTCTTTTGCCCTTTCCCTCTTAATCCAGGGGTATTCTGGACTATTCTGCTTGAGTTCATATTTTCATATTCTGATCCGGAATGGTGTCCTTCCAAATAGTAGCATGCACATCTATAATCACCAAATATTTGCATGTGCGCCATCTCTGGCAGACACCATGGTACATGCCACCTACATCAACAAATATTGTGTCCTTTAATTATAAAATTTTTCCAACTATATTTGTTAAAATATAGAGTGATCTTGTACTTTATTACCTCAGCAATTGCAGCTCTAACATTAGTGTTAGGCATGCTGGAATCCTCCGGAGGCCTTACGGCACTTGTTGCCTTCAAAAACAACATCAGTTACTCATTTAATTATAAAGTGAAAATGAAACTTTTCCATTATTTCGTTGATTAAATTTTAAAAATTTTAGTATAGTGATACCTCCGATGCGAAGACAATGGGGCTGATGTTGACAGGACCGAAACTATTTGTTGCTTGTCTTGGAGCATTTTTCTTTCTTGCCTTCACTTGATTGCTTTTTTTCTTGGTGATGCTTACTTTTCCCGTGTTCTTTTGGCCTTTATATCTTAATCTAGTGGGTTTCTATACTATTTCGCTTGAGTTCACATTTTCATATTCTGATCCAGAATGGTGTCCTTCTAAATGGTAGCATGCACAACTACAATCACCAAATATTTCCAACTGCACCATCTCCGATGGACGGCATGGTACATGCGACCGACATCAACCAATATTGTGTCCTTTAAGTATTAAATTTTTCTAACTATATTTATTAAAATATAGAGTGATCTTGTAGTTTATTACCTTTGTAATTGCACCTCTGACATTAGTGTTAGACATACTGGAATCCTCCGGAGGCCTTACATCACTTTTTGCCTTCAAAAACAACATAAGTCACTCATTTAATTATAAAGTGAAAATGAAACTTTTCCATTGTTTCGTTGATTAAATTTCCAAAATTTTGGTATAGTGATACCTCCGGTGCGAAGACGTTGGGGCTGATGTTGACAGGGCTGAAATTGTTCCTTGCTTGTCTTGCAGCATCTTTCTTTCTTGCCTTCACTTGATTGCTTTTCTTTATGGCGATGCTTACTTTTCTCTTGTTCTTTAGCCCTTTCTCTCTGAATCCAGTGGGATTCTGGACTATTCCGCTTGAGTTTACATTTTCATCTTTTGATCCAGAATGGTGCCCTTCCAAATAGTAGCATGCAAATCTACAATCACCAAATATTTTCAAGTGCGCCATCTTCGACGGACGCCATGGTCCATGCCACCAGCATCAACAAATATTATGTCCTTTAAGTGAAAAATTTTTCTAACTATATTTGTTAAAATATAAGGCGATCCTATAGTTTATTACCTCAGCAATTGCAGCTCCAACATTAATGTTGGACATGCTGGAATCCTCCTTAGGCCTTACACCACTTGCTGCCTTCAAAAACAACATATGTTACTTATTTAATTATAAAGTGAAAATGAAACTTTTCTATTATTTCGTTAATTAAATGCCATCAATTTTAGTATAGTGATAACTTCAGTGCGAAGACGATGGGGTTGATGTTGACAGGGCTGAAACTGTTCGTTGCTTGTCTTGTAGCATTTTTCTTTTTTGCCATCACTTGATTGCTTTTCTTTTTGGCGATGCTTACTTTTCTCCTGTTCTTTTGCCCTTTCTCTCTTAATCCAGTGGGGTTCTGTACTATTCCATTTCAGTTCATATTTTCATCTTCTGATTCAGATTGGTGTCGTTCTAAATGGTAGCATACACATCTACAATCACCAAATACTTCCAACTGCACCATTTCCAACGGATGCCATGGTGCATGCCACCTACATCAACAAATATTGTCTCCTTCAAGTATGAAATTTTTCTAACTATATTCGTTAAAATATGGGGTGATCTTGTAGTTTACTACCTCAGTAATTACAGCTCTAACATTAGTGTTGGACATGCTGGAATCCTCCGGAGGCCTTACACCACCTGTTGCCTTCAAAAACAACATAAGTTACTCATTTAATTATAAAGTGAAAAATGAAACTTTTCTATTATTTTGTTGATTAAATTTTAACAATTTTAGTATAGTGATACCTCCGGTGTGAAGACGATGGGGCTGATGTTAAATGTTTGTTGCTTGTCTTGCAGCATTTTTCTTTCTTGCCTTCGCTTGATTGCTTTTCTTCTTGGCGATGCTTACCTTTCTCTTGTTCTTTTGCCCTTTCTCTCTTAATGCAGTGGGATTCTGGACTATTCCATTTGAGTTCACATTTTCATCTTCTGATCCAGAATGGTGTCCTTCTAAATAGTAGCATGCACATCTACAATCACCAAATATTTCCAAGTGCACCATCTCCGATGGACGCCATGGTACATGCTGCCTGCATCAACAAATATTGTGTCATTTAAGCATAAAATTTTTCTAACTATAATTGTTAAAATGTAGAGTGATTTTGTAGTTTATTACCACAGTAATTGCAGCTCGAACATTAGTGTTGGACATGCTAGAATCCTCCAGAGGCCTTACACCCCTTGTTGCCTTCAAAAATAACATAAGTTTCTCATTTAATTATAAAGTGAAAATGAAACGTTTCCATTATTTCAATTATTAAATTTTAACAATTTCAGTGGAGTGATTACTCCGGTGCAAAAACTATGGGGCTGACGTCGACAGGGCTGAAACTGTTTGTTGCTTGTGTTGCAGTATTTTTCTTTCTTACCATCACTTGATTTCTTTTCTTTTTGGCGATGCTTACTTTTCTCTTATTCTTTTGACCTTTCTCTCTTAATCCATTGGGATTCTGTACTATTCCGCTTGAGATCGCATTTTCATCTTCTAATCCAGAATGGTGTCGTTCTAAATGGTAGCATGCACATCTACAGTCACCAAATATTTCCAACTGCACCATCTCCGACCGACGCCATGGCAAATGCCTCCTACATCAACAAATATTGTGTCCTTCAAGTATAAAATTTTTCAAACTATATTCGTTAAAATATGGAGTGCTCTTGTGGTTTATTACCTCAGTAATTACAGCTCCAACATTAATGTTGGACATACTGAAGTCCTCCAGAGGCCTTACACAACTTGTTGCCATAAAAAACAACATGAGCTACTTAATTAATTATAAAGTGAAAATGAAACTTTTCCATTATTTCGTTGATTAAATTTTAACAATTTTAGTATAGTGATGCCCCCGGTGCGAAGACGATGGGGCTGATGTTAACTGTTTGTTGCTTGTCTTGCAGCATTTTTCTTTTTTGCCTTCACTTGATTCTTTTCATCTTGGCGATGCTTACTTTTCTCTCATTCCTTTGCCCTTTCTCTTTTAATCCAGTGGGATTCTGAGCTATTCTGCTTGAGCTCGCATTTTCATATTCTGATCCAGAATCGTGTCATTCTAAATGGTAGCATGCACATCTAAAATCACCAAATATTCTAACTGCACCATCTCCGACGGACGCCATGGTACATGCCACCTACGACAACAAATATTGTGTCCTTCAAATGTAAAATTTTTCGAGCTATATTTGTTAAAATATACAGTGATCTTGTAGTTTATTACGTCAGCAATTGCAGCTCTAACATTAGTGTTGGACATGCTGGAATCCTCCGGAGGCCTTATACCACTTATTGCCTTCAAAAACAACATAAGTTGCTCATTTAATTATAAAGTGAAAATGAAACTTTTCTATTATTTCGTTGATTAAATTTTAACAATTTTAGTATAGTGATACCTCCAGTGTGAAGACGATAGGGCTGATGTTGACAGGGCCGAAACTGTTTATTGCTTGTCTTGTAGCATTTTTCTTTCTTGCCTTCACTTGATTGCATTTCTTCTTGGCGATGCTTACTCTTCTCTTATTCTTTTACTCTTTCTCTCTTAATCCAGTGGGATTCTGAACAATTCCGCTTGAGTTCACATTTTCATCTTCTGATCCTGAATGGTGTCCTTCAAAATAGTGGCATGCACATCTACAATCACTTAATATTTCCAAGTGCACCATCTCTAACGGACGCCATGGTACATGCCACCTACATCGACAAATATTGTGTCCTTTAAGCATAAAATTTTTCTAACTATACTTGTTAAAATATAGAGTGATCTTGTAGTTTATTACCACAGTAATTGCAGCTCTAGCATTAGTGTTGGACATGCTGGAATCCTCCGGATGCCTTATACTACTTGTTGCCTACAAAAAGAACATAAGTTTCCCATTTAATTGTAAAGTGAAAATGAAACTTTTCACTTATTTCGTTGAATAAATTTTAACAATTTTAGCATATGATAGCACCGGTGCGAAGACAATGAGGCTGGTGTTGACACGGCTAAAATTGTTTGTTGCCTGTCTTGCAGCATTTTCCTTTCTTCCCTTCACTTAATTGCCTTCCTTTTTGGCGATGCTAACTTTTCTCTTGTTCTTTTGCCCTTTTTATCTTAATCTAGTTGGATTCTAGACCATTCCAATTGAGGCCACACTTTCATCTTCTGATCCAGAATGGTGTCTTTCCAAATAGTAGCATGCACATCTATAATCATTAAATATTTCCAAGTGCACCATCTCCGAGGACACTATGGTACATGCCACCTACATTAACAAATATTGTATTATTTAAGTATAAAATTTTTCTAACTATATTTGTTAAAATATTGAATGATCTTGTAGTTTATTACCTCAGTAATTGTAGCTCCAATATTAGTGTTGGACATGCTAGAATCCTCCTGAGGCCTTACACCACCTGTTGCCTTCAAAAATAACATAAGTTACTCATTTTATTATAAAGTGAAAATGATGCTTTTCCATTATTTGGTTGATTAAAATTTAAAAATTTTAGTATAGTGATACCTCCAGTGTTAAAACGCTGGGGCTGATGTTGACAGGGCTGAAATTATTTGTTACTTGTCTTGCAGTATTTTTCTTTCTCGCCTTCACTTGATTGCTTTTCTTCTTGGCGATGCTTACTTTTCTCTTGTTCTTTTGCCCTTTCTCTCTTAATCCAGTGGGATTCTGGACTATTTTGCTTGAGTCCACTTTTCCATCTTCTGATCCAGAATGACGTCCATCTAAATAGTAGCACGTACATCTACAATCACCAAATATTTTCAAGTGCACCATCTCCGACGGATGCCACGGTACATGCCATCTACATCAACAAATATTATCTCCATTAAGTGCAAAATTTTTCTAACTATATTTGTTAAAACATAGAGTGATCTTGTAGTTCATTACCTCAGTAGTTGCAACTCCAACATTGGTGTTGGACATGGTGGATTCGTCTGAAGGCCTTACCCCACTTGCTGCCTTCAAAAATGACATGCGTTACTCATCTAATCATAAAGTGAAAATGAAACTTTTCTATTGTTTCGTTGACTAAATTTTAGCAATTTTAGTATAGTGATACCTCCGGTGCAAGGATGCCGGAGCCGATGTTGACAGGGCTAAAACTGTTTATTGCTTGTCTTACAGCATTTTTCTTTCTTGATTGCTTTTCTTCTTGGTGATGCCTACTTTTCTCTGGTTCTTTTGCCCTTTCTCTCTTAATCTAGGGGTATTCTGGACTATTTCGCTTGAGTTCACGTTTTCATCACCTGATCCAGAATGGTGCCCTTCCAAATAGTAGCATGCACGTCTACAATCAGCAAATATTTTCAACTGCGTTATCTCCGACGGACGCCATGGTACATGCTAACTACATCAACAAATATTGTATCCTTTAAGTATAAAATTTTTCTGGCTATATTTGTTAAAATATAAAGTAATCGTATAGTTTATTACCTCAGTAATTACAGCTCCAACATTACTGTTGGACATGCTGGAATCCTCCGGTGGTCTTACACCACTTGTTACCCTCAAAAACAACATAAGTTACTCATTTAAGTATAAAGTGAAAATGAAACTTTTCCCTCATTTCGTTGAATAAATTTTAACAATTTTAGTATAGTGATACCACCAATGCGAAGATGATGAGGCTAGTGTTGACACGGGTAAAACTGTTTGTTGCCTGCCTTGCAGCATTTTCCTTTCTTGCCTTTACTTGATTGCCTTTCCTTTTGGCGATGCTTACTTTTCTCTTATTCTTTTGCCCTTTTTATCTTAATCTAGTTGGATTCTGGACTATTCCAATTGAGGCCACACTTTCACCTTCTGATCTAGAATGCTGTCCTTCCAAATAGTGGCATGCATATCTCAATCACCAAATATTTTCAAGTGCGCCATCTCCGACGGACGCCATGGTACATGCCAGCTACATCAACAAATATTATGTCCTTTAAGTATAAAGTTTTTCTAACTATATTTGTTAAAATATAGAGTAATCTTGTAGTTTATTACCTCAGTAATTACAGCTCCAATAATGGTGTTGGACATGCTGGAATCCTTTGGAGGTCTTACACCACTTGTTACCCTTAAAAACAACATAAGTTTCTCGTTTAAGTATAAAGTGAAAATGAAACTTTTCTATTATTTCGTTGATTAAACTTTAACAATTTCACTATAGTGATACCTGCGGTGCAAAAACGTTGGGGCTGACGTTGACAGGGCTGAAACTGTTTGTTGCTTGTCTTACGGCATTTTTCTTTCTTGCCATCACTTGATTGCTTTTCTTTTTGGCGATGCTTACTTTTCTCTTATTCTTTTGCCCTTTCTCTTTTAAGCCAGTGGGATTTTGTACTATTCCACTTGAGTTCACATTTTCATCTTCTGATCCAGAATGGTGTCATTCTAAATGTTGGCATGCACATCTACAATCACCAAATATTTCCTACAGCACCATCTCCAACGGACGCCGTGGTACATGCCACCTACAACAACAAATATTGTGTCCTTCAAGTATAAAATTTTTCTAACTATATTTGTAACAATATAGGGTGATGTTGTAGTTTATTACCTCAGTAATTGCAGCTCTAACATTAGTATTGGACATACTGATATCCTCCTGAGGCCTTACACCACTTGTTGCCTTCAAAAACAACATAAGTTGCTCAATTTATCGTAAAGTGAAAATGATACTTTTCCAATATTTAGTTGATTAAATGCTAAAACTTTTAGTATAGTGATAACCCCAGTGCGAAGACGATGGGGCTAATGTTGATAGGGCCGAAACTGTTTGTTGCTTGTCTTGCAGCATTTTTCTATCTTGCCTTCACGTGATTGCTTTTCTTTTTGGCGATGCTTACTTTTCCCTTGTTCTTTTGTCCTTTCTCTCTCAATCCCATGGGATTCTGGACTATTCTGCTTAAGTTCACATTTTCATCTTCTGATCCAGAATGGTGTCCTTCCAAATAGTAACATGCGCATTTACAATCACCAAATATTCCCAAGTGAACCATCTTCAACGGACGCCGTGATACATGCCACCTACATTAACAAATACTGTGTCCTTTAAGCATAAAATTTTTCTAACTATATTTATTAAAACATAGAGTGATCTTATAGTTTATTACCTCAGTAATTGCAGCTCTAACATTAGTGTTGGGCATGCTGGAATCCTCCGGGGGCCTTACATCATTTGCTGCCTTAAAAAACAACATATGTTACTCATTTTATTATAAAGTGAAAATGAAACTTTTCTATTATTTCATTGATTAAATGTCAACAATTTTTGTATAGTGATACCTTCGGTGCAAAGACAATGGGGCTGATGCCGACAGGGCTGAAACTGTTCGTTGCTTGTCTTGCAACATTTTTGTTTCTGGCCATCACTTGATTCCTTTTCTTTTTGGCGATGCTTACTTTTCTCTTGTTCTTTTGCCCTTTCTCTCTTAATCCAGTGGGATTCTGGACTATTCTGCTTGAGCTCACATATTCATCTTCTGATCCAAAATGGCATCCTTCTAAATAGTAGCATGCACATCTACAATCATCAAATATTTCCAAGTGCACCATCTCCGACAGACGCCATGGTACATGCCACCTACATCAACAAATGTTGTGTCCTTCAGGCACAAAATTTTTCTAACTATATTTGTTAAATTTTAGAGTGATCTTGTAATTTATTACTTCAGTAATTGCAGCTCCAACATTAGTGTTGGACATGCTGGAATCCTCCGAAGGCCTTACACCACTTGTTGCCTTCAAAAACAACATGAGTTACTAATTTGATTATAAAGTGAGAATGAAACCTTTCCATTACTTCATTGTTTAACTTTTAACAATTTTATTATAGTGACACCTCCGATGCGAAGACGGTAGAGCTAATGTTGACCGGGCTAAAACTGTTTATTGCTTGTCTTGCAACATTTTTCTTCCTTGCCTTCACTTGATTGCTTTTCTTCTAGGCGAAGCCCACTTTTCTCTTGTTCTTTTGCGCTTTCTCTCTCAATCCAGTGGGATTCTAGACTATTCCGCTTGAGTTCACATTTTCATCTTCTGATCCAGAATGGTGTCCTTCCAAATAGTAGCATGCGCATCAACAATCACCAATTATTTTCAAGTGGGCCATCTCCGACGGATGCCATAGCACATGCCACCTACATTAACAAATATTGTGCCTTTTAAGTATAAAATTTTTCAAACTATATTTGTTAAAATATAGAGTAATCTTGCAGTTTATTAGCTCAGTAATTACAGCTCCAACATTAGTGTTGGACATATTGGAATCCTCCGGAGGCCTTACACCACTTGTTAACTTCAAAAACAACATAAGTTACCCAATTAATTATAAAGTGAAAATGAAACTTTTCTATTATTTCGTTGACTAAATTTTAACAATTTTAGTAGAGTGATGCCTCAGGTGCGAAGATGATGGGGCTGATGTTGATGGGGCTGAAACTGTTTGCTGCTTGTCTTGCAGCATTTTTCTTTCTAGCCTTCACTGGATTGCTTTTCTTTTTGGCAATGCTTACATTTCTCTTGCTCTTTCCCCCTTTCTCTCTTAATCCAGAGTGATTCGGGACTATTGCGCTTGAGTTCTTATTTTCATCTTCTGATCCAGAATGGTGTCCTTCCAAATAGTAGCATGCACATCTACAATCACCAAATATTTTCATGTGTGCCATCTCCGACGGACGCCAAGGTACATGCCACCTACGTCAACAAATATTGTGCCTTTTGAGTATAAAATTTTTCTAACTATATTTTTTAAAATATAGAGTGATCTTGTAGTTTATTACCTCAATAATTGCAGCTCTAACATTAGAGTTGGGCATACTGGAATCCTCCGGAGGCCTTACACCACTTGTTGCCTTCAAAAACAACATAAGTTACTAATTTAATTATAAAGTGAAAATGGTACTTTTCTATTATTTTATTGATTAAACTTTAACAATTTCAGTATAGTGATACCCTCGGTACGAAGACAATGGGGCTGATGTTGACAGAGCCGAAACTGTTTGTTGCTTGTCTTGCAGCATTTTTCTTCCTTGCCTTCACTTGATTGCTCTTCTTCTTGGCGATGCTCACTTTTCTCTTGTTCTTTTGCCCTTTCCCTCTTAATCCAGTGGTATTCTGGACTATTTTGCTTGAGTTCATATTTTCATATTCTGATCCAGAATGGTGTCCTTCTAAATAGTCGCATGCACCTCTGCAACCACCAAATATTTCCATGTGCGCCATCTCCGACGAACGCCATGGTACATGCTGCCTACATCGACGAATATTGTGTCCTTTGATTAGAAAATTTTTCTAACTATATTTGTTAAAATAGAGAGTGATCTTGTACTTTATGACCTCCGCAATTGCAGCTCTAACATTAGTGTTAGGCATACTGGAATCCTCCAGAGGCCTTACACCACTTGTTGCCTTCAAAAACAACATAAGTTACTCATTTAATTATAAAGTAAAAATGAAACTTTTCCATTATTTCGTTGATTAAATTTTAAATATTTTAGTACGGTCATACCTCCGGCGTGAAGATAATGGGGCTGATGTTGACGGGGCCGAAACTGTTTGCTGCTTGTCATTCTGCATTTTTCTTTCTTACCTTCACTTGATTGCTTTTTTTCTTGGCGATGCTTACCTTTCCCTTGTTCTTTTTCCCTTTATCTCTTAATCCAGTGGGATTCTGTACTATTTCACTTGAGTTCACATTTTCATATTCTGATCCAGAATGGTGTCCTTCTAAATGGTAGCATGCACAACTACAATCACCAAATATTTCCAACAACACCATCTCAGACGGACGACATGGTACATGCGACCTACAACAACCAATATTGTGTCCTTTAAGTATAAAATTTTTCTAACTATATTTATTGAAATATAGAGTGATCTTGTAGTTTATTACCTCAGTAATTGCACCTCTAACAGTAGTGTTAGACATGCTGGAATCCTCCAGAGGCGTTACATCACTTGTTGCATTCAAAAACAATGTAAGTCACTCATTTAACTATAAAGTGAAAATGAAACTTTTTCATTATTTCGTTGATTAAATTTTAAAAATTTTAGCATAGTGACACCTCCGGTGCGAAGACGAAAGGGCTGATGTTGACAGGGCTGAAATTGTTTCTTGCTTGTCTTACAGCATTTTTCCGTCTTGCCTTCACTTGATTGCGTTTCTTTATTGCGATGCTTACTTTTCTCTTGTTCTTTTGCCCTATCTCTTTGAATCCAGTGGGATTCTGGACTATTTCGCTTGAGTTTACATTTTCATCTTTTGATCCAGAATGGTGTCCTTCCAAATAGTAGCATGCACATCTACAATCACCAAATATTTTCAAGTGCACCATCTCTGACGGATGCCATGGCACATGCCACCTACATAAACAAATATTATGTCCTTTAAGTGAAAATTTTTTCAAACTATATTTGTTGAAATATAGAGTGATCTTATAGTTTATTACCTCAGCAATTGCAGCTCTAACATTATTGGTTGGACATGCTGGAATCCTCCAGAGGCCTTACATCACTTGCTACCTTCAAAAGCAACATATGTTACTTGTTTAATTATAAAGTGAAAATGAAACTTCTCTATTATTTCGTTGATTAAATGTCAACAATTTCAGTATAGTGACACCTTCGGTGCGAAGACGATGCGGCTGATGTTGACAGGGGTGAAACTGTTCGTTGCTTATCTCGTAGCATTTTTCTTTTTTACCATCACTTGATTGCTTTTCTTCTTGGCAATGCGTACTTTTCTCCTGTTCTTTTGCCCTTTCTCTCTTAATCCACTGGGGGTTCTGCACTATTCCGTTGGAGTTCACATTTTTATCTTCTGATTCAGAATGGTGTCGTTTTAAAAGGTAGCATGCACATCTACAATCACCAAATACTTCCAACTGCACCATCTCCGATGGACGCTACGGTGCATGCCACCTACATCAACATATATTGTGTCCTTTAAGTATAAAATTTTTCGAACTATATTCGTTAAAAATTGGAGTGATCTTGTAGTTTATTACCTCAGTAATTGCCGCTCTAAAATTAGTGTTGGACATGCTGGAATCCTCCAGAGGCCTTACACCCCTTGTTGCCTTCAAAAACAACATAACTTTCTCATTTAAATGTAAAGTGAAAATGAAACTTTTCAACTATTTCAATTATTAAATTTTAACAATTTCAGTATAGTGATACCTCTGGTGCAAAAACGATGGGGCTGACGTTGACAGGGCTGAAACTGTTTGTTGTTTGTGCTGCAGCATTTTTCTTTCTTGCCATCACTTGATTGCTTTTCTTTTTAGCGATGCTTCTTTTCTCTTGTTCTTTTGCCCTTTCTCTCTTAATCCATTGGGATTCTATACTATTCTGCTTAAGATCGCATTTTCGTCTTCTGATCCAGAATGGTGTCGTTCTAAATGGTAGCATGCACATCTACAGTCACCAAATGTTTCCAACTGCACCATCTCCGACGGACGCCATAGTACATGCCTCCTACATCAAAAAATATTGTGTCCTTCAAGTATAAAATTTTTCTAACTATATTCGTTAAAATACAGAGTAATCTTGTAGTTGATTACCTCAGTAATTACACCTCTACCATTAGTGTTAGACATACTGAAGTCCTCCGGAGGCCTTACACCACTTGTTGCCATAAAAAACAACATAAGTCACTCAATTAATTATAAAGTGAAAATGAAACTTTTCTATTATTTCATTGTTTAAATTTTTACAATTTTAGTATAGTGATACCTTAGGTGCGAAGATGATGGGGCTCATGTTGATAGGGCTGAAACTGTTTGTTGCTTGTCCTGTAGCACTTTTCTTTCTTGCCTTCACTAGATTGCTTTCCTTTTTGGCAATGCTTACTTTTCTCTGGTTCTTTTGCCTTTCTCTCTTAATCTAGAGTGATTCAGGACTATTGCGCTTGAGTCCACATTTTCATCTTCTGATCCAGAATGGTGTCCTTTCAAATAGTAGCACGCACATCGACAATCACCAAATATTTCCATGTGCGCCATCTCTGACGGACGCCATGGTACATGCCACCTACATCAACAAATATTGTGTCCCTTAAGTGTAAAATTTTTCTAACTACATTTGGTAAAAAATAGAGTGATCTTATAGTTTATTACCTCAGTAATTGCAGCTCTAACATTAATGTTGGGCATACTGGAATCCTCCGGAGGCCTCCCACCACTTGTTACCTTCAAAAACAACATAACTTGCTCATTTAATTATAAAGTGAAAATGGTACTTTTCCATTATATTATTGATTAAATTTTAACAATTTCAGTATGGTGATACCTCCGGTACGAAGACGATGGGGCTGATGTTGACAGGGCCGAAACTGGTTGTTGCTTGTCTTGCAACATTTTTCTTTCTTGCCTTCACTTGATTGCTTTTCTTCTTGGCGATGCTTACTTTTCTCTTGTTCTTTTGCCCTTTCCCTCTTAATCCAATGGTATACTGGACTATTCTACTTGAGTTCACATTTTCATATTCTGAACCAGAATGGTGTTCTTCCGAAGAGTAGCATGCACATCTTCAATCACCAAACATTTTCATGTGCACCATCTCCGACGGACGCCTTGGTACATGCCACCTTCATCAGCAAATATTGTGTCCTTTAATTATAAAATTTTTATAACTATATTTATTAAAATAAATAGTGATCTTGTACTTTATTACCTTAGTAATTGCAGCTCTAACATTAGTGTTAGGCATACTGGAATCCTCTCGAGGCCTTACACCACTTATTGCCTTTAAAAACAACATAAGTTACTCATTTAATTATAAAGTGAAAATGAAACTTTTCCATTATTTCGTTGATTAAATTTTAAAAATTTTAGTATAGTGATACCTCCAGGGCGAAGACAATGGGGCTGACATTGACAGGACCGAAACTGTTAGTTGCTTGTCTTGCAGCATTTTCCGTTCTTGCCTGCACTTGATTGCTTTTCTTCTTGGCAATGCTTACTTTTCCCTTGTTCTTTCGCCCTTTATCTCTTAATCCAGTGGGATTCTGTGCTATAGCGCTTGAGTCCACTTTTTCATATTCTGATCCGTGATGGTGTAGTTCTAAATGGTAGCATGCACAACTACAATCACCAAATATTTCCAACTGCAGCATCTCCGACGGACGGCATGGTACATGCGACCTACATCAACCAATATTGTGTCCTTTAAGCATAAAATTTTTCTAACTATATTTATTAAAATATAGAGCGATCTTGTAGTTTATTACCTCAGTAATTGCACCTCTAACATTAGTGCTGGACATACTGGAATCTTCGGAGGCCTTACACCCCTTGTTGTCTTCAAAAACAACATAAGTCACTCATTTAATTATAAAGTGAAAATGAAACTTTTCAATTATTTCGTTGATTAAATTTTAAAAATTTTAGTATAGTGATACCTCCGGTGCGAAGACGATGGGGCTGATGTTGACAGGGCTGAAATTGTTTCTTACTTGTCTTGCAGCATTTTTCTTTCTTGCCTTCACTTGATTGCTTTTCTTCATGGCGATGCTTACTTTTCTCTTGTTCTTTTGCCCTTTCTCTCTGAATCCAGTGGGATTCTGGAGTATTCCACTTGAGTTTACATTTTCATCTTTTGATCTAGAATTGTGTCATTGCAAATAGTAGCATGCACATCTACAATCACCAAATATTTTCAAGTGCACCATCTCCGACGGACGCCATGGTACATGCGACCTACATCAACAAATATTATGTCCTTTAAGTGAAAAATTTTTCTAACTATATTTGTTAAAATATAGAGTGATCTTACAGTTTATTACCTCAGCAATTGCAGCTCTAACATTAGTGTTGGACATGCTGGAATCCTCCGGAGGCCTTACACATCTTGCTGCCTTCAGAAACAACATATGATACTCATTTAATTATAAAGTGAAAATGAAACTTTTCTATTATTTCGTTGATTAAAAGTCAACAATTTTAGTATAGTGATACCTTCGGTGCGAAGACGATGGCGCTGATGTTGACAAGGCTGAAACGGTTCGTTGCTTATCTTGTAGCATTTTTCTTTTTTGCCAACCCTTGATTGCTTTTCTTTTTGGCAGTGCTTACTTTTCTCCTGTTCTTTTGCCCTTTCTCTCTTAATCTAGTGGGGTTCTGTACTATTCCGTTTGAGTTCACATTTTCATCTTCTGATTCAGAATGGTGTCCTTCTAAATGGTAGCATGCACATCTACAATCACCAAATATTTCCAACTGCACCATCTCCGAGGGACGCCATGGTGCATGCCACCCACATCAACAAACATTGTATCCTTCAAGTTTGAGATTTTTCTAACTATAATCGTTAAAATATGGAGTGATCATGTAGTTTATCACCTCAGTAATTGCAGCTATAACATTAGTGTTGGACATGCTGGAATCCTCCGGATGCCTTACACCACTTGTTGCCGTCAAAAACAACATAGGTTACCCATCTAATTATAAAGCAAAAATGAAACTTTTCTATTATTCCGTTGATTAAATTATAACAATTTTAGTATCGTGATACCTCCGGTGTGAAGACGATGGGGGTGATGTTAACTGTTTACTGCTTGTCTTGTAGCATTTTTCGTTCTTGCCTTCACTTGATTGCTTTTCTTCTTGGCGATGCTTACTTTTCTCTTGTTCTCTCGCCCTTTCTCTCTGAATCCAGTGGGATTCTGGACTACTCCACTTGAGTTCACATTTTCATCTTCTGATCCAGAATGGTGTCCTTCCAAATAGTAGCATGCACATCTGCAATCACCAAATATTTTCAAGTGCACCATCTCCGACGGACGCCATGGTACATGCCAACTGCATCAACAAATATTGTGTCATTTAAGTATAAAATTTTTCTAACTATATTTGTTAAAATACAGAGTTATCTTGTAGTTTATTACCGCAGTAATTGCAACTCTAACATTAGTGCTGGACATGCTGGAATCCTCCGGAGGCCTTACACCACTTGTTGCCTTAAAAAACAACATAAGTTTCTCATTTAATTGTAAAGTGAAAATGAAACTTTTTCATTATTTCAATTACTAAATTTTAACAATTTCAGTATAGTGATACCTCCGGTGCAAAAATGATAGGGCTGATGTTGACAGGGCTGAAACTGTTTGTTGCTTGTGCTGCAGCATTTTTCTTTCTTGCCATCATTTGATTGCTTTTCTTTTTGGCGATGCCTACTTTTCTCTTGTTCTTTTGCCCTTTCTCTCTTAATCCATTGGGATTCCATACTATTCTGCTTGAGATCACATTTTCATCTTCTGATCTAGAATGGTGTCGTTCTAAATGGTAGCATGCACTTCCACAGTCACCAAATATTTCCAACTGCACCATCCCCGACGGACGCCATGGTACATGCCTCCTACATCAACAAATATTGCGTCCTTCAAGTATAAAATTTTTCTAACTATATTCGTTAAAATACAGAGTGATCTTGTAGTTTATTACCTCAGTAATTACATCTCTGACATTAGTGTTAGACATACTGAAGTCCTCCAAAGGCCTTGCACCACTTGCGGCCATAAAAAACAACATAAGTTACTCAATTAATTATAAAGTGAAAATGAAACTTTTCTATTATTTCGTTGATTAAATATTTGCAGTTTTAGTGTAGTGATACCTCTGGTGCGAAGATGATGGGGCTGGTGTTGATGGGAATGAAACTGTTTGTTGCTTGTCCTGCAGCACTTTTCTTTCTTGCCTTCACTGGATTGCTTTCCTTTTTGGCAATGCTTACTTTTCTCTGGTTCTTTTGCCTTTCTCTCTTCATCTAGATGATTCAGGACTATTGCACTTGAGTCCACATTTTCATCTTCTGATCCAAAATGGTGTCCTTTCAAATAGTAGCATGCACATCGACAATCACCAAATATTTTCATGTGCGCTATCTCCGACAGACGCCATGGTATATGCCACCTACATCAACAAATATTGTGTCCCTTAAGTATAAAATTTTTCTAACTATATTTGTTAAAAAATACAGTGATATTGTAGTTTATTACCTCAGTAATTGCAGCTCTAACATTAGTGTTGGGCATACTGGAATCCTCCGGAGGCCTTCCACCACTTGTTGCCTGCAAAAACAATATAAATTGCTCATTTAATTATAAAGTGAAAATGGTACTTTTCCATTATTCTATTGATTAAATTTTAACAGTTTTAGTATGGTGATACCTACGATACGAAGACGATGGGGCTGATGTTGACAGGGCCGAAACTGGTTGTTGCTTGTCTTGCAACATTTTTCTTTCTTGCCTTCACTTGATTGCTTTTCTTCTTGGCGATGATGACATTTCCCTTGTTCTTTTGCCCTTTCCCTCTTAATCCAGTGGTATACTGGACTATTCTGCTTGAGTTCACATTTTTATATTCCAATCCAGAATGGTGTCCTTCCGAATGGTAGCATGTACATCTACAATCACCAAACATTTCCATGTGCGCCATCTTCAACGGACGCCTTGGCACATGCCACCTACATCAACAAATATTATGTCCTTCAATTATAAAATTTTTATAACTATATTTGTTAAAATAAATAGTGATCTTGTGCTTTATTACCTCAGTAATTGCAGCTCTAACATTAGTGTTAGGCATACTCATACTGGAATCCTCCGGAGGCCTTTCACCACTTGTTGCCTTCAAAAACAACATAAGTTACTCATTTAATTATAAAGTGAAAATGAAACTTTTCCATTATTTCGTTGATTAAATTTTAAAAATTTTAGTATAGTGATACCTCAGGGGCGAAGACAATGGGGCTGATATTGACAGGACCGAAACTGTTAATTGCTTGTCTTGCGGCATTTTTCTTTCTTGCTTTCACTTGATTGCTTTTCTTCTTGGCGATGCTTACTTTTCCCTTGTTCTTTTGCCCTTCATCTCTTAATCTAGTGGGATTCTGTGCTATTTCACTTGAGTCCACTTTTTCATATTCTGATCCATAATGGTGTCATTCTAAATTGTAGCATGCACAACTACAATCACCAAATATTACCAACTACAGCATCTCCGACGAACGACATGGTATATGCGACCTACATCAACCAATATTGTGTCCTTTAAGTATAAAATTTTTCTAACTATATTTATTAAATAAAGAGTGATCTTGTAGTTTATTACCTCAGTAATTGCACCGCTAACATTAGTGTTGGACATACTGGAATCCTCCGGAGGCCTTACACCACTTGTTGCCTTCAAAAACAACATAAGTCACTCATTTAATTATAAAGTGAAAATGAAACTTTTCCATTATTTCGTTGATTAAATTTTAAAATCTTAGTATAGTCATACCTCCGGTGCGAAGGTGATGGGGCTGATGTTGACAGGGCTGAAATTGTTTCTTGGTTGTCTTGCAGTATTTTTCCTTCTTGCCTTCACTTGATTGCTTTTCTTTATGGCGATGCTTACTTTTCTCTTATTCTTTTGCCCTTTCTCTGTTAATCCAGTGGGATTCTGGACTATTCCGCTTGAGTTTACATTTCATCTTTTGATCTAGAATGGTGTTCTTGCAAATAGTAGCATGCACATCTACAATCACCAAATATTTTCAAGTGCACCATCTCCGATGGACGCCATGGTACATGCGACCTACATCAACAAATATTATGTCCTTTAAGTGAAAAATTTTTCTAACTATATTTGTTAAAATGTAGAGTGATCTATAGTTTATTACCTCAGCAATTGAAGCTCCAACATTAGTGTTGGACATGCTGGAATCCTCAGGCGCCCTTGCACCACTTGCTGCCTTCAAAAACAGCATATGTTACTCATTTAATTATAAAGTGAAAATGAAACTTTTCTATTATTTCATTGATTAAATGTCAACAATTTTAGAATAGTGATACCTTCGGTGCGAAGACGATGGGGCTGATATTGACAGGGCTGAAACTGTTCGTTGCTTATCTTGTAGCATTTTTCTTTTTTGCCATCACATGATTGCTTTTCTTTTTGGCGATGCTTACTTTTCTCCTGTTCTTTTTCCCTTTCTCTCTTAATCTACTGGGGTTCTGTACTATTCCATTTGAGTTCACATTTTCATCTTCTGATTTAGAATGGTGTCCTTCTAAATGGTAGCATGCACATCTACAATCACCAAATATTTCCCGCTGCACCATCTCCGACGGACGCCATGGTGTGTGCCACCGACATCAACAAATATTGTGTCCTAAGAGTATAAAATTTTTCTAACTATATTCGTTAAAACATGGAGTGATTTTGTAGTTTATTACCTTAGTAATTGCACCTCTAACATTAGTATTAGACATACTTGAATCCTCCGGAGGCCTTACATCACTTGTTGCCTTCAAAAGCAACATAAGTCACTCATTTAATTATAAAGTGAAAATGAAACTTTTCCATTGTTTCGTTGATTAAATTTTCAAAATTTTAGTATAGTGATACCTCCGGTGCGAAGACGATGGGGCTGATGTTGACAGGGCTGAAATTGTTCCTTGCTTGTCTTGCAGCATCTTTCTTTCTTGCCTTCACTTGATTGCTTTTCTTTATGGCGATGCTTACTTTTCTCTTGTTCTTTAGGCCTATCTCTCTGAATCCAGTGGGATTCTGGACTATCCTGCCTGAGTTTACATTTTCATCTTTTGATCCAGAATGGTGTCCTTCCAAATAGTCGCATGCAAATCTACAATCACCAAATATTTTCAAGTGCACCATCTTCGCCGGACGCCATGGTACATGCCACCTACATAAACAAATATTATGTCCTTTTAGTGAAAAATTTTTCAAACTATATTTGTTAAAATATACAGTGATCTTATAGATTATTACCTCAGCAATTGCAGCTTCAACATTAGTGTTGGACATGCTAGAATCCTCCGGAGGCCTTGCATCACTTGCTGCCTTCAAAAACAACATATGTTACTCATTTAATTATAAAGTGAAAATGAAACTTTTCTATTATTTCGTTGATTAAATGTCAACAATTTTAGTGTAGTGATACCTTCGGTGTGAAGACGATGGGGCTGATGTTGACAGGGCTGAAACTGTTCGTTGCTTATCTTGTAGCATTTTTCTTTTTTGCCATGACTTGATTGCTTTTCTTTTTGGCGACGCGTACTTTTCTCCTGTTCTTTTGCCCTTTCTCTCTTAATCCAGTGGGGTTCTGTACTATTCCATTTGAGTTCACATTTTCATCTTCTGATTCAGAATGGTGTCGTTCTAAATGGTAGCATACACATCTACAATCGCCAAATACTTCCAACTGCACCATCTCCGATGGACGCTATGTTGCATGCCACCTACGTCAATAAATATTGTGTCCTTCGAGTATAAAATTTTTCGAACTATATTCGTTAAAATATGGAGTGATCTTGTAGTTTATTACCTCAGTAATTGCCGCTCTAAAATTAGGGTTGGACATGCTGGAATCCTTCGGAGGCCTTACACCACTTGTTGCCTTCAAAAACAACATAAGTTACTCATTTAATTATAAAGTGAAAATGAAACTTTTCTATTATTTCGTTGATTAAATTTTTACAATTTTAGTATAGTGATACCTTAGGTGCGAAGATGATGGGGCTGATGTTGATAGGGCCGAAACTGTTTGTTGCTTGTCCTGCAGCACTTTTCTTTCTTGCCTTCACTGGATTGCTTTTCATTTTGGCAATGCTTACTTTTCTCTGGTTCTTTTGCCTTTCTCTCTTAATCTAGAGTGATTTAGGACTATTGCACTTGAGTGCACATTTTCGTCTTTTGATCCAAAATAGAGTCCTTTCAAACAGTAGCACGCACATCGACAATCACCAAATATTTCCATGCGCGCCATCTCCGACGGACGTCATGGTACATGGCACCTACATCAACAAATATTGTGTCCCGTAAGTATAAAACTTTTCTAGCTATATTTGTTAAAAAATAGAGTGATTCTATAGTTTATTACCTCAGTAATTGCAACTCTAACATTAATGTTGGGTATACTGGAATCCTCAGGAGGCCTCCCACCACTTGTTGCCTTCAAAAACAACATAACTTGCTCATTTAATTATAAAGTGAAAATGGTACTTTTCCATTATATTATTGATTAAATTTTAACAATTTCAGTATAGTGATACCTCCGGTGCGAAGACGATGGGGCTGATGTTGACAGGCTGAAATTGTTTCTTACTTGTCTTGCAGCATTTTTCCTTCTTGCCTTCACTTGATTGCTTTTCTTCATGGCGATGCTTACTTTTCTCTTGTTCTTTTGCCCTTTCTCTCTAAATCCAGTGGGATTCTGGAGTATTCCACTTGAGTTTACATTTTCATCTTTTGATCTAGAATTGTGTCATTGCAAATAGTAGCATGCACATCTACAATCACCAAATATTTTCAAGTGCACCATCTCCGACGGACGCCATGGTACATACGACCTACATCAACAAATATTATGTCCTTTAAGTGAAAAATTTTTCTAACTATATTTGTTAAAATATAGAGTGATCTTACAGTTTATTACCTCAGCAATTGCAGCTCTAACATTAGTGTTGGACATGCTGGAATCCTCCGGAGGCCTTACACCACTTGCTGCCTTCAAAAGCAACATATGTTACTCATTTAATTATAAAGTGAAAATAAAACTTTTCTATTATTTCATTGATTAAATGTCAACAATTTTAGTATAGTGATACCTTCGGTGCGAAGACGATGGCGCTGATGTTGACAAGGCTGAAACTGTTCGTTGCCTATCTTGTAGCATTTTTCTTTTTTGCCATCACTTGATTGCTTTTCTTTTTGGCAATGCTTACTTTTCTCCTGTTCTTTTGCCCTTTCTCTCTTAATCTAGTGGGGTTCTGTACTATTCTGTTTGAGTTCACATTTTCATCTTCTGATTCAGAATGCTGTCCTTCTAAATGGTAGCATGCACATCTACAATCACCAAATATTTCCAACTGCACCATCTCCGACGGACGCCATGGTGCATGCCACCCACATCAACAAATATTGTATCCTTCAAGTATGAAATTTTTCTAACTATATTCGTTAAAATATGGAGTGATCTTGTAGTTTATCACCTCAGTAATTGCAGCTACAACATTAGTGTAATGAAACTTTCCTATTATTCCGTTGATTAAATTATAACAATTTTAGTATAGTAATACCTCCAGTGTGAAGGCAATGGGGATGATGTTAACTGTTTACTGCTTGTCTTGCAGCATTTTTCTTTCTTGCCTTCACTTGATTGCTTTTCTTCTTAGCGATGCTTACTTTTCTCTTGTTCTCTCGCCCTTTCTCTCTGAATCCAGTGGGATTCTGGACTACTCCACTTGAGTATACATTTTCGTCTTCTGATCCAGAATGGTGTCCTTCCAAATAGTAGCATGCACATCTGCAATCACCAAATATCTCCAAGTGCACCATCTCTGATAGACGCCACGGTACATGCCAACTGCATCAACAAATATTGAGTCATTTAAGTATAAAATTTTTTTAACTATATTTGTTAAAATATAGAGTTATCTTGTAGTTTATTACCGCAGTAATTGCAGCTCTAACATTAGTGCTGGACATGCTGGAATGAAACTTTTTCATTATTTCAATTACTAAATTTTAACAATTTCAGTATAGTGATACCTCCGGTGCAAAAACGATAGGGCTGATGTTGACAGGGCTGAAACTGTTTGTTGGTTGTGCTGCAGCATTTTTCTTTCTTGCCATCACTTGATTGCTTTTCTTTTTGGCGATGCTTACTTTTCTCCTGTTTTTTTGCCCTTTCTCTCTTAATCTACTGGGGTTCTGTACAATTCCGTTTGTGTTCACATTTTCATCTTCTGATTCAGAATGGTGTCCTTCTAAATGGTAGCATGCACATCTACAATCACCAAATATTTCCAACTGCACCATCTCCGACGGACGCCATGGTACATGCCTCCTACATCAACAAATATTGTGTCCTTCAAGTATAAAATTTTTCTAACTACATTCGTTAAAATACAGAGTGATCTTGTAGTTTATTGCCTCAGTAATATCTCTGACATTAGTGTTAGACATACTGAAGTCCTCCAGAGGCCTTACACCACTTGTGGCCATAAAAAACAACATAAGTTACTCAACTAATTATAAAGTGAAAATAAAACTTTTCTATTATTTTGTTGATTAAATATTTACAATTTTAGTATAGTGATACCTCCGGTGCGAAGACGATGGGGCTGATGTTGATAGGCCTGAAATTGTTTGTTGCTTGTCCTGCAGCACTTTCCTTTCTTGCCTTCACTAGATTGCCTTCCTTTTTATCAATGCTTACTTTTCTCTGGTTCTTTTGCCTTTCTCTCTTCATCTAGAGTGATTCAGGACTGTTGTGCTTGAGTCCACATTTTCATCTTCTGATCCAGAATGGTGTCCTTTCAAATAGTAGCAAGCACATCGACAATCACCAAATATTTTCATGTGCGCCATCTCCGACGGACGCCATGGTACATGCCACCTACATCAACAAATATTGTGTCCCTTAAGTATAAAATTTTTCTAACTATATTTATTAAAAAATAGAGTGATGTTGTAGTTTATTACCTCAGTAATTGTAGCTCTAACATCAGTGTTGGGCATACTGGAATCCTCCGGAGGCCTTCCACCCCTTGTTGCCTTCAAAAACAATATAAGTTGCTCATTTAATTATAAAGTGAAAATGGTACTTTTCCATTATTCTATTGATTAAATTTTAACAGTTTTAGCATGGTGATACCTATGGTACGAAGATGGTGGGGCTAATGTTGATAGGGCTGAAACTGGTTGTTGCTTGTCTTGCAACGTTTTTCTTTCTTGCCTTCACTTGACTGCTTTCTTCTTGGCGATGCTGACTTTTCCCTTATTCTTTTGCCCTTTCCCTCGTAATCCAGTGGTATACTGGACTATTCTGCTTGAGTTCACATTTTCATATTCTGATCCAGAATGGTGTTCTTCCGAATAGTAGCATGCACATCTACAATCACCAAACATTTCCATGTGCGCCATCTTCAACGGACGCCTTGGCACATGCCATCCACATCAACAAACATTGTTTCCTTTAATTATAAAATTTTTATAACTATATTTGTTAAAATAAATAGTGATCTTGTACTTTATTACCTCAGTAATTGCAGCTCTAACATTAGTGTTAGGCATACTGGAATCCTCCGAGGCCTTTCACCACTTGTTGCCTTCAAAAACAACATAAGTTACTAATTTAATTATAAAGTGAAAATGAAAGTTTTCCATTATTTCGTTGATTAAATTTTAAAAATTTTAGTATAGTGATACCTCAGGGGCGAAGACAATGGGGCTGATATTGACAGGACCGAAACTGTTAATTGCTTGTCTTGCAGCATTTTTCTTTCTTGCTTTCACTTGATTGCTTTTCTTCTTGGCGATGCTTACTTTTCCCTTGTTCTTTTGCCCTTTATCTCTTAATCTAGTGGGATTCTGTGCTATTTCACTTGAGTCCACTTTTTCATATTCTAATCCATAATGGTGTCATTCTAAATTGTAGCATGCACAACTACAATCACCAAATATTACCAACTACAGCATCTCCGACGAACGACATGGTATATGCGACCTACATCAACCAATATTGTGTCCTTTAAGTATAAAATTTTTCTAACTATATTTATTAAATAAGGAGTGATCTTGTAGTTTATTACCTCAGTAATTGCACCGCTAACATTAGTGTTGGACATACTGGAATCCTCCGGAGGCCTTACACCACTTGTTGCCTTCAAAAATAACATACGTCACTCATTTAATTATAAAGTGAAAATGAAACTTTTCCATTATTTCGTTGATTAAATTTTAAAATCTTAGTATAGTCATACCTCCGGTGCGAAGGCGATGGGGCTGATGTTGACAGGGCTGAAATTGTTTCTTGGTTGTCTTGCAGTATTTTTCCTTCTTGCCTTCACTTGATTGCTTTTCTTTATGGCGATGCTTACTTTTCTCTTATTCTTTTGCCCTTTCTCTGTTAATCCAGTGGGATTCTGGACTATTCCGCTTGAGTTTACATTTCATCTTTTGATCTGGAATGGTGTTCTTGCAAATAGTAGCATGCACATCTACAATCACCAAATATTTTCAAGTGCACCATCTCCGATGGACGCCATGGTACATACGACCTACATCAACAAATACTATGTCCTTTAAGTGAAAAATTTTTCTAACTATATTTGTTAAAATGTAGAGTGATCTATAGTTTATTACCTCAGCAATTGAAGCTCCAACATTAGTGTTGGACATGCTGGAATCCTCAGGCGCCCTTACAACACTTGCTGCCTTCAAAAACAGCATATGTTACTCATTTAATTATAAAGTGAAAATGAAACTTTTCTATTATTTCATTGATTAAATGTCAACAATTTTAGAATAGTGATGCCTTCGGTGCGAAGACGATGGGGCTGATATTGACAGGGCTGAAACTGTTCGTTGCTTATCTTGTAGCATTTTTCTTTTTTGCCATCACTTGATTGCTTTTCTTTTTGGCGATGCTTACTTTTCTCCTGTTCTTTTGCCCTTTCACTCTTAATCTACTGGGGTTCTGTACTATTCCATTTGAGGTCACATTTTCATCTTCTAATTCAGAATGGTGTCCTTCTAAATGGTAGCATGCACATCTACAATCACCAAATATTTCCCACTACACCATCTCCAACGGACGCCATGGTGCATGCCACCGACATCAACAAATATTATGGCCTTCAAGTATGAAATTTTTCTAACTATATTCGTTAAAACATGAAGTGATCTTGTAGTTTATTACCTTAGTAATTGCACCTCTAACATTAGTGTTAGACATACTGCAATCCTCCGGACGCCTTACATCACTTGGTGCCTTCAAAAGCAACATAAGTCACTCATTTAATTATAAAGTGAAAATGAAACTTTTCCATTGTTTCGTTGATTAAATTTTCAAAATTTTAGTATAGTGATACCTCCGGTGCGAAGACGTTAGGGCTGATGTTGACAGGGCTGAAATTGTTCCTCGCTTGCCTTGCAGCATATTTCTTTCTTGCCTTCACTTGATTGCTTTTCTTTATGGCGATGTTTACTTTTCTCTTATTCTTTGGCCCTTTCTCTCTGAATCCAGTGGGATTCTGGACTATTCCGCCTGAGTGTACATTTTCATCTTTTGGTCCAGAATGGTGTCCTTCCAAATAGTAGCATGCAATTCTACAATCACCAAATATTTTCAAGTGCACCATCTTCGACGGACGCCATGGTACATGCCACATACATCAACAAATATTATGTCCTTTAAGTGAAAAATTTTTCAAACTATATTTGTTAAAATATAGAGTGATCTTATAGTTTATTACCTCAGCAATTGCAGCTTCAACATTAGTGTTGGACATGCTGGAATCCTCCGGAGGCCTTACATCACTTGCTGCCTTCAAAAACAACATATGTTACTCATTTAATTATAAAGTGAAAATGAAACTTTTCTATTATTTCGTTGATTAAATGTCAACAATTTTAGTATAGTGATACCTTCGGTGCGAAGACGATGGGGCTGATGTTGATAGGGCTGAAACTGTTCGTTGCTTATCTTGTAGCATTTTTCTTTTTTGCCATGACTTGATTGCTTTTCCTTTTGGCGATGCGTACTTTTCTCCGGTTCTTTTGCCCTTTCTCCCTTAATCCAGTGGGGTTCTGTACTATTCCATTTGAGTTCACATTTTCATCTTCTGATTCAGAATGGTGTCGTTCTAAATGGTAGCATACACTTCTACAATCACCAAATACTTCCAACTGCGCCATCTCCGATGGACGCTATGGTGCATGCCACCTACGTCAGCAAATATTGTGTCCTTCAAGTATAAAATTTTTCAAACTGTATTCGTTAAAATATGGAGTGATCTTGTAGTTTATTACCTCAGTAATTACCGCTCTAAAATTAGGGTTGGACATGCTGGAATCCTCCGGAGGCCTTACACCACTTGTTGCCTTCAAAAACAACATAAGTTACTCATTTAATTATAAAGAGAAAATGAAACTTTTCTATTATTTCGTTGATTAAATTTTTACAATTTTAGTATAGTGATACCTTATGTGCGAAGACGATGGGGCTGATGTTGATGGGGCCGAAACTGTTTGTTGCTTGTCCTGCAGAACTTTTCTTTCTTGCCTTCACTAGATTGCTTTTCTTTTTGGCAATGCTTACTTTTCTCTGGTTCTTTTGCCTTTCTCTCTTAATCTAGAGTGATTTAGGACTATTGCGCGTGAGTGCACATTTTCGTCTTCTGATCCAGAATAGTGTCCTTTCAAATTGTAGCACGCACATCGACAATCACCAAATATTTCCATGTGCGCCATCTCCGACGGACGCCACAGTACATGCCACCTACATCAACAAATATTGTGTCCCGTAAGTATAAAATTTTTCTAACTATATTTGTTAAAAAATAGTGTGATCTTATAGTTTATTACCTCAGTTATTGTAGCTCTAACATTAGTGTTGGGCATACTGGAATCCTCCGGAGGCCTTCCACCACTTGTTGCCTTCAAAAACAACATAAGTTGCCCATTTAATTATGAAGTGAAAATGGTACTTTTCCATTTTATTATCGATTAAATTTTAACAATTTCAGTATGGTGATACCTCCAGTACGAAGACGATGGGGCTGATGTTGACAGGGCCGAAACTGGTCGTTACTTGTCTTGCAACATTTTTCTTTCTTACCTTCACTTGGTTGCTTTTCTTCTTGGCGATGCTTACTTTTCTCTTGTTCTTTTGCCCTTTCCTTCTTAATCCAATGGTATACTGGACTATTCTGCTTGAGTTCACATTTTCATATTCTGAGCCAGAATGGTGTCCTTCTAAATAGTAGCATGCACATCTACAATCACACAACATTTCCATGTGCGCCATCTCCGATGGACGCCTTGGTACATGCCACCTACATCAACAAATATTGTGTCCTTTAATTATAAAATTTTTATAACTATATTTGTTAAAATAAATAGTGATCTTGTACTTTATTACCTCAGTAATTGCAGCTCTAACATTAGTGTTAGGCATACTGGAATCCTCCGGAGGCCTTACACCACTTGCTGCCTTCAAAAACAACATAAGTTACTCATTTAATTATAAAGTGAAAATGAAACTTTTCCATTATTTCGTTGATTAAATTTTAAAAATTTTAGTATAGTGATACCTCCAGGGCGAAGACAATGGGGCTGATATTGACAGGACCGAAACTGTTAGTTACTTGTCTTACAGCATTTTTCTTTCTTGCCTGCACTTGACTGCTTTTCTTCTTGGCGTTGCTTCCTTTTCCCTTGTTCTTTTTCCCTTTATCTCTTAATCCGGTGGGATTCTGTGCTATTTCACTTGAGTCCACTTTTTCATATTCTGATCCATAATGGTGTCGTTCTAAATGGCAGCATGCACAACTACAATCACCAAATATTTCCAACTGCAGCTCTCCGTTGGACGTCATGGTACATGCGACCTACATCAACCAATATTGTGTCCTCTAAGTATAAAATTTTTCTAACTATATTTATTAAAATATAGAGTGATCTTATAGCTTATTACCTCAGTAATTGCACCTCTAACATTAGTGTTGGACATACTGGAATCCTTTGGAGGCCTTGCACCACTTTTTGCCTCCAAAAACAACATAAGTCACTCATTTAATTATAAAGTGAAAATGAAACTTTTCCATTATTTCGTTGATTAAATTTTAAAAATTTTAGTATAGTGATAACTCCGGTGTGAAGACGATGGGGCTGATGTTGACAGGGCTGAAATTGTTTCTTGCTTGTCTTGCAACATTTTTCTTTCTTGCCTTCACTTGATTGCTTTTCTTTATGGCGATGCTTACTTTTCTCTTGTTCTTTTGCCCTTTCTCTCTGAATCCAGTGGGATTCTGAACTATTTAGCTTGAGTTTACATTTTCATCTTTTGATGTAGAATGGTGTCCTTGTAAATAGTAGCATGCACATCTACAATTACCAAATATTTTCAAGTGTACCATCTCCAACGGACGCCATGGTACATGCGACCTACATCAGCAAATATTATGTCCTTTAAGTGAAAAATTTTTCTAACTTTATTTGTTAAAATATAGAGTGATCTTATAGTTTATTACCTCAGCAATTGCAGCTCCAACATTAGTGTTGGACATGCTGGAATCCTCCAGAGGCCTTACACCACTTGCTGCTTTCAAAAACAACATGTGTTACTCATTTAATTATAAAGTGAAAATGAAACTTTTCTATTATTTCATTGATTAAATGTCAACAATTTTAGTATAGTGATACCTTCGGTGCGAAGACGATGGGGCTGATGTTGACAGGGCTGAAACTGTTCGTTGCTTATCTTGTAGCATTTTTCTTTTTTGCCATCACTTGATTGCTTTTCTTTTTAGCAATGCTTACTTTTCTCCTGTTCTTTTTCCCTTTCTCTCTTAATCCAGTGGGGTTCTGTACTATTCCGTTTGAGTTCACATTTTTATCTTCTGATTCAAAATAGTGTCCTTCTAAATGGTAGCATGCACATCTACAATCACCAAATATTTCCAACTGCACCATCACCGACGGACGCTATGGTGCAAGCCAACCACATCAACAAATATTGTGTCCTTCAAGTATGGAGTTTTTTTAACTATATTCGTTAAAATATGGAGTAATCTTGTAGTTTATCACCTCAGTAATTGCAGGTATAACATTAGTCCTGGACATGCTGGAATCCTCCGGATGCCTTACACCACTTGTTGCCTTCAAAAACAGCATAAGTTTCTCATTTAATTGTAAAGTGAAAATGAAACTTTTCCATTAGTTCAATTATTAAATTTTAACAATTTTAATATAGTTATACCTCCGGTGCAAAAACGATGGGGCTGATGTTGACAAGGCTGAAACTGTTTGTTGCTTGTGCCGTAGCACTTTTCTTTCTTGCCATCACTTGATTGCTTTTCTTTTCAGCGATGCTTACTTTTCTCTTGTTCTTTTGCCCTTTCTCTCTTAATCCATTGGGATTCTATACTATTCTGCATGAGATCGCATTTTCATCTTCTGATCCAGAATGGTGTCGTTCTAAATGGTTGCATGCACATCTACTGTCACCAAATGTTTCCAACTGCACCATCTCCGACGGACGGCATGGTACGTGCCCCCTACATCAACAGATATTGTGTCCTTCAAGTATAAAATTTTTCTAACTATATTCGTTAATGTACAGAGTGATCTTGTAGTTTATTACCTCAGTAATTACATCTCTAACATTAGTGCTAGACACACTGAAGTCCTCCGGAGGCCTTACATCACTTGTTTCCATAAAAAACAATATAAGTTACTCAATTAATTATAAAGTGAAAATGAAACTTTTCTATTATTTCGTTGATTCAATTTTTACAATCTTAGTATAGTGATACCATAGGTGTGAAGACGATGGGGCTGATGTTGATAGGGCTAAAACTGCTTGTTGCTTGTCCTGCAGCACTTTTCTTTCTTGCCTTTGCTGGATTGCTTTTCTTTTTGGCAATGCTTAATTTTCTCTGGTTCTTTTACCTTTCTCTCTTAATCTAGAGTGATTCAGGACTATTGTGCTTGAGTCCACATTTTCATCTTCTAATCCAGAATGGTGTCCTTCCAAATAGTAGCACGCATATCGACAATCACCAAATATTTCCATGTGTGCCATCTCCGACGAACGCCATGGTACATGCCACCTACATCAATAAATATTGTGTCCCTTAAGTATAAAATTTTTCTAACTATATCTGTCAAAAAATAGAGTGATCTTATAGTTTATTACCTCAGTAATTGCAGCTCTAACATTAATGTTGGGCACACTGGAATCCTCCGGAGGCCTTCCGCCACTTGTTGCCTTCAAAAACAACATAAGTTGCTTATTTAATTATAAAGTGAAAATGGTACTTTTCCATTATATTATTGATTAAATTTTAACAATTTCAGTATGGTGATACCTTCGGCACGAAGACGATGGGGCTGATGTTGACAGGGCCGAAACTGGTTTTGCTTGTCTTGCAACATTTTTCTTTCTTTCCTTCACTTAATTGCTTTTCTTCTTGGCGATGCTTACTTTTCTCTTGTTCTTTTGCCCTTTCCCTATCAATCCAGTGGTATACCGGACTATTTTGCTTGAGTTCACATTTTCATGTTCTGATCCAGAATGGTGTCCTTCCGAATAGTAGTATGCACATCTACAATCACCAAACATTTCCATGTGCGCCATCTCCGACGGACGCCTTGGTACATGCCACCTACATCAACAAATATTGTGTCCTTTAATTATAAAATTTTTATAACTATATTTGTTAAAATAAATAGTGATCTTGTACTTTATTACCTCAGTAATTACAGCTCTAACGTTAGTGTTAGGCATACTGGAATCCTCCGGAGGCCTTACACCACTTGTTGCCTTCAAAAACAACATAAGTTACTCATTTAACTATAAAGTGAAAATGAAACTTTTCCATTATTTCGTTGATTAAATTTTAAAAATTTTAGCATAGCGATACCTCCGGGGCGAAGACAATGGGGCTGATAATGACAAGACTGAAACTGTTAGTTGCTTGTCTTGCAGCATTTTTCTTTCTTGCCTGCACTTGATTGCCTTTCGTCTCGGCGATGCTTACTTTTCCCTTGTTCTTTTGCCCTTTATCTCTTAATCCAGCGGGATTCTGTGCTATTTCGCTTGAGTCCACTTTTTCATATTCTGATCCATAATGGTGTCGTTCTAAATGGCGGCATGCACAACTACAATCACCAAATATTTCCAACTGCAGCATCTCCGACTGACGGCATGGTACATGCGACCTACATCAACCAATATTGTGCCCCTTAAGTATAAAATTTTTCTAACTATATTTATTAAAATACAGAGTGATCTTGTAGTTTATTACCTCAGTAATTGCACCTCTAACATTAGTGTTGGACATACTGGAATCCTCCGGAGGCCTTACACCACTTGTTGCCTTCAAAAACAACATAAGTCACTCATTTAATTATAAAGTGAAAATGAAACTTTTCCATTATTTCGTTGATTAAATTTTAAAAATTTTAGTATAGTGATAGCTCCGGTGTGAAGACGATGGGGCTGATGTTGACAGGGCTGAAATTGTTTCTTGCTTGTGTTGCAGCATTTTTCTCTCTTGCCTTCACTTGATTGCTTTTCTTTATGGCGATGCTTATTTTTCTCTTGTTCTTTTGCCCTTTCTCTCTGAATCTAGCGGGATTCTGGACTATTTTGCTTGAGTTTACATTTTCATCTATTGATCTAGAATGGTGTCCTCGCAAATAGTAGCATGCACATCCATAATCACCAAATATTTTCAAGTGCACCATCTCCGACGGACGCCATGGTGCATGCGACCTACATCAACAAATATTATGTCCTTTAAGTGAAAAATTTTACTAACTATATTTGTTAAAATATAGAATGATCTTATAGTTTATTACCTCAGCAATTACAGCTCTAACATTAGTGTTGGACATGCTGGAATCCTCCGGAGGCCTTACACCACTGGCCGCCTTCAAACACAACATATGTTACTCATTTAATTATAAAGTGAAAATGAAACTTTTCTATTATTTCATTAATTAAATGTCAAAAATTTTAGTACAGTGATACCTTCGGTGCGAAGACAATGGGCCTGATGTTGACAGGGCTGAAATTGTTCGTTGCTTATCTTGCAGAATTTTTCTTTTTTGCCATCACTTGATTGCTTTTGTTTTTGGCAATGCTTACTTTTCTCCTGTTCTTTTGCCCTTTCTCTCTTAATCTAGTGGGGTTCTATACTATTCCATTTGAGTTCACATTTTCATCTTCTGATTTAGAATGGTGTCCTTCTAAATGGTAGCATACACATCTACAATCACCAAATATTTCCAACTGCACCATCTCCGACGGACGCCATAGTGCATGCCACCCACATAAACAAATATTGTGTCCTTCAAGTATGAAATATTTCTAACTATATTCGTTAAAATATGGAGTGATCTTGTTGTTTATCACCTCAGTAATTGCAGCTATAACATTAGTGTTGGACATGCCGGAATCCTTCGGATGCCTTACACCACTTGTTGCCTTCAAAAAAAAACATAGGTTACACATTTAATTATAAAGCAAAAATGAAACTTTTCTACTATTTCGTTGATTAAATTATAACAATTTTAGTATAGTGATATTTTCGGTGTGAAGACGATGGGGCTGATGTTAACTGTTTGCTGCTTGTCTTGCAGCATTTTTCTTTCTTGCCTTCACTTGATTGCTTTTCTTCTTGGCAATGCTTAATTTTCTCTTGTTCTCTTGCCCTTTCTCTCTGAATCGAGTGGGATTCTGGACTACTCCACTTGAGTTCACATTTTCATCTTCTGATCCAGAATGGTGTCCTTCCAAATAGTAGCATGCACATCTGCAATCACCAAATATTTCCAAGTGCATCATCTCCGACGGACGACATGGTACATGCCAACTGCATCAACAAATATTGTGTCATTTAAGTTTAAAATTTTTCTAACTATATTTGTCAAAATATAGAGTGATCTTGTAGTTTATTACTGCAGTAATTGCAACTCTAACATTAGTGTTGGAGATGCTGGAATCCTCCGGATGCCTTACACCACTTGTTGCCTTCAAAAACAACATAAGTTTCTCATTTAATTGTAAAGTGAAAATGAAACTTTTCCATTATTTCAATTATTAAATTTTAACAATTTCAGTATAGTGATACCTCCGGTGCAAAAACGATGGGGCTGACGTTGACGGGGCTGACGTTGACAGCGCTGAAACTGTTTGTTGCTTGTGTTGCAGCATTTTTCTTTCTTGCCATCCCTTGATTGCTTTTCTTTTTGGCGATGCTTACTTTTCTCTTATTCTTTTGCCCTTTCTCTCTTAATCCATTGAGATTCTGCACTATTTTGCTTGAGATTGCATTTTCATCTTCTGATCCAGAATGGTGCCGTTCTAAATGGTAGCATGCACATCTACAGTCACCAAATATTTCCGACTGCACCATCTCCGACGGACGCCATGGTGCATGCCTCCTACGTCAACAAATATTGTGCCCTTCAAGTGTAAAATTTTTCTAACTATATTTGTTAAAATACAAAGTGATCTTGTAGTTTATTACCTCAGTAATTACATCTCTGACATTAGTGTTAGACATACTGAAGCCCTCCGGAGGCCTTACACCACTTGTTGCCATAAAAAAACAACATAAGTTATTCAATTAATTATAAAGTGAAAATGAAACTTTTCTATTATTTCGTTGATTAAATGTTTACAATTTTAGTATGGTGATACCCCAGGTGCGAAGACGATGGGGCTGATGTTGATCGTGCTGAACCTGTTTGTTGCTTGTCCTGCAGCACTTTTCTTTCTTGCCTTCACTGGATTGCGTTCCTTTTTGGCAATGCTTACTTTTCTCTGGTTCTTTTGCGTTTCTCTCTTAATCTAGAGTGATTCAGGACTATTGCGCTTGTGTCCACATTTTCATCTTCTGATCCAGAATGGTGTCCTTTCAAATAGTAGTATGTACATCGACAATCACCAAATATTTTCATGTGCGCCATCTCCGACGGACGCCATGGTACATGCCACCTACATCACACAAATATTATGTCCCTTAAGCATAAAATTTTTCTAACTATATTTGTTAAAAAATAGAGTGATCTTGTAGTTTATTGCCTCAGTAATTGCATCTCTAACATTAGTGTTGGGCCTACTAGAATCCTCCGGAGGCCTTCCACCACTTGTTGCCTTCAAAAATAACATAAATTGCTCATTTAATTATAAAGTGAAAATGGTACCTTTCCATTATTTTATTGATTAAATTTTAACAATTTCAGTATAGTGATACCTCCCGTATGAAGACGATGGGGCTGATGTTGACAGGGCCGAAACTATTTGTTGCTTGTCTTGCAACATTTTTCTTTCTTGCCTTCACTTGATTGCTTTTCTTCTTAGAGATGCCTACTTTTCTCTTGTTCTTTTGCCCTTTCCCTCTTAATCCAATGGTATACTGGACAATTCTGCTTGAGTTCACATTTTCATATTCTGATCCAGAATGGTGTCCTTTCGAATAGTAGCATGCACATCTACAATCACCAAACATTTCCATGTGCGCTATGTCCGACGGACACCTTGGTACATGCCCCCTACATCAACAAATATTGTGTCCTTTAATTATAAAATTTTTACAACTATATTTGTTAAAATAAATAGTGATCTTGTACTTTATTACCTCAGTAATTGCAGCTCTAACATTAGTGTTAGGCATACTGGAATCGTCCGGAGGCCTTACACCACTTGTTGCCTTCAAAAACAACATAAGTTACTCATTTAATTATAAAGTGAAAATGAAACTTTTCCATTATTTCGTTGATTAAATTTTAAAAATTTTAGTATAGTGATACCTCCGGGGCGAAGACAATGGGGCTGATATTGATAGGACCAAGACTGTTAGTTGCGTGTCTTGCAGCATTTTTCTTTCTTGCCTTCACTTGATCGCTTTTCTTCTTGGCGATGCTTACTTTTCCTTTGTTATTTTGCTCTTTATCTCTTAATCCGGTGGTATTCTGTGCTATTTCGCTTGAGTCCACTTTTTCATATTCTGATCCATAATGGTGTCGTTCTAAATCGTAGCATGCACAACTACAATCACCAAATATTTCCAACAGTAACATCTCCGACGGACGGCATGGTACATGCAACCTACATCAACCAATATTGTGTCCTTTAAGTACAAAATTTTTCTAACTATATTTATTAAAATATAGAGTGATCTTGTAGTTTATTACCTCAGTAATTGCACCGCTAACATTAGTGTTGGACATACTGGAATCCTCCGGAGGCCTTACACCCCTTGTTGCCTTCAAAAACAACATAAGTCACTCATTTAATTATAAAGTGAAAATGAAGCTTTTCCATTGTTTTGTTGATTAAATTTTAAAAATTTTAGTATAGTGATACCTCTGGTGCGAAGACGATGGGGCTGATGTTGACAGGGCTGAAATTGTTTCTTGCTTATCTTGCAGTACTTTTCCTTCTTGCATTCACTTGATTGCTTTTCTTTATGGCGATGCTTACTTTCCTCTTGTTCTTTTGCCCTTTCTCTCTGAATCCAGTGGGATTCTGGGCTATTCTACTTGAGTTTACATTTTCATCTTTTGATCTAAAATGGTGTCCTTGCAAATGGTAGCATGCACATCTACAATCACCAAATATTTTCAATTGCACCATCTCCGACCGACGCCATGGTACATGCGACCTACACCAACAAATATTATGTCCTTTGAGTAAAAAATTTTTCTAACTATATTTGTTAAAATATAGAGTGATCTTATAGTTTATTACCTCAGCAATTGCAGCTCCAACATTAGTGTTGGACATGCTGGAATCCTCCGGACGCCTTACACCACTTGCTGCCTTCAAAAAAGTTGATTATATTTAGTTTTGATGATAACAAATCCAAGAGTAACATATTTGTCTAAGTAATGTTGTTCCAAACAAGCTCTCCAAACAGGGCCTAATACACCGTTGTTCCTACACCGCTGTTTGTGATATTTTATTAACCTGGTGGCTAAATGTTGAGAACAAGTCTTAGGAACAGGTTCCGAGCTTCAGTGACACAAGATCAGCAAACAACACATATGGTTTAAGTCTTGAGGAACATTCAGCTACACAAGATCACCCAAGGAATCAAGGTGACCAAGGTGTTTTGGAGCAGCATATTCACTCTTGACAAGACAACTAATTCTTACAAGGAGTCTTGGTTAATTTAGTTTTTATCTTTTAGACTCTTGTTAATATGCCAATCTTGAAAGTATCATTTTTAGCACTTCTTGAAAACGGTTTTCGAAAAGTTGCTTTGGGACACCATTTCCAAACAACCCTGCAAACAGGGTGCCTAGGGTGTTCTCAAAAACTACAGCAGCTACATCAGTCTTATCTGAAAATTTGCTTCGGTTGGCTGCCAGATCTAAAAAGATTTGTTTTGAATTTGAAAAAAAAAATTGCAAAACCGTTTTTGCTAAAGATTTCTCTTGAAAGATTCTTATCCCTTATTTTTAGGTCTTGATTGAATTTGGGATAAATCAAGATTTTATTCTTTTCAAGCTAGATTACTCGGCCAAGATATTTTAAGAAAATCTTCTCTCCTCTCTTAGCCGTTGGAAATCTTTGGTGAATCTTCTAAGCGACTAAAAATAGAGGATTTTCCCTATCTTTTGAAAAGAATAGCCGTTGGGTTGTGCGTTTAAATATTGAAATTCTCTCTCCCATTTGACAATCCGGTTTTTACAAAGAAGTAAGAGATTTTTAGAGCTGAATTTCAAAGAGAAAAACCGTGAGAAGATTGTGCTTAACTGAGCTTTCAATTTCTTGGCATAATAGGACTTCATTGTACCTTACATCTGCTTAAGTCAGAAGCACCCCAGTAAGGTGTTTTGTACTCCTGTTCTCAGAACAGAAAGTGAGTGAGTGTGTCCTCAGTCGTGTGGACTTTGGACGTGTCCTATCTGGTGAGATTGGACGTGGTGTAACCTGTCTTAGGGAAGAAGGTTACGTGGGTTACAAGTTGTAACAAGGAGTGTTGCTTTTGTAACGTTTTCAGCCCGTTAGTGAAGTGGTTAAATCCTACACGAGGTAGGTCGTGGTTTTTCACACCTCAGTTGGGCTAGAGGTGTTTTCCACCTAAAAATTATGTGTGCTTTATTTCCGCATTTATTACTTTGAATACTGAATCAATTGAGAACAACCGCTACAAACAAGGCGTAAGGTTGTTTGTGATTTACAAACAATCTCTGCAATCAAGTGCTATGGTTGTTTGTCAGTTATTAGGCGAAAATCGACCACCACAATTCACCCCCCTCTTGTGGTTGTGTACTCTTAGAATTCAACAAGTGGTGTCAGAGCGGGTTCTCTCAAAAGGGCTAGCACCTTGAGAGATTCTGAAGATGAGTACACCACAAGGAATCCTTGAAGGGCAATCCATTACTCGTCCACCCTATTTCAATGGCTAACATTATAGTTGGCGGAAGAATAGGATGGAGAACTATATGCAGGCAGAAGATTATGAATTATGGATGCTCATCAAGAACGGGCCCCTTGTTCCCACCAAGGTGCTTGAAGATGGTAAGAAGGTTCCCAAGGAACCCATAGAGTTTGATGGTGAAGACTATAAGAAAATGGAAAAGAATGCCAAGGCTAAGAAGCTATTATATTTTGGCCTAGGTCCTGATGAATATACACGTATCTCGGAGTGTGAGTCAGCTCAGGAGATATGGAATGCCCTCCAAGTAGCTCATGAAGGAACAAGTCAAGTCAAACAATCACGTATTGAGCTACTTATGAGGCAATGTGAGTTGTTTGATATGGGTGATCGTGAGAACGTGATGGATATGTACACATGCTTCACCCACATAACAAACGGGCTAAAATCCCTGGGAAAATCCTTCACCACAGAAGAGCTGGTGAGGAAGATTCTAAGGATTTTGCCTCGGTCTTGGGAAGCGAAGGTGACAGCCATCCAAGAAGCTAAAGACATGAACAAGATCACCCTCGACGAGTTGATTGGCAATCTTCAAACCTATGAACTCAGAAAGAACTCACAACAAAAAGAGGAGCAGAAGAAGGATCGTGGGCTTGCCTTGAAAGCACAAGAGGATGATGACTCTGACCTTGAGGATGAAGAGATGGCCTTAATGACAAGAAAGTTCAAGAAATTCCTCAAAAAGGTCAAAGAAAACAGCAAAAGAAAAGACTTCAGTAAGTCCAGAAACACCCCCCGAGAACAGTTCACAGGGTGTTTCAAGTGTGGCAAACCAGATCACATTGTGAAGAACTGTCCACTACTTCGAGAAGAGCAAGAGCAAGAACACCCCAGGAAATAAGGTAGAAAACAAGCTGCAAGCAGTTCTGGGAGACGATTCTCGATGGCTATGCTTGCTGCCTGGGGAGATTCCTCTGAGGATGAAGGTGAGTCTGAAACTGATGAAGGTGTTGTAGCTCTCATGGCACAAAGTGACACGGATTCAGATGATGAATCAACAAACAGTCTTACTGATCTCAAGAACAAGGTACGTGGTCTCAATAAAGCAACTCTCGAAGAACTTTTGTATACCTTGATGGATACTTGTGCTGAATTGAAACGAGATGTCCGAGACCTAGAACTAGAAAATGAGATCCTTAAAAATGAAAAACTGGGCTTACATGAAAATATTAATACGCTCAAAGAAAACCTCTTTATAAAAGAAGGAGATTATTCTCGAATGGAGGAAAAACTCTTTGAGGTGGAAGGAATGGTTGAGTCCTTGCTCAGGGAGAACAAGGGTTTGCATGCTAATATAGAAAAACTGGAAACCGAGCTTATCACAACCAAGCGCTGGAACAAGTCCTCACAAGCCCTTGATTGGTTAAACACTCACCACAGTCGAAACAAAAAGGGACTTGGATATAAGCCTAAACGAACAGTTTACCCAATTCATAGAAAGTATGTGGGATTACCTGAAAACATTGTTTGCTTTCATTGTGGTAAAACTGGTCACTATCGATATTCATGTCCTCTGAGAAGGTATGTCATTGAAAAAAATGAAAGGTATGTGAAACAAATCTGGATTAGAAAAGATGAGCTTTACTTGTCTAAAAGAATGGGACCCAAGTGGATCTGGGTTCCCAAAACTAACCTGTGATTTGTTTTGCAGGCTGAAGTGAGAGAGAACAACCCCACAAACAACCCAGCAAACAGGGTAAGAAACACCCTGTCAAACAGATCAGAAAACAACCTTGAAAACAGGCAGCTGTGGTATGTTGATAGTGGGTGTTCGCGACATATGACTGGAGAAAAATCAAACTTTCTCTCACTTACAGCTTCAACTGGTGGGAGCGTGGCTTTTGGCAACGGCAAGTCTGGGACAATTGTCGGTGTAGGTAGCATTGGTAAAACTCTCTCCCACTCAATTGATAATGTGCACTTAGTTGATGGTTTAAAGCATAATTTACTAAGTGTGTCCCAACTGTATGACAAGAACAACCTAGGGGTGTTCTCACGAACACATTGCTTGGTTGTCAATGTCAACACAAGAGATGTCGTATTAAGGGGGAAGCGACACAAAAATGTTTAAAAAGTATGTATTTCCACTCTTCCCCAAAACAACCTGACTTGTTTGAGTGCTGTGAATGATGACATAATGCTCTGGCACAAGAGACTAGGTCATGCAAGCCTTACTCTTTTAAACAAACTTGTTTCAAAAGACCTGGTTATTGGACTACCTTCCATCAAATTTAATGATGACAAGGTATGTGAAGCTTGTGCAAAAGGCAAACAAGTCAGATCTTCTTTTAAATCGAAAAAATGTGTAAGCACTACCCGACCTCTAGAATTATTACACATTGATTTGTGTGGTCCCATGAGGATAACTAGTAGAGGTGGGAAAAAGTATGTGCTTGTTGTAGTGGATGATTACTCTCGATTTACTTGGACCTTGTTTTTGGCATCCAAAGATGAAACCTTTGAGAATTTTATTGCCTTTCTCAAAAAGGTTGAAAAGAGAGTAGGACACTCCTTAATTAGCTTGAGATCTGATCATGGAACTGAGTTTGAAAATGCAAGTTTTATCAACTATTGTAATGAACATGGTGTTGATCATAACTTCTCAGCTCCAAGAACACCCCAACAAAATGGGGTGGTTGAGTGCAAAAATCGCACCCTGGAAGACATGACCAGAACAATGCTTATTGCTAGTGGTCTTCCTAGGTATTTCTGGGCAGAAGCATTGAACACCTCATGTTACATTATAAATAGATGCATGATCAGACCCATTTTGAACAAAACTCCTTATGAACTTTTCAAGGGCAGAAAACCCAATATTACGCACCTAAGAACATTTGGTTGTAGGTGTTTTGTGCATAATAATGGGAAGGATGCCTTAGGAAAGTTTGACCCTAGGAGTGATGAGGCAATATTTCTTGGCTATTCTTCTCACAGCAAGGCATACAAAGTCTTTAACAAAAGGACCTTGTGTGTTGAGGAAAGTGTGCATGTGCTTTTTAATGAATCTAACTTGTTGAGTGAGAATGATGCACAGGAAGATGAACTTGAATTAGGTCTTGTTCGAAAAGAAGTGTTGCTCCAAGATAAACGAGGTAAGAACACCATGGAGAAAACAACTCCTGAAGGTGTTCCTCAGAACAGCAGGCAAGGTGAACACCAAACAGGGGGAAACACCGTTGAAACCTGTTCGGGACCATGTTCTTCAGGAACAGGCTTACAAACAGGTGCAGAAACAGGCTCAGGAGATGATCGTAAGCTTGATATTACGACTAGAGTAGAGCATGGGTCTGTGGATCCTCTTACTCCACGACCATGGAAGTACCATAGTTCGCACCCCCTTGATCAAATTCTGTCTGATATTAACAGTGGAGTGCAAACTAGGTCTAAGCTTAAGAATTTCTGTGCTTTCTATGCTTTTCTCTCTAATATTGAGCCAAAGAGTGTGAATGAAGCTCTTGCAGATTCAGATTGGGTCACGGCAATGCAAGAAGAGCTCCATCAATTTGAAAGAAACAAAGTATGGCACCTTGTACCTAAACCTGCAGAGAGAACAATCATTGGAACCAAGTGGGTGTTCCGAAACAAACTGGATGAGTCAGGAACAGTCACTAGGAACAAGGCACGGCTGGTTGTTCAAGGGTATAATCAAGAAGAAGGGATCGATTATGAAGAAACCTTTGCACCAGTTGCTAGAATTGAGGCTATTCGAATCTTAATAGCCTTTGCAGCTCATATGGAAATCAAGCTATATCAAATGGACGTGAAAAGTGCATTTCTCAACGGATACCTTAAAGAAGAGGTGTATGTCAAACAACCCCCTGGTTTTGAAAACAGTGAATTTCCTAACCATGTTTTCAAACTTGACAAAGCTCTTTATGGCCTAAAACAAGCTCCTAGAGCTTGGTACGAACGGTTGTCAAGTTTTTTAATTGAAAATGATTTTAGAAGAGGCAAGGTAGACAATACCTTGTTTCTAAAATCTAAGGGGGAACATTTATTGATTGTCCAAATATATGTTGATGACATTATATTTGGTGCAACTCATCATGATTTATGCAATGAATTTTCAAATATGATGAGGAGTGAGTTTGAGATGAGCATGATGGGTGAGCTTAACTTTTTCTTAGGCTTACAAATCAAGCAAACTCCAAACGGCACCATGATCCATCAACAAAAGTATATCAAGGAGCTACTTAAGCGTTTTGGGATGGAGTTGGCCAAACCCGTAGACACTCCTATTTCTCCTTCAACCAGGTTGGTTATGGATGATGGGAGTCCCTCAGTTGAGGAGAAACTCTATAGGGGCATGATTGGGTCACTCCTATACCTAACCGCTAGTAGACCAGATATTGTTTTTAGTGTTGGTTTATGTGCCCGTTTTCAGTCTAATCCTAAGGAAACTCATCTTAAGGCTGTGAAACGGATACTAAGATATTTGAAACATACACCCAATTTAGCCTTATGGTATCCTAGAGGTTGCAATTTTGATCTTGTTGGATATGCTGATGCTGACTATGCTGGATTCCTAGTTGATAGAAAGAGTACCTCAGGTATGGCTCACTTTCTTGGACCTTGTTTGGTATCTTCGGCTACCAAGAAGCAACATTCTGTTGCCATGTCCACAGCAGAAGCTGAATATGTTGCAGCAGCTTCATGTTGTGCTCAACTGTTGTGGATAAGGCAACAGCTTAAGGACTTTTGTGTTGACACTGGATGCATTCCTATTTTTTGTGATAACACAAGTGCAATTAACATTGCCAAAAATCCATGTCAACATAAAAGAACAAAGCATATTGACATTCGACATCATTTCTTGAGAGATAATGTTGAAAAGGGTTTAATCTCTATGAATTTTTGCACAACGGAAAATCAAATTGCTGATATATTCACTAAGGCACTAGCTAGAGATCAATTTGAGAGAAATAGATTGGAACTAGGGTTGGTGAGAACACCCTGAGATACCTGTTTCCAGAACATGAACTGGGTTTGGTAAGATCAACCTTTACACCCTGTTCTCTCCCCCTGTTTGCAAATCTTATTAACAACGGATGTGATTGCATACACTCGAATTGCGTGCATTTTGTCTCTACTTATCCACTTAGTGCAGCATAAGGGGATGTACTGGAGCCGCCTTAATACCATTAAGTCCAATCAAGATCAGACGGCAAAGAACAGGCATAACGAAGAGAATAGGTACGCCCCTTGGTTGCTCGATGTGTTTTCTTTCCTTCCCAAGGCACAAGCTTTTAATGCTCACACCCGTTGCAAACCGAGAAATCTTCTAAAGATTTTGGGTGCTCTCTCTCTCTCTCTCTCTTTATATGCCCTGTTCTCAGTTCTGCCATTCATCTCGCACACAAGCAAAACCTGATAACCCTGCAAAAACCTTAAACCCTAATCTCTCTCTTCTAGCAGCAATGGCTCCCAATAACTCCTCTCCATCAAAAGCCCTTGTTCTTGCATCCTCAATCCCTGCTCCCCCTCGCCCAATCCTGTACAAGCCTTTCAAATTCCTGAAAAGCTTGTCCCTACAATCAGTGGGAATGGGGATGGATGATAATCCCTTTGAGTGTGGAAGGGAATTGGTGTTCCTTGTAGGGACAATTGGTTGTCCCATTAAAGTCGAGTCAGAGGGTACACTATCGGGGTCTCAAGACCAACTCTTGGAAACCCCTGAAGGGTTTAATTTTGAGCCCTGTTCTTCTGGGTTGTTTCCTGACACAGCGACAGAAACAGGGGCTGCCTCTATCGAAGGTGTGTATGTGGAGGATCTGAATGTCGACTTCCAAGGGAAGTCGAATGAGACATCAGAGGAGAGTTTAGAGAAGGATTCTCTCCCTGAGGCTGAAACCCCCACTCCGGTCGCTCAAACTGGAGAGAAAAGGAAAAGGGTGAAAATAGTGGCCAGGCGTAGCAGAACGCCAAGAACAAGGCCATAACCAAGGTCTCAGCCCTCTCAAACTCCCTCTTCTCCACAATCCTCCAAGCCTTCTCGCAAATCTGCGAGAATAGCTTTTCAATCCTCTCACTGTATCTCCAAACCCTCTACTCCTGTCATCGAGGAGATTTCCTCCTCTTCTACCGAAGGGTTCTCGAGTTCTGACTCTGAGAACTCCACCATCAAACAGGGGACGCCGGTGTTCTCTGAGTCTTCTGAAGAACAAATCCCTCCAAAATCAACCTCTAAACCTGCTGTGAAGCCCTCTCCTGCAAAAACACCCCTCAAGCGAAAGCCCAGAACAACCCCCCTACCAGAAGCTACCACCTCTGTTCCTGCCCCCAAACGCCCAAAGCAGTTCACTCCCTCTCCTATGTCTGACAAACATGCGCAGTTGCTTAAGCGCAATGTCGTCAGGGGGAAGGTAGTGAATGTAAGCTTTTTCGAGGAACAGGGTCTGGGGGTGTTCCTGACCAAGTTGCGCGCTCAAGGCTGGCTCGACTTGTTTGCAAACACCCAGCTGGGGTGTTCTGTGCCTAAGTTGGCTGAGTTTTACGCCAACTGCAATGTCACCGAAGGGGTGGTGACTAGTTTTGTGAATGGGCAACACATTAAGGTTGATGCGCCCACACTTGGGAAAATTTTGGGAGTACCCTCCCAAGGCATTGACGTATATGTGAGGGAAGACAAAACAGCCCTAGAAACAGCCAGGCTCCTAGAGGTGGCCCAACGCCTTAGTCAAAAACAGGGCCTGAGAACACCCCTCTCTGTTAAGAAGGGTGAAATGACCTCCCTGCACCAACTATTGTTTATGTTCACTATCAAGAACATAATTCCGCAAGGTCAAGGGCGAAACTCAGCGGATGCCCTCGATCAATGCCTGGTGGACTTACTGGATCGGGAGGAACCAATCAACCTCCCTGCAATCATGATTCGCCACATAGGGCGAATTGCAAACACCACCCGGGCCCTTGATCTTAGATATGGGTTTCTGCTAACAAGGGTGTTTGAGCACCTTGGGATAGTGCTCACACGGCGAGTGGAGGCCCAAGTCGTTGATGAGATTGGAATTGACACTCTGCTCGGGTGTGGCTATGAGGTTGGCGAAGGGTCAGTCTCCAAACAGGGTCGTCGACCACCTCGACCACCTGTTTCTGGGCAACCTTCCATCAAACTTGAGGCTGTTTTTGAGGACAATGCTCGCCTCAAGGATGAGCTCTCAGCTGTCAAGGCTGCTCTTGCTGAGGAGCAAGCCCTCTCCGCCAAACGCCATGAGGAATTGCTTGCCCTTCTCTCCACTCTTGCCCCCAGCATTCCTCCTCTGCAAACGAGACCACCCCCTGCAACCTGATTCTCTAGGCTGTTCTCTTGTCTCCTCCCATCTTCGTTTTTGGCATTGTACTGTTTTTAATGCAATATCTCCTTAATGATGCTTCTTGCACCTTATGCTCTATATTTCTTTTCTTGCATTTATACTGTTGTTTATGCTTTTTAATGATGCCAAAAGGGGGAATAAGACCATATGAATAAAACCATATGACGTGCTCTATGACCTAGCACCTAGAGGATCCCTATTAGCATTAAACGTTTTTAAGCTTTTTACTTTTGTCAATATGGTCACTTGGTTTGTCATCATCAAAAAGGGGGAATTTGTTAATTATATTTAGTTTTGATGATAACAAATCCAAGAGTAACATATTTGTCTAAGTAATGTTGTTCCAAACAAGCTCTGCAAACAGGGCCTAATACACCGTTGTTCCTACACCACTGTTTGTGATATTTTATTAACCTGGTGGCTAAATGTTGAGAACAAGTCTTAGGAACAGGTTCCGAGCTTCAGTGACACAAGATCAGCAAACAACACATATGGTTTAAGTCTTGAGGAACATTCAGCTACACAAGATCACCCAAGGAATCAAGGTGACCAAGGTGTTTTGGAGCAGCATATTCACTCTTGACAAGACAACTAATTCTTACAAGGAGTCTTGGTTAATTTAGTTTTTATCTTTTAGACTCTTGTTAATATGCCAATCTTGAAAGTATCATTTTTAGCACTTCTTGAAAACGGTTTTCGAAAAGTTGCTTTGGGACACCATTTCCAAACAACCCTGCAAACAGGGTGCCTAGGGTGTTCTCAAAAACTACAGCAGCTACATCAGTCTTATCTGAAAATTTGCTTCGGTTGGCTGCCAGATCTAAAAAGATTTGTTTTGAATTTGAAAAAAAAAATTGCAAAACCGTTTTTGCTAAAGATTTGTCTTGAAAGATTCTTATCCCTTATTTTTAGGTCTTGATTGAATTTGGGATAAATCAAGATTTTATTCTTTTCAAGCTAGATTACTCGGCCAAGATATTTTAAGAAAATCTTCTCTCCTCTCTTAGCCGTTGGAAATCTTTGGTGAATCTTCTAAGCGACTAAAAATAGAGGATTTTCCCTATCTTTTGAAAAGAATAGCCGTTGGGTTGTGCGTTTAAATATTGAAATTCTCTCTCCCATTTGACAATCCGGTTTTTACAAAGAAGTAAGAGATTTTTAGAGCTGAATTTCAAAGAGAGAAACCGTGACAGGCTTGTGCTTAACTGAGCTTTCAATTTCTTGGCATAATAGGACTTCATTGTACCTTACATCTGCTTAAGTCAGAAGCACCCCAGTAAGGTGTTTTGTACCCCTGTTCTCAGAACAGAAAGTGAGTGAGTGTGTCCTCAGTCGTGTGGACTTTGGACGTGTCCTATCTGGTGAGATTGGACGTGGTGTAACCTGTCTTAGGGAAGAAGGTTACGTGGGTTACAAGTTGTAACAAGGAGTGTTGCTTTTGTAACGTTTTCAGCCCGTTAGTGAAGTGGTTAAATCCTACACGAGGTAGGTCGTGGTTTTTCACACCTCAGTTGGGCTAGAGGTGTTTTCCACGTAAAAATTGTGTGTGCTTTATTTCCGCATTTATTACTTTGAATTTCGCTACTGAATCAATTGAGAACAACTGCTACAAACAAGGCGTAAGGTTGTTTGTGATTTACAAACAATCTCTGCAATCAAGTGCTACGGTTGTTTGTCAGTTATTAGGCGAAAATCGATCACCACAATTCACCCCCCTCTTGTGGTTGTGTACTCTTGGAATTCAACAAAAAACAACATATGTTACTCATTTAATTATAAAGTGAAAATGAAACTTTTCTATCATTTCATTGATTAAATGTCAACAATTTTAAAATAGTGATACCTTCGGTGCGAAGACGATGGGGCTAATGTTAACAGGGCTGAAACTGTTCGTTGCTTATCTTGTAGCATTTTTTTTTTTTTGCCATCACTTAATTGCTTTTCTTTTTAGCGATGCTTACTTTTCTCCTGTTCTTTTGCCCTTTCTCTCTTAATCTACTGGGGTTCTGTACTACTCTATTTGAGTTCACATTTTCATCTTCTAATTCAGAATGGTGTCCTTCTAAATGGTAGCATGCACATCTACAATCACCAAATATTTCCAACTACACTATCTCCGACGGACGCCATGGTGCATGCCACCCATATCAACAAATATTATGTCCTTCAAGTATAAAATTTTTCTAACTATATTCGTTAAAATGTGGAGTGATCTTGTAGTTTATTACCTCCGTAATTGCAACTATAAGATTAGTGTTGGACATGCTGGAATCCTCCGGATGCCCTACACCACTTGGTGCCTTCAAAAACAATATAAGTTACTCATTTAATTATAAAGTGAAAATGAAACTTTTCTATTATTTCGTTGATTAAATTATAGCAATTTCAGTATAGTGGTACCTCCGGTGTGAAGGCGAAGGGGCTGATTTTAACTGTTTGCTGCTTGTCTTGCAGCATTTTTCTTTCTTGCCTTTACTTGATTGCTTTTCTTCTTGGCGATGCTTACTTTTCTCTTGTTCTCTTGCCCTTTCTCTCTGAATCCAGTGGGATTCCGGACTACTCCACTTGAGTTCACATTTTCATCTTCTGATCCAGAATGGTGTTCTTTCAAATAATAGCATGCACATCTGCAATCACCAAATATTTCTAAGTGCACCATCTCCGACGGACGCCATGGTATATACCACCTGCATCAACAAATATTGTGTCATTTAAGTGTAAAATTTTTCTAACTATATTTGTTAAAATATAGAGTGATCTTGTAGTTTATTACCGCAGTAATTGCAGCTCTAACATTTGTGTTGGACATGCTGGAATCCTCCGGAGGCCTTACACCACTTGTTGCCTTCAAAAACAACATAAGTCACTCATTTAATTATAAAGTGAAAATGAAACTTTTCCATTATTTTGTTGATTAAATTTTAAAAATTTTAGTATAGTGATACCTCCGGTGCGAAGATGATAGGGCTGATGTTGACAGGGCTGAAATTATTTCTTGCTTGTCTTGCAATATTTTTCCTTCTTGTGTTCGCTTGATTGCTTTTCTTTATGGCGATGCTTACTTTTCGCTTGTTCTTTTGCCCTTTTTCTCTGAATCCAGTGGGATTCTGGATTATTCTGCTTGAGTTTACATTTTCATCTTTTAATCTAGAATGGTGTCATTGTAAATAGTAGCATGCACATCTACAATCACCAAATATTTTCAAGTGCACCATCTCCGACGGACGCCATGGTACATGCGACGTACATCAACAAATATTATGTCCTTTAAGTGAAAAATTTTTCTAACTATATTTGTTAAAATATAGAGTGATCTTATAGTTTATTGCCTCAGCAATTGCAGCTCCAACAATAGTGTTGGACATTCTGGAATCCTCCGGAGGCCTTACACCACTTGCTGCCTTCAAAAACAACATATGTTACTCATTTAATTATAAAGTGAAAATGAAACTTTTCTATTATTTCATTGATTAAATGTTAACAATTTTAGAATAGTGATACCTTCGGTGCAAAGATGATGGGGCTGTTGTCGACAGGGCTGAAACTGTTCGTTGCTTATCTTGTAGCATTTTTCTTTTTTGCCATCACTTGATTGCTTTTCTTTTTGGCGATGCTGACTTTTCTCCTGTTCTTTTGCCCTTTCTCTCTTAATCTAGTGGGGTTCTGTACTATTCTATTTGGGTTCACATTTTCATCTTCTGATTCAGAATGGTGTCCTTCTAAATGGTAGCATGCACATCCACAATCACCAAATATTTCCAACTACACCATCTCCAACGGACGCCATGGTGCATGCCACCCACATCAACAAATATTGTGTCCTTCAGGTATAAAATTTTTCTAACTATATTCATTAAAATATGGAGTGATCTTATAGTTTATTACCTCAGTAATTACAGCTATAACATTAGTGTTGGACATGCTGGAATCCTCCGGATGCCTTACACCACTTGGTGCCTTCAAAAACAACATAAGTTGCTCATTTAATTATAAAGTGAAAATGAAGCTTTTCTATTATTTCGTTGATTAAATTATAACAATTTTAGTATAGTGACACCTCCGGTGTGAAGGCAATGGGGCTGATGTTAACCGTTTGCTGCTTGTCTTGCAGCATTTTTCTTTCTTGCCTTCACTTGATTACTTTTCTTCTTGGCGATGCTTACTTTTCTCTTGTTCTCTTGCTCTCTTGCCCTCTCTCTCTGAATCCAGTGGGATTCTGGAGTACTCTACTTGAGTTCACATTTTCATCTTCTGATTCAGAATGGTGTTCTTTCAAATAGTAGCATGCACATCTGCAATCACCAAATATTTCCATCTCCGACAGACGCCATGGTACCTGCCAACTACATCAACAAATATTGTGTCATTTAAGTGTAAAATTTTTCTAACTATATTTATTAAAATATAGAGTGATCTTGTAGTTTATTGCTGCAGTAATTGTAGCTCTAACATTAGTGTTGGACATGCTGGAATCCTCCGGAGGCCTTACACCACTTGTTGCCTTCAAAAAGAACATAAGTTTCTCATTTAATTGCAAAGTGAAAATGAAACTTTTCCATTATTTTAATTATTAAATTTTAGCAATTTCAGTATAGTGATACCTCCTGTGCAAAAACAATGGGGCTGATGTTGACAGGGCTGAAATTGTTTGTTGCTTGTGCTGTAGCATTTTTCTTTCTTGCCATCACTTGATTGCTTTTGTTTTTGACGATGCTTACTTTTCTCTTGTTCTTTTGCCCTTTCTCTCTTAATCCACTGGGATTCTATACTATTCTGCTTGAGATCGCATTTTCATCTTCTGATCCAGAATTGTGTCGTTCTAAATGGTAGCATACATATCTACAGCCGCCAAATATTTCCAACTGTACCATCTCCAATGGACGCCATGGTACATGTCTCCTACATCAACAAATATTGTTTCCTTCAAGTATAAAATTTTTCTAACTATATTCGTTAAAATATAGAGTGATCTTGTAGTTTATTACCTCAGTAATTACAGCTCTAACATTAGTGTTGGACATACTGAAGTCCTTCGGAGGCCATACACCACTTGTTGCCATAAAAAACAACATAAGTTACTCAATTAATTATAGAGTGAAAATGAAACTTTTCTATTATTTTGTTGATTAAATTTTAACGATTTTAGTACGGTGATACGTCAGGTGCGATGACAATGGGGCTGATGTTGATAGGGCTGAAACTATTTGTTGCTTGTCATGCAGCATTTTTCTTTTTTGCCTTCACTGGATTGCTTTTCTCTTTGGCAATGCTTACTTTTCTCTTGTTCTTTTGCCCTTTCTCTCTTAATACAGATTGAATCAGGACTATTGTGCTTGAGTTCCCATTTTCATCTTCTGATCCAGAATGGTGTCCTTCTAAATAGTAGCATGCACATCGACAATCACCAAATATTTCCATGTGCACCATCTCCGACGGACACCATGGTACATGGCACCTACATCAACAAATATTGCGTCCTTCAAGTATAAAATTTTTCTAACTACATTCGTTAAAATATAGAGTGATCTTGTAGTTTATTACCTCAGTAATTACGGCTCTAACATTCGTGCTGGACATACTGAAGTCCTCCAGAGGCCTTCCACCACTTGTTGCCATAAAAAACAACATAAGTTACTCAATTAATTATAGAGTGGAAATGAAACTTTTCTATTGTTTCGTTGATAAAATTTTAACGATTTTAGTATAGTGCTACCTCAGGTGCAAAGACAATGGGGCTGATGTTGATAGGGCTGAAACTGTTTGTTGCTTGTCATGCAACATTTTTCTTTCTTGCCTTCACTGGATTGCTTTTCTTTTTAGCAATGCTTACTTTTCTCTTGTTATTTTGCACTTTCTCTCCTAATCCAGATTGAATCAGGACTATTGCACTTGAGTTCACATTTTCATCTTCTGATCCAGAATGGTGTCCTTCCAAATAGTAGCATGCACATCGATAATCACCAAATATTTCCATGTGCGCCATCTCCGACGGACAGCATGGTACATGGCACCTACATCAACAAATATTGTGTCCTTTAAGTATAAAATTTTTCTAACTATATTTGTTAAAATACAGAGTGATCTTGAAGTTTATTACCTCAGTAATTACAGCTCCGACATTAGTGTTGGCCATATTGGAATCCTCCGGAGGCCTTCCACCACTTGTTGCCTTCAAAAACAACATAAGTTACCCATTTAATTATAAAGTGAAAATGGTACTTTTCCATTATTTTATTGATTAAATTTTAACAATTTCAGTATGGTGATACCTCCCGCATGAAGACGATGGGGCTGATGTTGACAAGGCCGAAACTGTTTATTGCTTGTCTTGCAACATTTTTCTTTCTTGCCTTCACTTGATTGCTTTTCTTCTTGGCGATGCTTACTTTTCTCTTGTTCTTTTTCCCTTTCTCTCTTAATCCAGTCCGATTCTGTACTATTCCTCTTGAGGTCACATTTTCATCTTCTGATCAAGAATGGTGTCCTTCCAAATAGTAGCATGCACACCTACAATCACCAAATATTTCCATGTGCGCCATCTCCAACGGACGCATTGGTACATGCCACCTACATCAACGAATATTGTGTGCTTTAATTATAAAATTTTTCTAACTCTATTTATTAAAATATAGAGTGGTCTTGTACTTTATTACTGTTGAATTAGTATATTCAGTTTTGATGAGAACAAACCCAAGTGTAAAATGCTCTTAAGTAATGTTGCTCCAAACAAAGTTCTCCAAACAGGCATACACTGTTATTTTCAATATGCATCTTAACTTGTTTGCTGAATGTTGAGAACAAGTCTTAAGAACAGGTCTCATACCTTGACGACTCACGCTCAAGTCAAGAACACCACCTCGATGAGTTGATTGTGTGTTAAGATCAGTTTCTGAACTCAAGCAATACAAGAACAACCTGGCAAACAGGCTAGGTGTTTCAAGGACAATCCAGCAAACAGGCCTTTCTGAACTCAAGCGATACAAGAACAACCTGGCAAACAGGTTGGTCTAGGTGGTTGGGGCAGCGTATTCATCTTGAACAAGATCACTAGATCTACAACAAGATGTCTTGGGTAATTTAGGTTTTATTTTTTAAACTCTTGTTAATATGCCAATCTTGAAAAGTCTCTAACTAACCACTCTTGAATCGGTTACGCTATTTGCTTCAGAACACCAAGTTTGAACAACCCTGTAAACAGGGTACCTAGGGTGTTTCTGAAACTGCAACGGCCAAACCCGGTTACTTTGGAAAACTTATTTTGGTTGGCCAAAAGCTCTAATATATTTTGATAAAATTCCAAGACAGCAATTTAAGCTGTAGAAAATCTTTTTGATATGAAAATCCCTTGGGAGATTTGCAAAACTGATTTTGGAAAATATTTACCAAAACCGAAAATATTTCTTTCTTATCCTTTGGGAAGTGATTAATTCAAAATTCAAAGCTGAGATTCTTTCCCATGTATCTCACGGCTATTTTTAAAGGGGAAAAGATAGACTTTTATCTTCCAAAAATCAAATCCCTACAATATTGGGAAAACTCTATCCTCATTGATCTTTTAGCCGTTGGAATTCTTTGTGCTAAGCAAAAATCTTTCTTTGCTAAACATAGCTGATTTTATCACTTCTCCTTGTTTTTGACCGTTGGATTTTTTGTTTAAAAACTCAACATTTCACTCCCATTCAAAGAGAGAAAAAACGAGAAACATACACAACATACGCAAAAAGGGAGAAGTGCAAAAGTGGTTTTTCTAGTGAGAAGAATTTTTCGAGCTACTCTTGAGAAAAGAAAAACCGAGACAAGTTGTGTTTAAGCTGAGCTTTCAAGATATTGGCATACTAGGACCTCATTTTACCTTACATCTGCTTAAATCAGAAGCACCCCCGTAAGGTGTTTTGTAACCCTGATCTTGGATCAGAAGAGTGAGTGAGTGGTCCTCAGTCGTGTGGACTTTGGACGTGTCCAATCTGGTGAGATTTGGACGTGGTGTAACCTTTTTTAGAAAAGAAGGTTACGTGGTTGCAAGTTATAACAAGGTGTGTTACTTTTGTAACGTGTTCAGCCCGTTAGTGAAAGTGGTTAAATCCTACACGAGGTAGGTCATGGTTTTTCACACCTCAGTTGGGCTAGAGGTGTTTTCCACGGAAAAATTGTGTGTGCTTTATTTCCGCATTTATCTTGTTGATTTTCGCCTTTGAGCAAATTGAAAACATCTGGTGCAAACAAGTCAGAAGGTTGTTTGTAATTCGAGAACAACCTCTGCAATCAAGAGGGTGTTTGCCAGTAAGTACGCGAAAATCGAACACCACAATTCACCCCCCTCTTGTGGGTAAGTACTCCTAAATACAACAAGTGGTATCAGAGCAGGTTCTCTCACAAAAGGGCTAACACCTTGAGAGATTCTGAAGATGAGTACACCACAAGGAATCCTTGAAGGGCAATCCATTACTCGGCCACCCTATTTCAACGGCCAACATTATAGTTGGTGGAAGAATAGGATGGAGAACTATATTCAGGCAGAAGATTATGAGTTATGGATGCTCATCAAGAACGGGCCCCTTGTTCCCACCAAGGTGCTTGAAGATGGTAAGAAGGTTCCCAAGGAACCCATAGAGTTTGATGCTGAAGACTATAAGAAAATGGAAAAGAATGCCAAGGCCAAGAAGCTATTATATCTCGGAGTGTGAGTCAGCCCAAGAGATATGGAATGCCCTCCAAGTAGCTCATGAAGGAACAAATCAAGTCAAACAGTCACGTATTGAGCTACTCATGAGGCAATATGAGTTGTTTGATATGGGTGATCGTGAGAACGTGATGGATATGTACACACGCTTCACCCACATAACAAACGAGCTAAAATCCCTGGGAAAATCCTTCACCACAGAAGAGCTGGTGAGGAAGATTCTAAGGATTTTGCCTCGGTCTTGGGAAGCGAAGGTGACAGCCATCCAAGAAGCTAAAGACATGAACAAGATCACCCTCGACGAGTTGATTGGCAATCTTCAAACCTATGAACTCAGAAAGAACTCACAACAAAAAGAGGAGCAGAAGAAGGATCGTGGGCTTGCCTTGAAAGCACAAGAGGATGATGACTCTGACCTTGAGGATGAAGAGATGGCCTTAATGACACGAAAGTTCAAGAAATTCTTCAAAAAGGTCAAAGAAAACAGCAAAAGAAAGGACTTCAGTAAATCCAGAAACACCCCCCGAGAACAGTTCACAGGGTGTTTTAAATGTAGCAAACCAGATCACCTTGTGAAAACTTGCCCTCTACTTCGAAAAGAGCAGGAGTTCGAACAACCCAGAAAACAGGTTCGAAAACAACCTGTGAACACCTCAGGCAAAAGATTCTTGAAGGCTATGCTTGCTGCCTGGGGAGACTCTTCTGAGGATGAAGGTGAATCTGAAAGTGAAGGAGATGCTGTAGCTCTCATGGCACAAAGTGACTCAGACTCAGATGATGAATCCACAAACAGCTTGACTGATCTCAAGAACAAGGTACGTGGTCTCAATAAAGCAACTCTTGAAGAACTTTTATATACCTTGATGGATACTTGTGCTGAATTGAAACGAGATGTCCGAGACCTAGAACTTGAAAATGAAACCCTTAAAAATGAAAAACTAGACTTGTATGAAAATATTAACATGCTCAAGGAAAACCTCTTTATAAAAGAGGGAGATTATTCTCGAGTGGAGGAAAAATTCTTTGAGGGGGAAGGAATGGTTGAGTCTTTGCTCGAAGAGAACAAGAGCTTGCATACTAATATAGAAAACCTGGAAACCAAGCTTGTCACAACCAAGCGTTGGAACAAGTCCTCAAGAGCATTGAATTGGTTAAATACTCACCACAGTAGAAACAAAAAGGGACTTGGATATAAGCCTAAATGAACCATTTACCCAATCCATAGAAAGTATGTGGGATTACCTGAAAACATTGTTTGCTTTCATTGTGGTAAAACTGGTCACTATCAATATTCATGTCCTTCAAGAAGGTATGCCATTGAAAATAATGAAAGGTATGTGAAACAAATCTGGATTAGGAAAGATGAGCTTTATTTGTCTAAAAGAATGGGACCCAAGTGGATCTGGGTTCCCAAAACTAACCCTTGATTTGTTTTGCAGGCTGAAGTGAGAGAGAACAACCCCGCAAACAACCCAGCAAACAGGGTAAGAAACACCCTGGCAAACAGGCAGCTGTGGTATGTTGATAGTGGGTGTTCGCGGCATATGACCGGAGAAAAATCAAACTTTCTCTCACTTACAGCTTCAACCGGTGGGAGCGTGGCTTTTGGAAACGGAAAGTCTGGGACAATTGTCGGTATAGGTAGCATTGGTAAAACTCTCTCCCACTCAATTGATAATGTGCACTTAGTTGATGGTTTAAAGCATAATTTACTAAGTGTGTCCCAACTGTGTGACAAGAACAATCTAGTGGTGTTCTCACGAACACATTGCTTGGTTGTCAATGCCAACACAGGAGACGTTGTATTGAAGGGGACGTGTCACAAAAATGTTTACAAAGTATGTATTTCCACACTTCCCCAAAACAACCTGACTTGTTTGAGCGCTTTAAATGATGACATAATGCTCTGGCACAAGAGACTAGGTCATGCAAGTCTCACTCTTTTGAACAAACTTGTTTCCAAAGGCCTAGTTGTTGGACTACCTTCCATCAAATTCAATGATGACAAGGTTTGTGAAGCTTGTGCAAAAGGAAAACAAGTCAGATTGTCTTTTAAATCAAAAAGGTGTGTTAGCACTACCCGACCTCTTGAATTACTACACATTGATCTATGTGGTCCTATGAGGATAACAAGTAGAGGTGGGAAGAGGTATGTGCTTGTCATAGTGGATGATTACTCTCGATTTACTTGGACCCTGTTCTTGGCCTCCAAGGATGAAACTTTTGAGAATTTTACTGCCTTTCTCAAAAAGGTTGAAAAGAGAGTAGGACACTCATTGGTTAGCTTGAGGTCTGATCATGGTACTGAATTTTAAAATATAAGTTTTACAGAATTTTGTAATACGCATGGTGTTGATCATAACTTCTCGGCCCCAAGAACACCCCAATAGAATGGGGTGGTTGAGCGCAAAAACCGCACCCTAGAAGACATGACTAGGACAATGCTTATTGCTAGTGGTCTCCCTAGGAACTTTTGGGCAGAAGCTTTGAACACATCATGTTACATTATGAATAGATGTATGATTAGACCTATTTTGAACAAAACTCCCTACGAACTCTTCAAAGGCAGAAAGCCCAACATTATGCATTTAAGAACATTCGGTTGTAGGTGTTTTGTGCATAATAATGGGAAGGATGCTTTAGGAAAGTTTGATCCCAAGAGTGATGAGGCAATATTTCTTGGTTATTCCTCTCACAGCAAGGCATACAAAGTTTTTAACAAAAGAACCTTGTGCGTTGAGGAAAGTGTGAATGTGCTTTTTGACGAATCTAACTCGTTGAGTGAGAATAATACACAGGAGGAAAAATTTGAATTAGGTCTTGTTCGAAAAGAAGTGTTGCTCCATGAGAGACAACATAAGAACACCATGGAGACAACAGGCCCAGAAGTTGTTCCTCAAAACGGCAGGCAAGGTGAACACCAAACAGGGGGAAACACCGTTGAACCCTGTTCGGGACCATGTTCTTCAGAACAGGCTTACAAATAGGTGCAAAAACAGGCTCAGGAGGTGTTCGTGAGCCTGATTCTCCAAATATTCCGGCTAGAGTAGAGCATGTGTCTGTGGATCCACTTACTCTACGACCATGGAAGCACCATAGTTCACACCCCCTTGATCAAATTCTGTCTGATATTAACAGTGGAGTGCAAACTAGGTCTAAGCTTAAGAATTTTTGTGCTTTCTATGCTTTTCTCTCTAACATTGAGCCAAAGAATGTGAATGAAGCTCTTGCAGATTCAGATTGGGTCACGGCAATGCAAGAAGAGCTCCATCAATTTGAAAGAAACAGAGTATGGCACCTGGTACCTAAACCTGCAGAGAGAACAATCATTGGAACCAAGTGGGTGTTCCGAAACAAACTGGATGAGTCAGGAACAGTCACTAGGAACAAGGCACGGCTGGTTGTTCAAGGGTATAACCAAGAAGAAGGGATCGATTATGAAGAAACCTTTGCACCAGTTGCTAGAATTGAGGCTATTCGAATCCTAATAGCCTTTGCAGCTCATATGGAAATCAAACTATATCAAATGGACGTGAAAAGTGCATTCCTAAACGGATACCTTAAAGAAGAGGTGTATGTCAAACAACCCCCTGGTTTTGAAAACAGTGAATTTCCTAACCATGTTTTCAAACTTGACAAAGCTCTTTATGGTTTAAAACAAGCTCCTAGAGCTTGGTATGAACGTTTGTCAAGTTTTTTACTTGAAAATAATTTTAGAAGAGGCAAGGTAGACAATACCTTGTTTCTAAAATCTAAGGGGGAACATTTATTGATTGTCTAAATATATGTTGATGACATTATATTTGGTGCAACTCATCATGATTTACGCAATGAATTTTCAAATATGATGAGAAGTGAGTTTGAGATGAGCATGATGGGTGAGCTTAACTTTTTCTTAGGCTTACAAATCAAGCAAACTCTAAACGGCACCATGATCCATCAACAAAAGTATATTAAGGAACTACTTAAGCGTTTTGGGATGGAGTCGGCCAAGCCCATTGATACTCCCATTTCTCCTTCTACTAGGTTGGTAATGGATGATGGGAGTCCCTCAGTTGAGGAGAAACTCTATAGGGGCATGATAGGGTCACTCTTATACCTTACCGCTAGTAGGCCCGACATTATTTTCAGTGTCGGTTTATGTGCTCGTTTTCAGTCTTGTCCTAAAGAGACTCATCTTAAAGCTGTTAAACGGATACTAAGATTTTTGAAACATACACCCAATTTAGCTTTATGGTATCCTGGAGGTTGTAATTTTGATCTTGTTGGATATGCTGACGCTGACTACGCTGGATTCCTAGTTGATAGAAAGAGTACCTCAGGTATGGCTCACTTTCTTGGACCTTGTTTGGTATCTTGGGCTACCAAGAAGCAACATTCAGTTGCCATGTCCACAGCAGAAGCTGAATATGTTGCAGCAGCTTCATGTTGTGCTCAACTGTTGTGGATAAGACAACAGCTTAAGGACTTTTGTGTTGACACTGGATGCATTCCTATTTTTTGTGATAACATAAGTGCAATTAACATTGCCAAAAATCCATGTCAACATAAAAGAACAAAGCATATTGACATTCGACATCATTTCTTGAGAGATAATGTTGAAAAGGGTTTAATTTCTATGAATTTTTGCACAACGGAAAATCAAATTGCTGATATATTCACTAAGGCACTAGCTAGAGATCAATTTGAAAGAAATAGACTGGAACTAGGGTTGGTAAGAACACCCTGAGATACTTGTTTCCAAGACATGAACTAGGTTTGGTAAAAACAACCTCTACACCTTGTTCTCTCCCCTTGTTTGCAAATCTCATTAGCAACTGATGTGATTTATGTACAATGAGTGCATACACTCGAATTGCGTGTTTTTTAAAAGAGTGCAGCATAAGGGGATGTACTAAGGGTCACTGGAGCAACTCTGCCACCCCCAGTTCAAATGAGTCAAAATCAAACGGCAAGGAACAGGCAGGTATCTTGATCGAGCGGAAAGAACAGGTACGTCCCTTGGTTGTTCAATGCGTATGGGAATGTGTTCTCTTTAAACCTCCCTCCTTCCTAAAGCACACGCTTTTAATGTTCTCACCCGTTGTAAATCAAGAGATCTTTAAAAGTTTTTGGGGTGCCCTTTCTCTCGCTTTAAATGCCCTGTTCTCAGTTCTTCTTTTCTGAAACAAACCCCGCAAACAGCCTAAAACCCTAATCTCTCTCCTCTAGCAACAATGGCTTCCAACCACACCTCCAACTCAAAAGCCCTAGTTTGTGCGTCCTCAATCCCTGCTCCCCCGCGCCCAATCTTGTACAAGCCTTTCAGATTTCTGAAAAGCTTGTCCCTAAAATGAGTAGGGATAGGGATGGACGATATTCCCTTCAGTTGTGGAAGGGAATTGGTGTTTCTTGTGGGGTCAATTGCATGTCCCCTTAAAGTAGAGTCAGAGGGTGCACCATCGAGACCTCAAGACAAAATCTTGGAAACCCATGAAGGGTTTAGTGATAATTTCGAACCCTGTTCTTTTGGGCTATTTCCTGAAACAGTGCCAGAAACAGGGAAAGACCCTTTTGACGCCATGTGTGTGGAGGATTTGAATGTCGATGAGACATCAGAGGAGAGTCAGGAGAAGGATTCTCTCCCTGAGGCTGAACTCAATACTCCGGTTGCTCAAACCAGAGAGAAAAGGAAAAGGGTAAAAATAGTGGCCAAGCGCAGCAGAACACCACGAACAAGGCCACAACCAAGGTCTCAGCCCTCTCAAATTCCCTCTTCTCCCAAATCCTCCAAGCCTTCTCGCAAATCTGCCAGAATTGCTTTTCAATCCGCTCCCCGTATCTCCAAACCCTCTGCTCCAATTATCGAGGAGATTTCCTCTTCTTCTACCGAGGAGTTCTCGAGTTCTGACCCTAAGAGCACCTCTTTCAAACAGGGGACACCGGTGTTCTCCGAGTCCTCCGAAGATCAAGCTCCTCCAAAATCCACCTCTAAACCTGCTATGAAGCCCTCTCCTGCAACCTCACCCGTCAAAAGAAAGCCCAGAACAGCTCTCCTACCAGACGCTACCACCTCTGTTCCTCCTCCCAAACGCCCAAAGAAGTCCACTCCCTCTCCTATGTCTGACAAACATGCACAATTGCTTAAGCACAATATCGTTAGGGGGAAGGTAGTGAATATACGTTTTTTTAAGGAACATGGTCTGGGGGTGTTCCTGAGCAAGTTGTGAGCCCAAGGCTGGCTCGACTTGTTTGCAAACACCCAGTTGGGGTGTTATGTGCCTGAGTTGGCTGAGTTTTACACCAACTGTAGTGTCACCAAAGGGGTGGTGGCAAGTTTGGTAAATGGGCAAGGCATTAAGGTTGATGCGCCCACACTTGGGAAAATATTGGGTGTGCCCTCACAAGGCTTTGCTGTGTATGTGAGGGAAGACAAAACTACCCTGGCAACATCCAGGCTCCTTGAGGTGTCCCAACGCCTGAGTCAGAAACAGGGCCTGAGAACACCCCTCTCGGTTAAGAAGGGTGAAATGACCTCCCTGCACCAACTACTGTTTATGTTCACCATCAAGAACATAATTCTGCGAGGTCAAGGGAAAACTCAGCAGATGCCCTCGATCAATGTCTGGTGGACCTACTGGATCGGGAGGAACCAATCAACCTCCCTACAATTATGATTCGCCACATAGGGCGAATTGCAAACACCACCCGGGCACATGATCTTGGCTATGGGTTTCTGCTGACAAGGGTGTTTGAGCACTTTGGGATATTGCTCACACGGAGAGTGGCAGCCCAAATTATTGATGAGATTGGGATTGACACCCTGCTAGGGTGTGGCTATGAGATTGGCGAAGGGTCAGTCTCCAAACAGGGTCGTCGACCACCTCGACCACCTGTTTCTGGGCAACCTTCCATCAAGGTTGAGGCTGTTCTTGAGGACAATGCTCGCCTCAAGGATGAGCTCTCAGCCGTCAAGGCTGCTCTTGCTGAGGAACAAGCCCTCTCCGCCAAACGCCATGAAGATTTGCTTGCCCTTCTCTCCACCCTTGCCCCCAGCATTCCTCCTCTGCAAACTAAACCACCCCCTGCTCCCTGATTGTCAATATCTATTTTTTGTTAGTTTGGCATTGTACTATTTTTTTGCAATGAAATATCTATTTACAATGCTTTATATGCTTTTCTTGCAACCGTCCTGTTGTTCTTGTTTTTTTAATGATGCCAAAAGGGGGAAGAATAGTGTAACCTATTGACAAAGTGTGACGAATGAACCTGACCCTGACTAACTCCTTGTACCTACGTGGATCCCTATCAGCATTAAATTTTTTTTTTTTGGGTCAATATGGACACTTGGTTTGTCATCATCAAAAAGGGGGAAATTGTTGAATTAATATATTCAGTTTTGATGACAACAAACCCAAGTGTAAAATGCTCTTAAGTAATGTTGCTCCAAACAAAGTTCTCCAAACAGGCATACACTGTTATTTTCAATATGCGTCTTAACTTGTTTGCTGAATGTTGAGAACAAGTCTTAAGAACAGGTCTCATACCTTGACGACTCACGCTCAAGTCAAGAACACCACCTCGATGAGTTGATTGTGTGTTAAGATCAGTTTCTGAACTCAAGCAATACAAGAACAACCTGGCAAATAGGCTAGGTGTTTCAAGGGACAATCCAGCAAACAGGCCTTTCTGAACTCAAGCGATACAAGAACAACCTGGCAAACAGGTTGGTCTAGGTGGTTGGGGCAGCGTATTCATCTTGAACAAGATGACTGGATCTACAACAAGATGTCTTGGGTAATTTAGGTTTTATTTTTTAGACTCTTGCTAATATGCCAATCTTGAAAAGTCTCTAACTAACCACTCTTGAATCGGTTGCGCTATTTGCTTTAGAACACCAAGTTTGAACAACCCTGTAAATAGGGTACCTAGGGTGTTTCTGAAACTGCAACGGCCAAACCCGGTTACTTTGGAAAACTTATTTTGGTTGGCCAAAAGCTCTAATATATTTTGATAAAATTCCAAGACAGCAATTTAAGCTGTAGAAAATCTTTTTGATATGAAAATCCCTTGGGAGATTTGCAAAACTGATTTTGGAAAATATTTACCAAAACCGAAAATATTTCTTTCTTATCCTTTGGGAAGTGATTAATTCAAAATTCAAAGCTGAGATTCTTTCCCATGTATCTCACGGCTATTTTTAAAGGGGAAAAGATAGACTTTTATCTTCCAAAAATCAAATCCCTACAGTATTGGGAAAACTCTATCCTTATTGATCTTTTAGCCGTTGGAATTTTTTGTGCTAAGCAAAAATCTTTCTTTGCTAAACATAGCTGATTTTATCACTTCTCCTTGTTTTTGACCGTTGGATTTTTTGTTTAAAAACTCAACATTTCACTCCCATTCAAAGAGGAGAAAAAACGAGAAACATACACAACATACGCAAAAAGGGAGAAGTGCAAAAGTGGTTTTTCTAGTGAGAAGAATTTTTCGAGCTACTCTTGAGAAAAGAAAAACCGAGACAAGTTGTGTTTAAGCTGAGCTTTCAAGATATTGGCATACTAGGACCTCATTGTACCTTACATCTGCTTAAATCAGAAGCACCCCCGTAAGGTGTTTTGTAACCCTGATCTTGGATCAGAAGAGTGAGTGAGTGGTCCTCAGTCGTGTGGACTTTGGACGTGTCCAATCTGGTGAGATTTGGACGTGGTGTAACCTTTCTTAGAAAAGAAGGTTACGTGGTTGCAAGTTGTAACAAGGTGTGTTACTTTTGTAATGTGTTCAGCCCGTTAGTGAAAGTGGTTAAATCCTACACGAGGTAGGTCGTGGTTTTTCACACCTCAGTTGGGCTAGAGGTGTTTTCCACGGAAAAATTGTGTGTGCTTTATTTCCGCATTTATCTTGTTGATTTTCGCCTTTGAGCAAATTGAAAACATCTGGTGCAAACAAGTCAGAAGGTTGTTTGTCATTCGAAAACAACCTCTGCAATCAAGAGGGTGTTTGCTAGTAAGAACGCGAAAATTGAACACCACAATTCACCCCCCCTCTTGTGGGTAAGTACTCCTAAATACAACAATTACCTTAGTAATTGCAGCTCTAACATTAGTGTTAGGCATACTGGAATCCTCCGGAGGCCTTACACCACTTGTTGCCTTCAAAAACAACATAAGTTACTCATTTAATTATAGAGTGAAAATGAAACTTTTCCATTGTTTCGTTGATTAAATTTTAAAAATTTTAGTATAGTGATACCTCCGGTGCGAAGACAATGGGGCTGATATTGACAGGGCCGAAACTGTTTGTTGCTTGTCTTGCAGCATTTTTCTTTCTTGCCTTCACTTGATTGCTTTTCGCCTTAGCGATGTTTGCTTTTCCCTTGTTCTTTTGCCCTTCGTCTCTTAATCTAGTGGGATTCTGTACTATTTTGCTTGAGTTCATGTTTTCATATTCTGATCCATAATGGTGTCGTTCTAAATAGTAGCATGCATGACTACAATCACCAAATATTTCTAACTGCACCATCTCCGACGGACGGCATGGTACATGCGACCCACATCAACCAATATTATGTCCTTTAAGTATAAAATTTTTCTCACTATATTTATTAGAATATAGAGTGATCTTGTAGTTCATTACCTCAGTAATTGACCTCTAACATTAGTGTTTGACATACTAGAATCCTCCGGAGGCGTTACACCACTTGTCGCCTTTAAAAACAACATAAGTCACTCATTTAATCATAAAGTGAAAATGAAACTTTTCCATCGTTTCGTTGATTAAATTTTAAAAATTTTACTATAGTGATACCTCCGGTGCGAAGACGATGGGGCTGATGTTGACAGGGCTGAAATTGTTTCTTGCTTGTCTTGCAGCATTTTTCTTTCTTGCCTTCACCTGATTGCTTTTCTTTGAAGCGATGCTTACTTTTCTCTTGCTCTTCTGCCCTTTCTTTCTGAGTCTAGTGGGATTCTGCACTATTCCACTTGAGTTTAATTTTTCTCTTCTGATCCAGAATGCTGTCCTTTCAAATAGTGGCATGCACATCCACAATCACCAAATATTTTCAAGTGCGCCATCTCTGATGGACGCCATTGTACATGCCACTTACATCAACAAATATTATGTCCTTTAAGTGAAAATTTTTTCTAACTGTATTTGTTAAAATATAGAGTGATCTTATAGTTTATTACCTCAGCAATTACAGCTCCAACATTACTTTTGGACATGCTGGAATCCTCCGAAGCCCTTACACTGCTTGCTGCCTTAAAAAACAACATACGTTACTCATTTAATTATAAAGTGAAAATGAAACTTTTCCATTATTTCGTTGATTAAATATCAACAATTTTAGTATAGTAGCACCTTCGGTGCGAAGACGATGGGGCTGACGTTGACAGGGCTGAAACTGTTCGTTGCTTGCCTTGTAGCATTTTTCTTTCTTGCCACCACTTGATTGCTTTTCTTTTTGATGATGCTTACTTTTGTCCTGTTCTTTTGCCCTTTATCTCTTAATCCAATGGGGTTCTGTACTATTTCGCTTGAGTTCACATTTTCATCTTCTGATTCAGAATGGTGTCGTTGTAAATGGTAGCATGCACATCTACAATCACCAAATATTTCCAACTGCGCCATCCCCGACGGATGCCATGGTACATGCCACCTACATCAACCAATATTGTGTCCTTCAAGTATAAAATTTTTTTAACTGTATTCATTAAAATATAGAGTGATCTTGTAGTTTATTACCTTAGTAATTGCAGCTTTAACATTAGTGTTGGACATGCTGGAATCCTCTGGAGGCCTTACACCATTTGTTGCCTTCGAAAACAACATAAGTTACTCATTTAATTGTAAAGTGAAAATGAAACTTTTCTATTATTTCATTGATTAAATTTTAACAATTTTAGTATAGTGATACATCCTGTGCGCAGACGATGGGGCTGATGTTGACAGGGCCGAAACTGTTTGTTGCTTGTCTTGTAGCATTTTTCTTTCTTGCCTTCACTTGATTGCTTTTCTTCTTGGTGATGCTTACTTTTCTCTTGTTCTTTTGCCCTTTCTCTCTTAATCTAGTGGGATTCTGGACTATTCTGCTTGAGTTCACATTTCCATCTTCTGATCCAGAATGGCATCCTTCCAAATAGTAGCACGCACATCTACAATCACCAAATATTTTCAAGTGCACCATCTCCAACGGATGTCCTGGTACATGCCACCTACATCAGCAAATGTTATGTCCATTAAGGGAAAAATTTTTCCAACTATATTTGTTAAAAGATAGAGTGATCTTGTAGTTCATTACCTCTATAATTGCAACTCCAACATTGGTATTGGACATGCTGGAATCCTCCGAAGGCCTTACACACTCGCTGCCTTCAAAAATAACATATGTTACTCATCTTATTATAAAGTGAAAATGAAACTTTTCTATTATTTCATTGATTAAATTTTAATAATTTTAGTATAGTGATCCCTCCAGTGCGAAGACAATGGGGCTGATGTTGACAGGGCTGAAACTGTTTGTTGCTTGTCTTGCAGCATTTTGTTTTCTTGCCTTCACTTGATTGCATCTCTTCTTGGCGATGCTTACTTTTCTCTTGTTCTTTTGCCCTTTCTCTCTTAATCTAGTGGGACTCTGAAGAATTCCACCTGAGTTCACATCTTCATCTTCTGATCCAGAATGGTGTCCTTCCAAATAGTAGCATGCACATCTACAATCACCAAATATTTTCAAGTGCACCATCTCTGACGGACGCCATGGTACATGCCACCTACATCAACAAATGTTGTTTCATTTAAGTATAAAATTTTTCTAACTACATTTGTAAAACTATAGAGTGATGTTGTAGTTTATTATCTCAGTAATTGTAGCTCCAACATCAGTGTTAGACGTACTGGAGGCCCCCTGAGCCCTTACACCACTTGTTGCCTTCAAAAACAACATAAGTTGCTCAATTTATTATAAAGTGAAAATGATACTTTTCCATTTTTTGGTTGATTAAATGTTAAAAATTTTAGTAAAGTGATACCTCTAGTGTGAAGGCGATGGGGCTGATGTTGACAGCGCCGAAACTGTTTTTTGCTTGTCTTGCAGAATTTTTCTTTCTTGCCTTCACCTGATTGATTTTCTTTTTGGCAATGCTTACTTTTCCCTTGTTCTTTTGCCCTTTCTCACTCAATCCCATGGGATTCTAGACTATTTCGCTTGAGTTCACATTTTCATCTTCTAATCCAGAATGGTGTCCTTCCAAATAGTGACATGCGCATCTACAATCACCAAATATTTCCAAGTGAACCATCTTCGACGGATGCCATGATACATGCCACCTACATTAACAAATATTGTGTCCTTGAAGTATAAAATTTTTCAAACTATATTTGTTAAAATATAGAGTAATCTTGCAGTTTATTATCTCAGTAATTACAGCTCCAACATTAGTGTTGGACATGCTGGAATCCTCCGGAGGCCTTACACCACTTGTTACCTGCAAAAACAACATAAGTTACTCATTTAAGTATAAAGTGAAAATGAAACTTTTCCATTATTTCAATTATTAAATTTTAACAATTTCAGTATAGTGATACCTCCGGTGCAAAAATGATGGGGCTGACGTTCACAGGGCTGAAACTGTTTGTTGCTTGTGTTGCAGCATTTTTCTTTCTTACTATCACTTGATTGCTTTTCTTTTTGGCGATGCTTACTTTTCTCTTGTTCTTTTGCCTTTTCTCTCTTAATCCATTGGGATTCTGTACTATTTTGCTTGAGATCGCATTTTCATCTTTTGATCCAGAATGGTGTCATTCTAAATGGTAGCATGCACATCCACAGCCAGCAAATATTTCCAACTGCACCATCTCCAACGGACGCCATGGTACATGCATCATTCATCAACAAATAATGTGTCCTTCAAGTATAAAATTTTTCTAACTATATTCGTTAAAATATAGACTGATCTTGCAGTTTATTACCTCAGTAATTATAGCTGTAACATTAGTGCTGGATATACTGGAATCCTCCGGAGGCCTTGCTCCACTTGTTGCCATAAAAAACAACATAAGTTACGCAATTAATTATAAAGTGAAAATGAAACTTTTCTATTATTTCATTGATTAAACTTTAACAATTTTAGTATAGTGATACCTTGGTGCGAAGATGATGAGGCTGATGTTGACAGGGCTGAAACTGTTTGTTGTTTGTCTTGCAGCATTTTTCTTTCTTGCCTTCACTAGATTGCTTTTCTTTTCGGCAATGCTTACTTTTCTCTTGTTCTTTTGCCCTTCCTCTCTTAATCCAAAGCGATTCATGACTATTGCACTTGAGTTCTAATTTTCATCTTCTGATCCAGAATGGTGTCCTTCCAAATAGTAGCATGCACATCTACAATCACCAAATATTTTCATGTGCGCCATCTCCGATGGATGCCATGGTACATGCCACCTACATCAACAAATATTGTTTCCTTAAAGTATAAAATTTTTCTAACTATATTTTTTAAAATATAGAGTGAACTTGTAGTTTATTACCTCAGTAATTGCAGCTCTAACATTAGTGTTGGGCATACTGGAATCCTCCAGAGGCCTTACACTACTTGTTGCCTTCAAAAACAACATAAGTTACTCATTTAATTATAAAGTGAAAATGGTACTTTTTCATTATTTTATTGATTAAATTTTAACTCTTTCAGTATAGTGATACCTTCGGTACGAAGACGATGGGGCTGATGTTGATAGGGCCGAAACTGTTTGTTGCTTGTCTTGCAGCATTTTTATTTCTTGCCTTCACTTGATTGCTTTTCTTCTTAGCGATGCTTACTTTTCTCTTGTTCTTTTGCCCTTTCCCTCTTAATCCAGGGGTATTCTGGACTATTCTGCTTGAGCTTATATTTTCATGTTCTTATCCAGAATAGTGTCCTTCGAAATAGCAGCATGCACATCTACAATCATAATATACTTCCATGTGCGCCATCTCCGACGGACCACATGGTACATGCCCTCTGCATCAACAAATATTGTGTCCTTTAATTATAAAATTTTTCTAACTATATTTGTTAAAATATAGAGTGATCTTGTACTTTATTACCTCAGCAATTGCAACTCTAACATTAGTGTTGGGCATACTAGAATCCTCCAGAGGCCTTACACCACTTGTTGCCTTTAAAAACAATATAAGTTACTCATTTAATTATAAAGTGAAAATGAAACTTTTCCATTATTTCGTTGATTAAATTTTAAAAATTTTGGTATAGTGATACCTCCAGTGCGAAGACAATGGTGCTGATGTTGATAGGACCAAAACTGTTTGTTGCTTGTCTTGCAGCATTTTTCTTTCTTGCCTTCACTTGATTGCTTTTTTCCTTGGCGATGCTTACTTTTCCCATGTTATTTTGGCCTTTATCTCTTAATCTAGTGGGATTCTATACTATTTCACTTGAGTTCACATTATTCTGATCTAGAATGGTGTCCTTCTAAATGGTAGCATGCACAACTACAATCACCAAATATTTCCAACTGCACCATCTTTGACGGACGGCATGGTATATGCGACCTACATCAACCAATATTGTGTCCTTTAAGTATAAAATTTCTCTAACCATATTTATTAAAATATAGAGTGATCTTGTAGTTTATTACCTCAGTAATTGCACCTCTAACATTAATGTTGGACATACTTGAATCCCTCGGAGGCCTTACATGACTTGTTCCCTTCAAAAACAACATAAGTCATTCATTTAATTATAAAGTGAAAATGAAACTTTTCCATTATTTCGTTGATTAAATTTTAAAAATTTTATTATAGTGATACCTCCGGTGTGAAGACGATGGGGCTGATGTTGACAGGGCTGAAATTGTTTCTTGCTTGTTTTGTAGTATTTTTCTTTCTTGCCTTCACTTGATTGCTTTTCTTTATGGCGATGCTTACTTTTCTCTTGTTCTTTAGCCCTTTCTCTCTGAATCCAGTGGGATTCTGGACTATTCCGCTTGAGTTTACATTTTCATCTTTTGATCTAGAATGGTGCCCTTCCAAATAGTAGCATGCAAATCTACAATCACCAAATATTTTCAAGTGTACCATCTCCGACGGACGCCATGTGTAATAGTCCAACCCTAAATTATATTTATTCATTTTTATAGATTAATTTCATCACATTTAAATCATCGTTTTCTTTGTTATTTCGAGTGGGAAAACCTAATAGGCCCTTACCTTGCAATTCGGGTTTTTGTTTTTGTGAAATCATCGATATTAGGCCTTGATAGGCCTTGATATTTATGAATTAAGCGATTTAATTATTTTTATGTCAACCACAAACATTTTGGAGAAAAAAAAAATTTTACAAACGCGTTTGGTTTCAGTTCTTTTGCTAAACCCGAGCCCGTTTAAGGCCAATTTCGACCCAACAAGACTTGACCCTCATTTGTTTAGCTAAACTCTCTTAATTAAGCCTGAATTAAGCTTAGTAAAATTAGCTTTTCTACCTTTATTTTTAGCCAAGTAAAAGCCTCATATAAATTGCAAAAATTTATATTTAACTTCATTTTACGCCAAGCAATTTCAAGATACTTTCTCTCTCCTATTTTCTCTCCTCCTTCCCTCTAAGCCATGGCCAGTAGAGAGAGCAGCAGCACCATCACCATTTCAGCCACCAAACAACCACCACTCACTACCCCAACCATCCCTATCCCTTCTTCAAGCACCAAGCATCATTTCTACTTCTTTTTAAGCTCAAAGTGAGTATTCTTTTCACCTCCTATGCTGAATTTGTTCTTGATTCTTAATCTTCTTGGTTTTTGTTTGTTATTTTGGTTGTTTTAGTGATGGATTATCCTATTCTTATGGTATTAAGAATCATCTAGTTGATGGATCATGTTGGAGTTGAAATTGGATGAGGTTAGGGTTAGGGTTTCATCTTAGTCATGCAAGCTTCTTGTTCAAGTGTTGTTTAGTGATTGATTTATCCTTGTTTTTGCTTATCTCTGAATATATTGAAGTTTGTTATATTGTTTATGGTGTTTTAAAAAGTTGGGAGTGAGTTCAAAGTGACCTAAAGTTAGGGTTTTGTCCAAAATGTAAGATTTGGATCAACCAATGGTAAATTTGAAGTGTGTGTGTATATGTGACTAGAAAAGGAGTTTTATTTGATATGAATATGAAGAGGAATTATGTATGATGTTTTTGTGTGAGGTTGAGATGTACCAAAGTGTGTTTACATACTCTTAAGAAAGAGTTTGAGTTGAGGATTGGTGTAAAAAAATGAAGGAACACACTAAAGCAGTGCTGCTGGAATTTTCAGAAAAATAGAACACACTTTGGAACAAAACTGGTATTAATCGTCCTAGCCAAAAATTCTGATTTTTGGTGGGTAGATAGGTCAGTGTGTTAGCTTCAAAATGGGTTTTGAATCACATTAATCCGACATCTGTGAAGAAAGTTATGGTCATTTTACCGAGTCTGTGCAGGGTGGGCTTAAAACTAACATGTTGATGTTCTAACCCCATTTTAGGAGCCCTATCAAGAGAATCATGTTTCGTGTCCTCAATAAAAGTTGTAGAGGACTTCCTAAGTTGTTTATATTGGGGTCTTACATCTCATTTTGAGGTCAGGAGTTTACGTTGTGGATTATTCTTTCCGTACCCTCTTTCCAAGCCCTTATGCTCTAAACTTGCAACCGTGCCTTACATCACATTTCTTTGGTTTATGTCGCCTTCTTTTTGGTTTAATCATTGAACTGGTGTGTAAAAGTTCTTCATATATCAGTTTTATTTAAAATTATCCATTATAAGAATAAGATCATTCTGACCTCATGTTCCTATAATGAACCTTTAAACAGAATCAAGGTCTAAGCCTTCATTTCTTTCACTTTAGTGCATCTCATTCCTCTGTGAACTAGCATTTAAAACTTCCAGGTACGTTCATTGCCTGTATCTTTAGTAATCAGCACATATTTATCAAAATCATAATATTTTGGTAAGCACATCAATGAATCATTTTAATCAGTGCTTCATCACATAATTAGTGACCCCGTTAGTTATCAGTTACAGGGCATTGCCCTCTAGTTACCCGCGCGGCTTCAGGCCAGGTCCCTCGGTCGGCTTGGCAGGTGTACACCTATTCACAGATCGTAACAGTTACTAAGGGGTACACTAACAGATAATAAGTGGCAATACAGTTTTATATGCATCTCATTCCCTATTTTTAATTAAAATGAATTGCAAGTTGGCCCAAATAACTTTTCAGTGAATTTTTATCAGTACAGGGGTGCATGTACTGAGCTTTGGCCCATAGTTCGAAATGTTTTATGTTTTGTTTTAGGAAAATGTTCAGTGAACCGCCCTCAGGCGGGCAGGGAGGCCGGAGGTGATCAATGAGACAGGACCGTTCATGTGGTTAACGGTGTGGGAGAGCTAAGATGCTATCTTGGCATATTGTGATGTATTTTAGAGTTTCTACTGCATATTTAAACTGAATTATGTATTTTGATGTTACAACTGTATTTCTGAACTGAGTTATGTAAGTTGGTGTTATCCTTGGGATGTTAGAGCCTTTTTGTATATAACTTAATGGTTTGAATGATTATGATGGTGAATGCCCCTTTATAGGGTAACCTTTGGTTTATGGCAAGTTTTCATGTATAACGGAAGCCTTGTCCTTCGTGGATAGCGGCAACGCCCCGTTCATTGAGTTATTATGTCTTATTGATAACCTTAAGTAGGCAAATGCAGGCAATGAATCATGTATATTTGGGGCGTTACAGACTTGGTATCAGAGCCAGGTTGAGATTTTCTTGAGGAATGTAGAGTTAGAGTTAGAAACTATAGGGTGAGAATGGTTGTAGTGAGGGGGCTATTGTATATTGCTAGACTACTAGTTGCTTCCATTTGTGTGCTTCTTGTTTATGGATATGCATGCCTCTCATATATGTGTTTTCTTTGTTAGATGGATCCTTATGGCGTTAATATGCTGCCGGGGGGATCTATGATAGCTCACATTGCGTTGCTACATATGAGTATGGAAGCACATGCACAGGACCCTTACTCTGAGTTCCACAGTATTACGGTCCGTGCACAGAGACTGCTTGGGTCCTTACCCTCGGTTGGCCCGTAGGTGGAGTTTAGGTAACATTACCACGACTTTATGATGACAAGGAACCCAGGCTTGGACGGGCCTAGGTTTCAGGCCCAGGGGGCGTGGACGACTCTCACTACGGAGCTGTTGTTGAGAGAGGAATTTGAATTGAGGGGAATTACTATGGAAACTCTTCAGCACGTCTTTCCCCTACATCGGGTCCATCCCCTACCTGTAGCCCCAGTACTAGCACAGGGGCCACCCTCCCCGCCAGCACCAGCACAGGGGCCACCCATTCCGCCAGCACCAGACGCCCCACTGATGCCTGATAGCCCTGGGGAGGCTTACGTGGTGGTGGACATCCCTGGCACCCCAGAAGTAGTGGTGATTAGTTCTGGGGATGAGGACCACCAGGGAGAGGAGGACGATCCAGATGAGGACGATTCAGAGGAGGATGATCCCGAGGAGGATCAAGACAGTGATGAGATGGGGATAGAGCAGCAAGGGGAACAAGAGGCGGATGATTTGATGGTGGACTTAGAGGAGGAGCATGAGCCACAAGTTCAATAGGAGGTTGATAATGCCGAGTCAGAGGCATCTACGAGCAGCTTTGATTCAGGTGAAGAACCTGATGATGAGTCTGACCCAGATTACGATCCATCTAGGGATCGTTATGTGGTTCTAGGGGCTAGTCTAGTGGGTTTCATTTTAAGCCCTGTATGTAGATATGGTTTGGTTGGATTGGATAATTATATTTTGTGGAGCATCTGACATTGTACATAGTTAGTCCAATCCTCTCCGACCATGATGACATGGTCCGTACCTCTTTTTGGTTATGTGACAGACCTAGTGTCTAGGGGCTATTTAGTGTTTAGTGATAGGGTAGGAGTCAGAGCTAGTCTTGCTTACTCAGCTAGGTGTAATATGCTTTTATTGCTCATGTATATAAATCAAATATGTATGTAAGTAAGCAATTTTGAAATGAAATGATGATGCTTTGAGTTATGACATAATCTTCGAGCCATCTCCTATGTATTTATTGGGCATGTTTATCTAATATATCTGGAGGTTCTAGTGTTTGAGTTGCTTTATTTAATGTATGATCAGAATGTCCCAGTCAGTGCATAACAACATGGAGGTTCATGTAGAGGACAATATGGAACAACGCCAGGGATCGAGTGATCAAGCCTCTTGCCAGGAGCCACAACATGGTGACACGCCACCATTGCCCTCTACATTAGCTAGCAACTTAGGAAACCTGAGTTATTGGCCAACCTTAGTTGCTGAATTGATGAAGCGGATTCCCCAGGCACCTGCTGAAACCCTTCCTAAAGAGGATAAATTGGCAGATAGGGTGGCACGACGCAACCCTAATGTCAAATTCGTGAGTATACAACCACAAGAGGGGGGTGAATTGTGGTGTCTGATTTTCGCGTTGTAAATAACAAACACCCTCACAGAGGTTATTCTCAGATGACAAACACCCTAGTGACTTGTTTGCAGGGGGTGTTCTCAAATATTACAAATGCGAAAATCACCAAGATAAATGCGGAAAATAAAGCACACATACAATTTTTTCGTGGAAAACACCTCTAGCCCAACTGAGGTGTGAAAAACCACGACCTACCTCGTGTAAGATTTAACTACTTTCACTAACGGGCTTCACACGTTACAAATATAACACACCTTGTTACAACTTGCAACCACGTAACCTTCTTCTCTAAGAAGGGTTACACCACATCCAAATCTCACCAGATTGGACACGTCCAAAGTCCACACGACTGAGGACCACTCACTCACTTTTCTGATCCAAGATCAGGGTTACAAAACACCTTACGGGGGTGCTTCTGATTTAAGCAGATGTAAGGTACAATGAGGTCCTAGTATGCCAACATCTTGAAAGCTCAGTTTAAACACAACTTGTCTCAGTTTTTCTTTTCTCAAGCGTAACTCAAAAAATTCTTCTCACTAGAAAAACCACTTTTGAAATTTTCCCTTTTTTGCGTATGTTGTGTATGTTTGTCGTCTTTTCTCCTCTATACAAATGGGAGTGAAATGCTGAGATTTTAAACACAAAATCCAACGGTCAAAAACAAGGAGAGGTGAAAGAATCAGCTAAGTATGGAAAACGATTTTCAAGCAAGAAATACTCCCCAACGGCTAGTGATAAATTTTTCCCAAAATATAAGGGATTTGTTATCTTAAGAGATAACCCTTATCTTCCCATAGCCGTGAAGAAGATTCAAATGACAACCAGAAATCTTCAGCTTTTGAAATTTTATCATATCCGAAAATATAGGCAAAGGGAATCTTTTAGTTTTGGCAATTCTCCCAAAACCTATTTTCGCAAATCTCCCATAATATTTTCAAGAAATATCCTTTCCAGAAAAATAGCAATCTTGGAATTTAAAGAAAGTATTCTGGAGATCTTGGCCAACCGAAATGAATTTTCAAAGATAACCGGGTATGGCCACTTCAGTTCAGAAACACCCTAGGCACCCTGTTTGCAGGGTTGTTCGCAACTGGTGTTCTGAAGCACTTAGCGCAAATACCGATTCAAGAGGTGTTTAAAATGACGTTTTCAATATTGGCATATTAACAAGAGTCTAAATAAATAAACCTATATACCCAAGACTTCTTGTTTTGAACCAGTCATCTTGTCCAAGATTTGTAGAGCTGCTGTGAACACCAAGGCCACCTTGTTTGCTGGGGTTGTTCTTTGCATTGCTAGAGTTCAGGAACATGCCTTACAATCAACTGTCGAGGTGGTGTTCTTGACTTAATATAGAATCACCAAGTAAAACCTGTTTTGAAGACTTGTTCTCACATGTAGCAAACCAGTTAATACAATAAAGATCACAAACACCAGTTAGGCCTGTTTGGAGATCGTGTTTGGAGCAACATTACTTGGACAAATTTTTACACTTGGATTTGTCATCATCAAAACTAAATATAATAACTCAACAAATTCCCCCTTTTTGATGATGACAAACCAAGTGACCATATTGACAAATATTAAAAACAAATTTGAGAACCATGTATGCTGATTGATTTGGTTATCCACTAAGGTCCGAGTGTTCCAAATTGAAAGAGGGTCAATATTTGTCAAGTAATGGTTCGTCTTCCCCCTTTTGGCATCATTAAAAAGCAAGAACAGCATTGAAAGAAAAAAGTAACGGGTGGTTGCAAAACAGTTACGACAAGTAAGCACGCAGAGAACAATGCCAAGTGCAATGCCAAAGAAAAACAACAAGGGGAGGAGAGGAGAGCGAGAGAACAATCTATACAATCAAGGGGTAGGGTGTGGTCTTGATTGCAGTGGAGGAATACTGGGAGCGAGATCAGAGAGGAGTGCAAGGAGTTCTTCGTGGCGTTTAGCTGAGATGGCCTTCTCTGCTTTAAGAGCAGACTTCACAGCAGAAAGCTCTTCTTTGAGGCGTGCATTATCCTCAAGAACAGCTTCAACGGTGGGACTGGGTTTCTCAGAAACAGGAGGTCGAGGTGGTCGAAGACCCTGTTTGTGAGTTTACCCATGGCCAACGTCAAAGTCACACCCCATTAGGGTGTCAACGCCAATTTCATCAATCAGTTGAGCTGGCACTCTCCGTTTAAGCTCAATACCAAAGTGCTCAAACACCTTGGTCAGCAAGAACCCATACCCGAGATCATGGTTTCGGGTGGTGTTCGCAATTCGCCCAATGTGGCGAATCATGATAGCAGGAAGATTTATGGGTTCCTCCCTATCCAAGAAGTCGACCAGGCACTGATCAAAAAGGTCTGATGAGTTTCTCCCTTGACCCCTTGGAATCACGTTCTTAATGACGAACATGAAAAGTAGTTGGTGAAGAGGGATCAGATCACCCTTTTTTACAGAGGAGGGTGTTCTCAGGCTCTATTTCTGGCTGACCCGCTTGGATATCTCCAGGAGCCTGGCTGTCTCTAGGACAGTTTTGTCCTCCCTCACATACACAGCAAATCCACGGGAGGGGATGCCCAGAATGTCACCAAGAGTGGCTGCATCGAAGGAGAAATGCCACTCATTGACAGCACTTGTCACCACCCCATTTGTGACAGAGCAGTTGGCATAGAAGTCAGCCAACTCGGGCACAGAACACCCTTACTGGGTGTTTGCAAACAACTCAAGCTAGCCTTGGGCTCGAAGCTTGGTCAAGAACACACCCAGCCCAAGTTCCTTAAGGAAGGGTATGTTCACTACCTTCCCCCTTACAACATTGCGCCGAAGGAATTGCGCGTGTTTCTCAGACAGGGGAGAGGGAGTGGACAATTTGGTCTTTTTGGTTTGAGGAGCCGGGGATGCAGTTTTGGAAAGAGGGGTTGTTTTCGGTTTCCTCTTGAGGGGTGTTTTTGAGGCTGAAGGTTTAGAAGAAGTGGTGATTGGTTTTGAAGGGTTTTGTTCATCAGAGGATTCTGAGAACACGGGGGTCCCTTGTTTGAAGGAGGGATCCTCGGAATCAGAACTCAGAAAGGCTCGAGGAGGAAGAGGAAATCTCCTCAATAACTGGAGCAGAAGGTTTGGAGGATCTGGGGGTCGATCTGAAAGCAATTCTCGCAGATTTGCGAGAAGGTTTAGAAGGAGGAGAAGAGGGAGTTAGAGAGGGGCGAGACCTTGGTGGTGGTCGTGTTCTTGGCGTTCGGGTGCGCCTAGCCACCATCTTCACCCTTTTTCTCTTCTCTCCAGCTTGAGAGACTAAAGGAACAGGGTCATCCCCTTGGACAGGACTTTCTTCTGTTTTCTCACCAGAGTCCTCCTTCAGATCCATGAGCAGATCATCGAAGAACGCATCCCCTGTTCTTTGAGTTGTTTCGTGGAATAGCGCAGAAGAACAGGGTTCAAAATCCCCAAAGAGGGTTTCTAGGTTCTCCAAGAATTGGTCTTGGAAACCCGAAGAACCAGCAACAGCTTCAGAAGAAATGGGACAAGGGATTGTTCCCACATACACCACTAATTTCCAACCGAAGGAGTAGGGAATATCATTCAACTCAAGCCTAATACTTTTGACGTTTAACCGATTGAGATACCCGAATATTGTGTGGATAATTGGGCGAGGAGGAGCCGGAATCGAGGGTATAATCATGTTGTTACTCTCAGAGATTGATGAAGAATCAGTTTTGGGAGCCATTATCGCAAGGAAGAATTTCGGGTTTTGAGGGTTTTGCTAGGGTTTGAAAGCAAGAACAGAGGAGAGAGCAAGACGGGGAAGACAGACGCACGCAAGGGGGGTTTTTTAAACTCCCTACCCGTTATGAAGGGCCACCTAGGGAACACCTAGAATTTAAGCAGGCAGCATACGTTAATGACAATTAAGGCATACCTGTTCGAGCCGCCTGTTCTTGAACATGCTTCTCTCATTCCAAGGTCTGTCATGAATACTCTTTCTCCATCTCCCAAGGCAGCAGTCTTCACATATAATCATAGTAGCACACAAGACTACACATATTCGTTAAGCATAGACCACTGTTTTGATAACAAGAATTGCAAACAAGGGGATAGAACAGGTATTATAAGGTGTTTTTGTCAGCTTGGTCTAACTCTGAGAACAGGTGTTCTCAGGGTGTTTTCACCAACCCCAATTCCAGTCTGTTTCTCTTAAATTGGTCTCTACTCAGTGCTTTAGTTAATATATCAGCAATTTGATTTTCAGTGGAGCAAAAATTTATTGAAATAAAGCCTTTTTCCACATTATCTCTTAAGAAATGATGTCGAATGTCAATATGTTTTGTCCTTTTGTGTTGACATGGGTTTTTGGCAATGTTAATAGCGCTAGTATTATCACAAAAAATAGGAATGCATCCAGTGTCAACACAAAAGTCCTTAAGCTGTTGTCTTATCCACAACAGTTGAGCACAACATGAAGCTGCTGCAACATATTCAGCTTCTGCTATGGACATGGCAACTGAATGTTGCTTCTTGGTAGCCCAAGATACCAGACAAGGTCCAAGAAAGTGAGCTATACCTGAGGTACTCTTTCTATCAACTAGGAATCCTGCATAGTCAGCGTCAGCATATCCAACAAGATCAAGATTGCAACCTCTAGGATACCATAAAGCTAAATTGGGTGTATGTTTCAAATATCTCAGTATCCGTTTAACAGCCTTAAGATGAGTTTCCTTAGGATTAGACTGAAAACGGGCACATAAACCAACACTAAAAACAATATCAGGTCTACTAGCGGTTAGGTATAGGAGTGACCCAATCATGCCCCTATAGAGTTTCTCCTCAACTGAGGGACTCCCATCATCCATAACCAACTTGGTTGAAGGAGGAATAGGAGTGTCTATGGGTTTGGCCGACTCCATCCCAAAACGCTTAAGTAGCTCATTGATATACTTTTGTTGATGGATCATGGTGCCGTTTAGAGTTTGCTTGATTTGTAAGCCTAAGAAAAAGTTAAGCTCACCCATCATGCTCATCTCAAACTCACTCCTCATCATATTCGAAAATTCATTGCATAAATCATGATGAGTTGCACCAAATATAATGTCATCTACATATATTTGGACAATTAATAAATGTTCCCCCTTAGATTTTAGAAACAAGGTATTGTCTACCTTGCCTCTTCTAAAATCATTTTCAAGTAAAAAGCTTGACAACCGTTCATACCAGGCTCTTGGAGCTTGTTTTAAACCATAAAGTGCTTTGTCAAGTTTAAAAACATGATTTGGAAAATCACCATTTTTAAAACCAGGGGGTGGTTTGACATACACCTCTTCTTTAAGGTATCCGTTGAGGAATGCACCTTTCACGTCCATTTGATATAGCTTGATTTCCATATGAGCTGCAAAGGCTATTAAGATTCGAATAGCCTCAATTCTAGCAACTGGTGCAAAGGTTTCTTCATAATCGATCCCTTCTTCTCGATTATACCCTTGAACAACCAGCCATGCCTTGTTCCTAGTGACTGTTCCTGACTCATCTAGCTTATTTCGGAACACCCACTTGGTTCTAATAATCTCTCTCAGCCGGTCGAGGTACAAGGTGCCACACTTTGTTTCTTTCAAATTGATGAAGCTCTTCTTGCATAGCCGTGATCCAATCTGAATCTGCAAGAGCTTCATTCACACTTTTTGGCTCAATGTTAGAAAGAAAAGCATAGAAAGCACAAAAATTCTTAAGTTTAGATCTAGTTTGCACTCCAGTATTAATATCTGACAAGATTTGATCAAGAGGGTGCGAACTATGGTGCTTCCATGGTCTTGGATTAAGTGGATCCACAGACACATGCTCTGTTCTAACTGAAATGTGTGTAGGATCAGGCTCAAGAACACCTCCTGATCCTGTTTCTGCACCTGTTTGCAAGCTTGTTCCTGAAGAGCATGGTTCCGAACATGGTTCAACGGTGTTTCCCCCTGTTTGGTTCTCACCTTACCTGCCATTCTGAGGAACAGCTTCTGTACCTGTTTTCTTTAGGGTGTTCTCACCTTGTTTTTCTTGGTTCAACGATTCCTTTTGGACAAGACCTAATTCAAACTCTTCATCCTGTGCATCACTCTCATTCAAAGAGTTAGATTCATCAAAAAACACATGCACACTTTCCTCAACACACAAGGTTCTTTTGTTAAAGACTTTGTATGCCTTACTGTGAGAGGAATAACCAAGAAATATTGCCTCATCACTCCTTGGATCAAACTTTCCCAAGGCATCTTTCCCATTGTTATGCACGAAACATCTACAACCAAATGTTCTTAGATGCATAATGTTAGGTTTTCTGCCTTTGAGAAGTTCATAAGGAGTTTTGTTCAAAATGGGTCTAATCATGCATCTATTTATAATGTAACATGATGTGTTCAAGGCTTCTGCCCAAAAGTTCTTAGGAAGACCACTAGCAATAAGCATTGTTCTAGTCATGTCTTCTAGGGTGTTCTCGGGGCTGAGAAGTTATGATCAACACCATGTTCATTACAAAAGTTTGTAAAACTTGCATTTTCAAATTCAGTACCATGATCAGACCTCAAGCTTACCAATGAGTGTCCTACTCTCTTTTCAATCCTTTTGAGAAGGGCAATAAACTTCTCAAAGGTTTCATTCTTAGATGTCAAGAATAAAGTCCAAGTAAATCGAGAGTAATCATCCACAATTACGAGCACATACCTCTTCCCTCCTCTACTAGCTATCCTCATGGGACCACATAGATCAATATGCAATAATTCAAGAGGTCGGGTAGTGCTTACACACTTTTTAGATTTTAAAGAAGATCTGACTTGTTTTCCTTTTGCACAAGCTTCACATACCTTGTCATCATTATACTTGATGGAAGGTAGTCCCACAACCAAATCTTTGGAAACAAGTTTGTTTAACAAGGACAGGCTTGCATGACCTAGTCTCTTGTGCCATAGCATTATATCATCATTTAATGCATTTAAACAAGTCAGATTATTTTGGGGAAGAGTGGAAATACAAACTTTATAAACATTTTGACATCGCTTCCCCCTCAACACAACATCTCCTGTGTCGTCATTCACAACCAAGCAACGTGTTTTTGAAAACAGTACTAGGTTGTTCTTGTCACACAGTTGGGACACACTTAGCAAATTGTGTTTTAACCCATCAACTAAGTGCACATTATCAATTGAGTGGGAGAGAGTTTTACCAATATTACCTATACCGATAATTGTCCCAGACTTGCCGTTTCCAAATGCTACACTCCCACCATTCAAAGCTGTAAGTGAGAGAAAATTTGATCTTTCACCAGTCATGTGCCATGAACACCCACTATCAACAAACCACAACTGCCTGTTTTCAAGGGTGTTAGTGGGGTTGTTCGTAAGGTTGTTCTCTCTCACTTCAGCCTGCAAAACAAATCACGGGTTAGTTTTGGGAACCCAGATCCACTTGGGTCCCATTCTTTTAGACATGTAAAGCTCATCTTTTCTAATCCAGATTTGTTTCACATACCTTTCATTCTTTTCATTGGCATGTTTTCTTAAAGGGCAAGTGTATCTATAATGACCCGTTTTACCACAATGAAAGCAAACGATGTTTTCAGGTAATCCCACATACTTTCTATGTATTGGGTAAACGGTCCATTTATGCTTATAACCAAGTCCCTTTTTGTTTCTACTGTGGTGAGTGTTTAACCAATCAAGGGCTTGTGAAGATTTATTCCAGCGTTTATTTGTGGCAAGATCAGTTTCTAATTTTTCTATGGTGGCATTCAAGCTCTGCTTTTCATTTAGCAGGGATTCAACTATTTCTTCCACTTCAAAGAGTTTTTTCTCTACTTGTGTATAATCGCCTTCTTTTAGAAAGAGGTCTTCTCTAAGCACGTTAATATTCTCATGTAAACCGAGTTTTTCATTTTTGAGAATTTCATTTTCAAGCTCTAGGTCACGAACTTCTCTTTTTAGATCAGCACAGGTGTCTATCAAATTATATAGAAGTTCTTCTAAAGTGGCTTTGTTAAGACCATGTACCTTGTTCTTGAGATCTGAGAAGCTGATTGTTGATTCATCATCTAAATCTGAATCACTTTGTACCATAAGTGCTACAACCCCTTCTTCAGCTTCAGATTCTCCTTCATCCTCAGAGGAATCTCCCCAAACAGGCAGCATAGCTTTCGAGAATCGCTTGCCCAGATTGTTTACAGGGTGTTTTCGACCCTGTTTTCGAGGGTGTTCGGGCATCTGATCTTCTCGAAGTAGAGGGCAATTTTTGACTAAGTGATCTGGTTTTCCGCACTTGAAACACCCTGTGAGCTGTTCTTTGGGGGTGTTTCTGGACTTACTGAAGTCTTTTCTTTTGTTGTTCTCCTTGACCTTTTTGAAGAATTTCTTGAATTTTCTGGACATTAGGGCCATATCTTCATCTTCAAGGTCAGAGTCAGTGTCCTCATGTGCTTTCAAGGCAAGCCCACGATCCTTCTTTTGCTCCTCTCTTTGTTGTGAGTTCTTTCGGAGTTCATAGGTCTGGAGATTACCAATCAACTCGTCGAGGGTGATCTTGTTCATGTCTTTAGCCTCTTGGATGGCTGTTACTTTGGCCTCCCACGTACGAGGTAAAATTCTAAGGATTTTCCTCACCAACTCTTCAGTGGTGAAAGATCTTCCCAGGGATTTTAACTCGTTCGTGATGTGGGTAAACCGTGTATACATATCCATCACAGTCTCACGATCACCCATATCAAACAACTCATATTGTCGCATAAGTAGCTCAATTCTAGATTGTTTAACCTGACTCGTACCTTCATGAGCAACTTGCAGGGCGTTCCAGATAGCTTGGGCTGATTCACACTCAGAGATGCGAGTGTATTCATCGGGTCCTAGGCCAAACTATAGAAGCTTTTTGGCCTTGGCATTTTTCTCCATCTTTTTGTAGTCCTCGGCATCAAACTCATGAGGTTCTTTGGGAGTTATTTTTCCTTCAGGAAGGGTTTTTATGGGAACAAAAGGCCCGTTCTTGATGAGCATCCATAACTCATAGTCTTCGGCTTGTATATAGTTCTCCATCCTATTCTTCCACCAACTATAGTGTTGGCCATTGGAGTAAGGAGGGCGAGTAATGGATTGTCCTTCAAGAATTCCTTGTGGAGTACTCATCTTCAGAATCTCTCAAGGTGTTAAACTTTTGTAGGAGAACCTGCTCTGATACCACTTGTTAAATTCATGAGTATACAACCACAAGAGGGGGGTGAATTATGGTGTCTGATTTTCGCGTTGTAAATAACAAACACCCTCACAGAGGTTATTCTCAGATAACAAACACCCTAGTGACTTGTTTACAGGGGGTGTTCTCAAATATTGCAAATGCGAAAATCACCAAGATAAATGCGGAAAATAAAGCACACACACAATTTTTACGTGGAAAACACCTCTAGCCCAACTGAGGTGTGAAAAACCACGACCTACCTCGTGTAGGATTTAACCACTTTCACTAACGGGCTTCACACGTTACAAATGTAACACACCTTGTTACAACTTGCAACCATGTAACCTTCTTCTTTAAGAAGGGTTACACCACGTCCAAATCTCACCAGATTGGACACGTCCAAAGTCCACACGACTGAGGACCACTCACTCACTTTTCTGATCCAAGATCAGGGTTACAAAACACCTTACGGGGGTGCTTCTGATTTAAGCAGATGTAAGGTAAAATGAGGTCCTAGTATGCCAACATCTTAAAAGCTCAGTTTGAACACAACTTGTCTCGGTTTTTCTTTTCTCAAGCGTAACTCGAAAAATTCTTCTCACTAGAAAAACCACTTTTGAAATTTTCCCTTTTTTGCGTATGTTGTGTATGTTTCTCGTCTTTTCTCGTCTATACAAATGGGAGTGAAATGCTGAGATTTTAAACACAAAATCCAACGGTCAAAAACAAAGAGAGGTGAAAGAATCAGCTAAGCATAGAAAACGATTTTCAAGCAAGAAATACTCCCCAACGGCTAGTGATAAATTTTTCCCAAAATATAAGGGATTTGTTATCTTAAGAGATAACCCTTATCTTCCTATAGCCGTGAAGAAGATTCAAATGACAACCAGAAATCTTTAGCTTTTGAAATTTTATCATATCCGGAAATATGGGCAAAGGGAATCTTTTAGTTTTGGCAATTCTCCCAAAACCTATTTTCGCAAATCTCCCATAATATTTTCAAGAAATATCCTTTCCAGAAAAATAGCAATCTTGGAATTTAAAGAAAGTATTCTGGAGATCTTGGCCAACCGAAATGAATTTTCAAAGATAACCGGGTATGGCCACTTTAGTTCAGAAACACCCTAGGCACCCTGTTTGCAGGGTTGTTCGCAACTGGTGTTCTGAAGCACTTAGCGCAAATACCGATTCAAGAGGTGTTTAAAATGACATTTTCAATATTGGCATATTAACAAGAGTCTAAATAAATAAAACCTATATACCCAAGACTTCTTGTTTTGAACCAGTCATCTTGTCCAAGATTTGTAGAGCTGCTGTGAACACCAAGGCCACCTTGTTTGCTGGGGTTGTTCTTTGCATTGCTAGAGTTCAGGAACATGCCTTACAATCAACTGTCGAGGTGGTGTTCTTGACTTAATATAGAATCACCAAGTAAAACCTGTTTTGAAGACTTGTTCTCACATGTAGCAAACCAGTTAATACAATAAAGATCATAAACACCAGTTAGGCCTGTTTGGAGATCGTGTTTGGAGCAACATTACTTGGAGAAATTTTTACACTTGGATTTGTCATCATCAAAACTAAATATAATAACTCAACACCTAAAGTTTATAACGGATCTTATGATTCAGTAGTACTAGAGGAATGGATAAGGGGGATGGAGAAAGTTTTCACAGTAGTTGAGGTACCAGAGGAAAAGAAAATGAACATTGGGACGTATTATTTGTCAGGTGAAGCTGACATTTGGTGGAATACTATGAAGGATAAGCTCCTATATCCTGAATTCACCTGGAGTAAATTTTTAGGAGAGTTGAGGGCGAAATTTTACCCAGCTGTGGTGCAAAGGCAAAAGGAAAAGGAATTTATAGAGTTGAAAATGAGCGGCAGTATGTCAGTGATGCAGTATGCTAGTAAGTTCATAGAACTATCTAGGTTTGTCCCTGAATTTGTGTTATCTGAAAGGTTAAAGATGAGAAGGTTTGAAGAGGGTTTGACCTTCTACATTCGAAACCAGTTAGCTGGGTAACCCATTCTGACTTACTAAGAACTGTATGAGTGAGCCGCTAAAGTGGAACGAGTGAAGACGGAGTTGAGGACACTGAATCCAATCAACCATAAGAGAAAGGGGTTTGAGCGGGGGACTCCAAGTGAGAGTGTGAACCAGAATCAGTAGAACCAGTAGAAACCTACTCCTGTTCCCTCTAAGAGCCGTCTTACAGGCTCGACAGCACCCTGCGCGAAGTGTGGAAGAACAAATCACACCACTCCTGAATGTCGAGTTGGCACCAACAAATGCATGTGGTGTGGAAGTCCTGAAGACCTTAACGCTGCATGCCCCCGACGACTGAAAGCTGTAGACAAGGGCGCAGCAAAACCCTTGGCTCCGCCCCGCCAGGGACCCCCACCTGCAAGGCCTGCAGTTACCAGAAGGGCATTTGTGATGAGCAAAAAGGAAGCTGCTACCTCTGGTATGGTAGTCACTGGAACTCTCTTTTTAAATTCAAAGCCATTTTGTGTATTATTTGATTCGGGCGCCACTCATTCTTTTATATCTACCCGATCTGCTATACAATTGAGTCTGGAGAACAAGAGGATGGAAACCAATTATAGAATTAAGCTACCCAATAATTCTGTGATTAAGTGCCCCCTTCCTTATGAACTTGTCCCCATCATCATTGGTGAAGCTACTTTCCCTATGGATTTGATTTAATTTGACTTGTCTGATTTTGATATCATTTTGGGGATGAATTGATTGCACACTTATGGAGCCAAAATTGACTGTGAAGATCTTAAGGTTATCTTGAAAGATGAACAAGGGAGAAAATGTGTTTTTATGGGCAGAGAGAGGCAAAATTTTGTTCTTTGATTTCCGCTATGAAAGCAAGTAAGCTGTTATGTCAGGGGTGTATTGGATATTGGTGTTATGTTATTGACACCCAAACGAAAGAAGAGAAAGCGGAGAATATACCTGTAGTTTGTGAATTTGAAGATGTTTTTCCTGAGGAGTTACCAGGATTACCCCCACAAAGGGAAATTGATTTTGGAATCGAATTAACTCCTGGGGCCCAAACTATTTCGAAAGTCCCATATCGTAGTATGGCCCCAACTGAGCTTAAGGAATTAAAGATTCAACTAGATGAACAGTTACAGAAGGGCTTTATGAGGTCAAGTGTGTCACCATGGGGTGCTCCAGTGTTGTTTGTTAAGAAAAAGGATTGAATCTTAAGACTCTGTATTGATTACAGGGAGTTGAACAAGAACAAATATCCTTTGCCATGAATAGATGATTTGTTTGATCAACTACAAGGAGCAGGAGTATTCTCTAAGATTGATTTGAGGTCTGAGTACCATCAACTTAGGATTAAGCCTGAGGACATTCCTGAGACAGCGTTTAGGACCAGGTATGGTCACTATGAGTTCACAGTAATGCCTTTTGGTCTCACTAATGCTCCTGCAGCCTTCATGGACCTTATGAACAGGGTTTTTAGACCTTGTTTAGACAAGTTTGTAGTTCATAGATGATATCCTTATCTATTCTAGGGACAAGGAGGAACATGCTGATCAATTACGGATAGTATTACAAACTTTGAGGGAACATCAACTTTATGGCAAAATAAAGAAATTTGAATTTTGGTTAGAGGAAGTGGTATTTTTGGGGCATGTGGTTGCAAAAGAAGGGATCAAAGTCGACCCCCAGAAGGTGAAAGCAATTACAGAATGGCCAAGGCCTGCCAATGTCACAGAAATTAGAAGCTTTCTGGGTTTAGCAGGCTACTATCGAAGATTCGTTAAAGACTTTTCGAAAATAGCTTCGCCACTGACCAATCTACTGAAGAAGGTGAATAAGTTTGAGTGGACTGAAATGTGTGGAAAGCTTTCCAAGAGCTAAGACAGCGCTTAACTACCGCCCCAATCCTAACATTACCAATGGAAGGAAAAGAGTATACTATTTATAGTGACGCTTCAAAGAACGGTTTGGGGTGCGTACTAATGCAGGAGGACAAAGTAGTAGCTTATACCTCTCGACAACTCAAGCCATATGAGAAAAACTACCCTACTCATGACCTAGAATTAGCAGCCGTGGTCTTCGCATTGAAAATTTGAAGACATTATTTATATGGGGTATCGTGCAAGATCTATACTGATCATCAAAGTTTAAAGTATATCTTCACCCAGAAGGAGCTCAACTTGAGACAACGGCGTTGGCTTGAGTTGCTTAAAGATTATGATTTGCAAATTCAATATCACCCTGGTAAAGCAAATGTGGTGGCGGATGCCCTGAGTAGGAAGGTATAACATAGCTCGAACACTGTGGTGATTACTCAATTGAATCTCTTAAGAGAACTTGAGGACTTTAGGATTCAATTGGTATCTCACGGGCAAACGAATGCTCAATTATCAGCACTTACTGTTCAGTCTTCCCTAGTGGAAGAAATTCGACTGAGTCAGGAAAGTGATCCCGAACTCCAAAGCATAAAGCAAAATGTAGAAAAAGGAAAGTCTCCGGGTTTTGTAGTACACGAGGATGGGACTTTGCGGTTCTAGAATCACCTATGTGTGCTCAAAAATGGGGAATTAAGAAAGCAGATTCTGGAAGAGGCTCACAATACTCATTATTCAGTGCATCCAGGAGGCACCAAGATGTACAGAGATCTGAGACAATATTTTTGGTGGAATAATATGAAGAAGGACGTTGCAGAATATGTGGATAAATGTCTAATTTGTCAGAAAGTTAAAGCAGAGCATCAACGTCCTGTGGGTGAACTACGACCCTTAGAAATTCCCACTTAGAAGTGAGATTCGATCTCAATGGACTTTGCTATGGGTTTACCCCTTTCTGCCTCCGAAAAAAATGCTATCTGGGTCATAGTTGATCGACTCACGAAGTCGGCTCATTTCTTACCAATTAAGGATGCTTGGGGAGTTGAAAGACTAGCCCAACTATATGTTAAGGAGATAGTCTGTCTGCACGGGATTCCTTTAGACATAGTCTCAGATAGGGATCAAAGATTCCAAGCACGTTTCTGGCAAGCGCTTCAAAAGATCTTTGGAACCAAACTAAACTTCAGTAGCTCCTATCATCCAGAAATAGATGGACAAACTGAAAGGGTGAATCAAATTTTGGAGGACATGTTGAGAGCCTGTGTATTAGAGTTTCAAGGGAAATGGGAAGATGACTTACCTTTGGTGGAATTCTCTTATAACAACAGCTATCAATCCACAATCAAAATAGCCCTATTTGAGGCTCTGTATGGAAGAAAATGTAGAACCCCATTGTGCTGGAGTGATTTGGATAAGGCACTGATTATAGGTCCTGAAATGATTCAAGAGACCACTGAGACCATAAGAAAGATTCAGGAACATATCAGGGTTGCCCAAAGCCGACAGAAAAGTTATGCAGACACAAGAAGAAGGCCTCTAGAGTTTCAAGTAGGTGATAAAGTTTTTCTGAAGGTTTCACCAACTAGAGGTGTCAAGAGGTTCGGAGTATAGGGCAAATTGAGTCCAAGGTATATTGGACCTTATGAAATCATTGAAAGGTTGAATCCCGTCGCTTATCGTCTAGAGTTGCCTGTCGAACTTGAGCACGTGCATAACATGTTTCATATCTCTCAGCTTCGAAAATACATTCCAGATCCAGACCATACCATTATATCTGAACCTATCGAAATTACTGAAGATCTAGTATATGAGGAACGTCCTGTCCAAATACTAGATCGCAGGATCAAGCAGCTGCGCAACAAACAGATACCATTGGTCAAAGTACTCTGGACAAACCATACCTCCCAAGAAGCTACTTGGGAGACCGAGGAGGCAATGCAAGCCAAATACCCACATTTATTCGAGGTAACCATGTTTGTTATGGTTAAATTCATCAGTTTCAAGGACGAAACTTTTTAAGGTGGGAAGACTGTAATAGTCCAACCCTAAATTATATTTATTCATTTTATAAATTAATTTCATCGCATTTAAATCATCGTTTTCTTTGTTATTTCAAGTGGGAAAACCTAATGGGCCCTTACCTTGCAATTCGGGTTTTTGTTTTTGTGAAATCATCGATATTAGGCCTTGATAGGCCTTGATATTGATGAATTAAGCGATTTAATTATTTTTATGTCAATCACAAACATTTTGGAGAAAAAAAAATTTTGCAAACACGTTCGGTTTCAGTTCTTTTGCTAAACCCGAGCCCGTTTAAGGCCAATTTCGACCCAACAAGACTTGACCTCATTTGTTTAGCTAAACTCTCTTAATTAAGCCTCAATTAAGCTTAGTAAAATTGACTTTTCTACCTTTATTTTCAGCCAACTAAAAGCCTCATATAAATTGCAAAAATTTACATTTAACTTCATTTTACACCAAGCAATTTCAAGACACTTTCTCTCTCCTATTTTCTCTCCTCCTTCTCTCTAAGCCACGGCTAGCAGAGAGAGCAGCAGCACCATCACCATTTTAGCCACCAAACAACCACCACTCACCACCCCAACCATCCCTCTCCCCCCTTCAAGCACCAAGCATCATTTCTACTTCTTTTTAAGCTCAAAGTGAGTATTCTTTTCACCTCCTATGTTGAATTTGTTCTTGATTCTTGATCTTGTTGGTTTTTGTTTATTATTTTGGTTGTTTTAGTGATGGATTATGCTATTCTTATGGTATTAAGAATCATCTAGTTGATGGATCATGTTGAAGTTGAAATTGGATGAGGTTAAGGTTAGGGTTTCATCTTAGTCATGCAAGCTTCTTGTTCAAGTGTTGTTCAGTGATTGATTTATCCTTGTTTTTACTTATCTCTTAATATATTGAAGTTTGTTATATTGTTTATGGTGTTTTGAAAAGTTGGGAGTCAGTTCAAAGTGACGTAAAGTTAGGGTTTTGTCCAAAATGCAGGATTTGAATCAACTAATGGGAAATTTAAGGTGTGTGTGTATATGTGACTAGAAAAGGAGTTTTATTTGATATGAATATGAAGAGGAATTATGTATGGTGTTTTTGTGTGAGGTTGAGATGTACCAAAGTGTGTTTACATACTCTTAAGAAAGAGTTTGAGTTGAGGATTGGTGTAAAAAAATAAAGGAACACACTAAAGCAATGTTGCTGGAATTTTCAGAAAAATAGGACACAATTTGGAACGAAATTGGTAATAATCGGCCCAGCCAAAAATTTTCATTTTTGGTGGGTAAATAGTTCAGTGTGTTAGCTTCAAAATGGGTTTTGAATCGCATTAATCCAAGGTTTGTGGAGAATGTTATGGTCATTTTACCGAGTCTATGCAGGGTGGACTTAAAACTGACATGTTGATGTTCTAGCCCCATTTTAGGAGCCCTATCAAGGGAATCATGTTTCATGTCCTTAATAAACGTTGTAGAGGACTTCCTAAGTTGTTTATATTGGGGTCTTACGTCTCATTTTGAGGTCAAGAGTTTACATTGTGGATTATTCTTTCCGTACCCTCTTTGCAAGCCCTTATGCTCTAAACTTGCTACCGTGCCTTACATCACATTTCTTTGGTTTATGTCGCCTTCTTTTTGGTTTAATCATTGAACTGGTGTGTAAAAGTTCTTCATAAGCCAGTTTTATTTAAAATTATCCATTATAAGAACAAGATCATTTTGACCTCATGTTCCTATAATGAACCTTTGAACAGAATCAAGGTCTAAGCTTTCATTTCCTTCAATTTAGTGCATCTCATTCCTCTGTGAACTAGCATTTAAAACTTCCAGGTACGTTCATTGCCTGTATCTTTAGTAATCAGCACATATTTATCGAAATCATAATATTTTGGTAAGCACATCAATGAATCATTTTAATCAGTGCTTCATCACATAATTAGTGACCCGTCAGTTATCAGTTACAGGGCATTGCCCTCCAGTTACCCACGCAGCTTCAGGCCAGGTCCCTGGGTCAGCTTGGCAAGTGTACACCTATTCATAGATCTTAACAGAGACTAAGGGGTACACTAACAGATAATAAGTGGCAATACAGTTTTATATGCATCTTATTCCCTATTTTATCAGTACAGGGGTGTATGTATTGAGCTTTGGCTCATAGTTCGAAATGTTTTATGTTTTGTTTTAGGAAAATGTTGAGTGAACCGCCCTCAGGCGGGCAGGGAGGCCGAAGGTGATCAATGAGATAGGACTGTTCTTGTGGTTGACAGTGTGGGAGAGCTAAGATGCTATCTTGGCATATTGTGATGTATTTTAGAGTGTCTACTGTATATTTAAACTGAATTATGAATTTTGATGTTACAACTATATTTCTGAACTGAGTTATGTAAGTTGGTGTTATCCTTGGGATGTTAGAGCCTTTTTGTATATAACATAATGGTTTGAGTGATTATGATGGTGAATGCCCCTTTATAGGGTAACCTTTGGTTTATAGCAAGTTTTCATGTATAACGGAAGTCTCTTCCTTCGTGGACGGCGGTAACACCCCGCTCATTGAGTTATTATGTCTTATTGATAACCTTAAGTAGGCAAATGCAGGCAATGAATCATGTATATTTGGGGCGTTACACCATGGTACATGCCACCTACATCAACAAATATTATGTCCTTTAAGTGAAAAATTTTTCTAACTATATTTGTTAAAATATAGAGTGATCTTGTAATTTATTACCTCAGCAATTGCAGCTCCAACATTAGTGTTGGACATGCTGGAATCCACCGGAGGCCTTACACCACTTGCTGCCTTCAAAAACAACATATGTTACTCATTTAATTATAAAGTGAAAATGAAACTTTTCTATTATTTCGTTGATTAAATGTCAACAATTTTAGTGTAGTGATAACTTCAGTGTGAAGATGGTGGGGCTGATGTTGACAGGGTTGAAACTGTTCGTTGCATGTCTTGTAGCATTTTTCTTTTTTGCCATCACTTGATTGCTTTTCTTTTTAGCGACGCTTGCTTTTCTCCTGTTCTTTTGCCCTTTCTCTCTTAATCCAGCGGGGTTCTACACTATTCTGTTTGAGTTCACATTTTCATCTTCTGATTCAGAATGGTGTCGTTCTAAATGGTAGCATACACATCTACAATCGCTAAATATTTCCGACTGCACCATTTTCGACGAACGCCATGGTGCATGCCATCTACATCAACAAATATTGTCCCCTTCAAGTATAAAATTTTTCTGACTATATTCGTTAAAACATGGAGTGATCTTGTAGTTTATTACCTCAGTAATTATAGCTCTAACATTAGTGTTGGATATGCTGGAATCCTCCGGAGGCCTTACACCACTTGTTGCCTTCAAAAACAACATAAGTTACTCATTTAATTATAAAGTGAAAATGAAACTTTTCTATTATTTCGTTGATTAAATTTTAATAATTTTAGTATACTGATACCTCCGGTGTGAAGACGACGGTGCTAATGTTAACTGTTTCTTGGCTGTCTTGCAGCATTTTTCTTTCTTACCTTCACTTGATTGCTTTTCTTTATGGCGAGTGGGATTCTGGACTATTCCGCTTGAGTTTACATTTTCATCTTTTGATCTAGGATGGTGTCCTTCCAAATACTAGCATGCACATCTACAATCACCAAATATTTTCAAGTGCACCATCTCCGACGGACGCCATGGGACATGCAACCTACATCAACAAATATTATGTCCTTTAAGTGAAAATTTTTTCCAACTATATTTGTTAAAATATAGAGTGATCTTATAGTATATTACCTCAGCAATTACAGCTCCAACATTAGTGTTGGACATGCTGGAATCATCCTGAGGCCTTGCACCACTTGCTGCCTTCAAAAACAGCATATGTTACTCATTTAATTATAAAGTGAAAATGAAACTTTTCTATTATTTCATTGATTAAATGTCAACAATTTTAGAATAGTGATACTTCGGTGCGAAGACGATGGGGCTGATGTTGACAGGCTGAAACTGTTCGTTGCTTATCTTGTAGCATTTTTCTTTTTTGCCACCACTTGATTGTTTTCTTTTTGGCGATGCTTACTTTTCTCCTATTCTTTTGCCCCTTGTCTCTTAATCCAGTGGGGTTCTGTACTATTCCGTTTGAGTTCACATTTTCAACTTCTGATTCAGAATGGTGTCATTCTAATTGGTAGCATGCACATTTACAATCACCAAATATTTCCAACTGCACCATCTCCGACGGACGCCATGGTGCATGCCACGCACATCAACAAATATTGTGTCCTTCAAGTATAAAATTTTTCCAACTATATTCGTTAAAATATGGAGTGATCTTGTAGTTTATTTCCTCACTAATTATAGCTCTAACATTAGTGTTGGACATGCTGGAATCCTCCGGAGGCCTTACACCACTTGTTGCCTTCAAAAACAACGTAAGTTACTCATTTAATTATAAAGTGAAAATGAAACTTTTCTATTATTTCGTTGATTAAATTTTAACAATTTTAGTATAGCGATACCTCCGGTGTGAAGACGATGGAGCTGATGTTAACTGTTTGTTGCTTGTCTTGCAGCATTTTTCTTTCTCGCCTTCACTTGATTGCTTTTCTTCTTGGCGATGCTTACTTTTCTCTTGTTCTTTTGCCCATTCTCTCTTAATGCAGTGGGATTCTGGACTATTCCGCTTGAGTTCACATTTTCATCTTCTGATCTAGAATGGTATCCTTCTAAACAGTAGCATGCACATCTACAATCACCAAATATTTCCAAGTGCACCATTTCTGATGGACCCCATGGTGCATGGCACCAACATCAACAAATATTGTGTCCTTCAAGTATAAAATTTTTCTAACTATATTCGTTAAAACATGGAGTGGTCTTGTACTTTATTACCTCAGTAATTGCAGCTCTAACATTAGTGTTGGATATGCTGGAATCCTCCGGAGGCCTTACACCACTTGTTGCCTTCAAAAACAACATAAGTTATTCATTTAATTTTAAAGTGAAAATGAAACTTTTCTATTATGTCGGTGATTAAACTTTAACAATTTTAGTATAGTGATGCCTTCGGTGTGAGGACGATGGGGCTGATGTTAACTGTTTGTTGCTTGTCTTGCAGCATTTTTCTTTCTTGCCTTCACTAGATTGCTTTTCTTTTTGGCACTGCTTACTTTTCTCTTGTTCTTTTGCCCTTTCTCTCTTAATCCAGAGTGATTCATGACTATTGCGTTTGAGTTCTTATTTTCATCTTCTGATCTAGAATGGTGTCCTTCCAAATAGTAGCATGCACATCTATAATCACCAAATATTTTCATAGGCGTCATCTCCGACGGACGCCATGGTACATGCCACCTGCGTCGACAAATATTATATCCTTTAAGTATAAAATTTTTCTAACTATATTTTTTAAAATATAGAGTGATCTTGTAGTTTATTACCTCAGTAATTACAGGTCTAACATTAGTGTTGGACATGCTGGAATCCTCCTGAGGCCTTACACCACTTGTTGCCTTCAAAAACAACATAAGTTGCTCAATTTATTATGAAGTGAAAATGATACTTTTCCATTATTTGGTTGATTAAATGTTAAAAATTTTAGTACAGTGATACCATCGGTGTGAAGACAATGGGGCTGATGTTGGCAGGGTCGAAACTATTTGTTGCTTGCCTTGCGGCATTTTCCTTTCTTGCCTTCACCTGATTGCTTTTCTTTTTGGCGATGCTTACTTTTCCCTTTTTCTGTTGGCCTTTCTCTCTTAATCCCATGGGATTTTGCACTATTTTGTTTGAGTTCACATTTTCATCTTCTGATCCAGAATGGTGTCCTTCCAAATAGCAACGTGCGCATCTACAATCACCAAATATTTCCAACTGAACCATCTCGGACAGACGCCATGCTGCATGCCACCTACATCAACAAATATTGTGTCCGTTAAGTATAAAATTTTTCTAACCATATTTGTTAAAACATAGAGTGATCTCGTAGTTTATTACCTCAGTAATTGCAGCTCTAACATTAGTGTTGGACATGCTGGAATCCTCCAGAGGCCTTACACCACTTGCTTCCTTAAAAAACAACATATGTTACTCTTTTAATATAAAGTGAAAATGAAACTTTTCTATTATTTCATTGATTTAATGTCAACAATTTTTGTATAGTGATACCTTCGGTGTGAAGACGATGGGGCTGATGCTGACAGGGCTAAAACTATTCGTTGCTTGTCATGCAACATTTTTGTGTCTTGCCATCACTTGACTGCTTTTCTTTTTGGCGACGCTTACTTTTCTCTTTTTCTTTTGCCCTTTCTCTCTTAATCTAGTGGGATTCTGGACTATTCCGCTTGGGTTCACATTTTCATCTTCTGATCTAAAATGGTGTCCTTCTAAATAGTGGCATGCACATCTACAATCACCAAATATTTCCAAGTGCACCATCTCCGACGGACGCCATGGTACATGCCACCTACATCAACAAATATTGTGTCCTTCAGGTATAAAATTTCTCTAACTATATTTGTTAAAATATAGAGTGATCACATTTTTTTTTCCTTACCTTCATTTGATTGGTTTTCTTCTTAGCGATGCTTACGTTTCTCTTGTTCTTTTGCGCTTTCTCTCTTAATCCAGTTAGATTCTGGACTGTTCTGCTTGAGTTCACATTTTCATCTTCTGATCCATAATGGTGTCCTTCCAAATAGTAGCATGCACATCAACAATCACCAAATATTTTCAAGTGCACCATCTCCGACGGACGCCATGGTACATGCCACCTACGTCGATAAATATTGTGTCCTTTAAGTATAAAATTTTTCTAACTATATCCGTTAAAATATAGAGTAATCTTGTAGTTTATTATCTCAGTAATTACAGCTCCAACATTAGTGTTGGACATGCTGGAATCCTCCAGAGGCCATACACCACTTGTTATCTTCAAAAACAACATAAGTTACTCATTTAAGTATAAAGTGAAAATGAAAATTTTCCGTTACTTCAATTATTAAATTTTAACAATTTTAGTATAGTGATACCTCAGGTGCGAAGATGATGGGGCTGATGCTGATAGGGCTGAAACTATTTGTTGCTTGTCTTGCAGCATTTTTCTTTCTTGCCTTCACTAGATTGCTTTTCTTTTGGGCTATGCTTACTTTTCTTTTGTTCTTTTGCCCTTTCTCTCTTATTCCAGAGCGATTCGGGACTATTGCGCTTGGGTTCTTATTTTCATCTTCTGATCCAGAATGGTGTCCTTCCGAATTGTAGCACGCACATCTACAATCATCAAATATTTTCCCGTGCGCCATCTCCGACGGACGCCATGGGACATGTCGCCTACATCAACAAATATTGTGTCCTTCAAGTATAAAACTTTTCTAACTATATTTTTTAAAATATAGAGTGATCTTGTAGTTTATTACCTTAGCAATTGCGACTCTAACATTAGTGTTGGGCACACCGGAATCCTCCAAAGGCCTTACACCACTTGTTGCCTTCAAAAACAATGTAAGTTACTCATTTAATTATAAAGTAAAAATGGTACTTTTCCATTACTTTATTGATTAAATTTTGACAATTTCAGTATAGTGATATCTTCGGTATGAAGATGATGGGGCTGATGTTGACAGGGCCGAAACTGTTTGTTGCTTGTCTTGCAGCATTTTTCTTTCTTGCCTTCACTTGATTGCTCTTCTTCTTGGCAATGCTTACTTTTCTCTTGTTCTTTTGCCCTTTCCCTCTTAATCCAGTGGTATTCTGGACTATTTTGCTTGAGTTCATATTTTCATATTCTGATCCAGAATGGTGTCCTTCCAAATAGTAGCATGCACATCTACAATCACAAAATATTTCCATGTGCGCCATCTCTGACGGACGCCATGGCACTTGCCACCTACATCAACAAATATTGTGTCCTTTTATTATAAAATTTTTCTAGCTATATTTGTTAAAATATAGAGCGATCTTGTACTTTATTGCCTCTGTAATTGCAGCTCTAACATTAGTGTTAGGCATACTGGAATCCTTCGGAGGCCTTACACCACTTGTTGCCTTCAAAAACAACATAAGTTACTCATTTAATTATAAAGTGAAAATGAAACTTTTCATTATTTCGCTGATTAAATTTTAAAAATTTTAGTATAGTAATACCTCCCGCGCGAAGACAATGGGGCTGATGTTGACAGGACCGAAACTGTTTGTTGCTTGTCTTATTGCATTTTTCTTTCTTGCCTTCACTTGATTGCTTTTTTTATTGGCGATGCTTACTTTTCCCTTGTTCTTTTGCCCTTTATCTCTTAATCCTGTGGGATTCTGTACTATTTCGCTTGAGTTCAGATTTTCATATTCTGATCCAGAATGGTGTCGTTCTAAATGGTAGCTAGCATGCACAACTATAATCACTAAATATTTCTAACTGCACCCTTTCCAACGGACGGCATGGTGCATGCGGCCTACATCAACCAATATTGTGTCCTTTAAGTATAAAATTTTTCAAACTATATTTATCAAAATATAGAGTGATCTTATAGTTTGTTACCTCAGTAATTGCAACTCTAACATTAGTGTTGGACATACTGGAATCCTCCGGAGGCCTCACATCACTTGTTGCCTTCAAAAACATCACAAGTCACTCATTTAATTATAAAGTGAAAATGAAACTTTTCCATTATTTCATTGATTAAATTTTAAAAATTTTATTATAGTGATACCTCCGGTGTGAAAACGATGGGGCTGATGTTGACAAGGCTGAAATTGTTTCTTGCTTGTCTTGCAGCATTTTTCTTTCTTGCCTTCACTTGATAGCTTTTCTTTATGGAGATGCTTACTTTTCTCTTGTTCTTTTGCCCTTTCTCTTTGAATCCAGCGGGATTCTAGACTATTCCACTTGAGTTTACATTTTCACCTTTTGATCCAGAATGGTGTCCTTCGAAATTGTTGCATGCATATCTACAATCACCAAATATTTCCAAGTGCACCATCTCTAACGGATGCCGTGGTGCATGGCACCTACATCAACAAATATTATGTCCTTTAAGTGAAAAAATTTTCTAACTATATTTGTTAAAATATAGAGTGATCCTATAGTTTATTACCTCAGCAATTGCAGTTCTAACATTAGTGTCGGACATGCTGGAATCCTCCGGAGGCCTTGCACCACTTGCTGCCTTCAAAAACAACATATGTTACTCATTTAATTATAAAGTGAAAATGAAACTTTTCTATCATTTCGTTAATTAAATGTCAACAATTTTAGTATAGTGATACCTTCGGTGCGAAGACGATGGGGTTGATGTTGACAGGGCTGAAACTATTCATTGCTTGTCTTGTAGCATTTTTCTTTTTTGCCATCACTTGATTGCTTTTCTTTTTGGCGATGCTTACTTTTCTCCTATTCTTTTGCCCTTTCTCTCTTAATCTAGTGGGGTTCTGTACTATTCTGTTTGAGTTCATATTTTCATCTTCTGATTCAGAGTGGTGTCATTCTAAATGGTAGCATGCACATCTACAATCACAAAATATTTCCAACTGCACCATCTCCGATGGACGCCATGGTGCATGCCACCTACATCAACAAATATCGTGTTCTTCAAGTATAAAATTTTTCTAACTATATTCGCTAAAATATGGAGTGATCTTGTAGTTTATTACCTCAGTAATTGCAGCTTTAACATTAGTGTTGGTCATGCTAGAATCCTCCGGAGGCCTTGCACCACTTGTTGCCTTCAAAAACAACATAAGTAACTCATTTAATTATAAAGTGAAAATGAAACTTTTCCATTATTTCGTTCATTAAATTTTAAAAATTTTAGTACAGTGATACCTCTATTGTGAAGATGATGGGGCTTATGTTAACTGTTTGTTGCTTGTCCTGCAGCATTTTTCTTTCTTGCCTTCACTTGACTGCTTTTCTTCTTGGCGATGCTTACTTTTCTGTTGTTCTTTTGCCCTTTCTCTCTTAATCTAGTGGGATTCTGGACTGTTCTACTTGAGTTCACATTTTCATCTTCTGATCCAGAATGGTGTCCTTCCAAATAGTTGCATGCACATCTACAATCACCAAATATTATCAAGTGCACCATCTCCGACGGACGCCATAGTACATGCTACCTACATCAACAAATATTGTGTCATTTAAGTATAAAATTTTTCTAACTATACTTGTTAAAATATAGAGTTATCTTTTAGTTTATTACCTCAGTAATTACAACTCCGACATTAGTGCCGAACATGCTGGAATCCTCCTGAGGCCTTGCACCACTTGTTTCCTTCAAAAACAACATAACTTACTCATTTTATTATGAAGTGAAAATGACACTTTTCCATCATCTGGTTAATTAAATTTTAAAAATTTTAGTGCAGTGATACCTCCGGTGCTAACACGATGGGGCTGATGTTGATAGGGCCGAAACTGTTTGCTGCTGGTCTTGCAGCATTTTTCTTTCTTGTCTTCACCTGTTTGCTTTTCTTTTTGGCGATGCTTACTTTTTCTCTTGTTCTTTTGCCCTTTCTCTCTCAATCCCAAGGGATTCTTAACTATTTTGCTTGAGTTCACATTTTCATCTTTTGATCCAGAATGGTGTCCTTCCAAATAGTAACATGCACATCTACAATCACCAAATATTTTCAAGTGCACCATCTGCAACGGACGCCATGGAACATGCCACTTACATCAACAAATATTATGTCCTTTAAGTATAAAATTTTTCTAACTATATTTGTTAAAATATAGAGTGATCTTGTAGTTTATTACTGCAGTAATTGCAGCTCTAGCATTTGTGTTGGACATGCTGGAATCCTCCGAAGGCCTTACACCACTTGTTGCCTTCAAAAACAACATAAGTTTCTCATTTAATTGCAAAGTGAAAATAAAATTTTCCATTATTTCGTTGATTAAATTTCAACAATTTTGGTATAGAGATACCTCCAGTACGAAGGAGATGAGGCTGAAACTGTTTGTTGCCTGTCTTGCAGCATTTTTCTTTCTTGCCTTCACTTGATTGCCTTTCTTTTTGGTGATGCTTACTTTTCTCTTGTTCTTTTGACGTTTTTATCTTAATCCAGCTGGATTCTGGACTATTCCGCTCGAGTTCACATTTTCATCTTCTGATCCACAATGGTGTCCTTCCAAATAGTAGCACACACATCTGCAATCACCAAATATTTTTAAGTGCACAATCTCCGACGGACGTCATGGTACATGCCACCTACATCAACAAATATTATGCCCTTTAAGTGTAAAATTTTTCTAACTATATTTGTTAAAATATAGAGTGATCTTGTAGTTTGTTACCTCATTAATTGCAACTCCAACATTGGTGTTGGACATGCTGGAATCCTCCGAAGGCCTTACACCACTTGCTACCTTCAGAAACAGCATATGTTACTCATCTAATTATAAAGTGAAAATGAAACTTTTCTATTATTTCGTTGACTAAATTTTAACAATTTTAGTATAGTGATACCTCCGGTGTAAAGACGACGGAGCTAATGTTGACAGGGCTAAAACTGTTCATTGCTTGTCTTGCAGCATTTTTCTTTCTTGATTGCTTTTGTTCTTGGTGAAGCGTACTTTTCTCTGGTTCTTTTGCCCTTTCTCTCTTAATCCAGTGGGATTCTGGACTGTTCCGCTTGAGTTCACATTTTCATCTTCTGATCCAGAATGGTGTCCTTCCAAATAGTAGCATGCACATCTACAATCACCAAATATTTTCAAGTGCACCATCTCCGACGGACGCCATGGTACATGCTACCTACATCAACAAATATTGTGTCATTTAAGTATAAAATTTTTCTAACTGTACTTGTTAAAATATAGAGTCATCTTTTAGTTTATTACCTCAGTAATTGCAACTCCGACATTAGTGTTGGACATGCTGGAATCCTTCGACGGTCTTACACTTGTTATCCTCAAAAACAACATAAGTTACTCATTTAAGTATAAAGTGAAAATGAAACTTTTCAGTTATTTCGTTGATTAAATGTTAACATTTTTAGTACAGTGATACCTCCGGTGCGAAGACGATGAGGCTATTGTTGATGCGACTGCAACTGTTTGTTGCCTGCCTTGCAGCATTTTCCTTTCTTGCCTTCACTTGATTGCTTTTCATTTTGGCGATGCTTACTCTTCTCTTGTTCTTTTGCCCTTTTTATCTTAATCTAGTTGGATTCTGGACTATTCCAATTCATCTTTTGATGCAGAATGGTGTCTTTCCAAATAGTAGCATGCACATCAACAATCACCAAATATTTTCAAGTGCGCCATCTCCGACGGACGCCATGGTACATGCCAGCTACATCAACAAATATTGTGTCCTTCAAGTATAAAATTTTTCTAACTATATTTGTTAAAATATAGGGTAATCTTATAGTTTATTACCTCAGTAATTACAACTCCAACATTGGTGCTGGACATGCTGGAATCCTCCGGAGGTCTTACACCACTTGCTGCCCTCAAAAACAACATAAGTTGCTCATTTAAGTAGAAAGTGAAAAAGAAACTTTTCCATTATTTCGTTGATTAAATTTTAACAATTTTGGCATAGTGATACCTTCGGTGCAAAAACGTTGGGGCTGACGTTGACAGGGCTGAAACTGTTTGTTGCTTATCTTGTAGCATTTTTCTTTCTTTCCATCACCTGATTACTTTTCTTTTTGGCGATGCTTGCTTTTCTCTTGTTCTTTTGCTCTTTTTCTTTTAATCCAGTGGGATTCTGTACTATTCCGCTTAAGTTCACATTTTCATCTTCTGATCCAGAATGGTGTCATTCTAAATGGTAGCATGCACACTTACAATCACCAAATATTTCCAACTGCACCATCTCCGATGAACGCCATGGTACATGCCACCTACATCAAAAAATATTGTGCCGTTCAAGTATAAAATTTTTCTAACTATATTCGTTAAAATATAGAGTGATCTTGTAGTTTATAACCTCAATAATTGCAGCTCTAACATTAGTGTTGGACATGCTAGAATCCCTCAAAGGCCTTACCCCACTTGTTACCTTCAAAAACAACGTAAGCTACTCATTTAATTATAAAGTGAAAATGGAACTTTTCTATTATTTCGTTGATTAAATTTTAGCAATTTTAGTATAGTGATACCTCCGGCGCAAAGACGATGGGGCTGATGTTAACAGGGCTGAAACTGTTTGCTGCATGTCGTGCAGCATTTTTCTTTCTTGCCTTCACTTGATTGCTTTTCTTTATGGCAATGCTCACTTTTCTCTTGTTCTTTTCCCCTTTCTCTCTTAATCCAGTGGGATTCTGAACAACTCCGCCTGAGTTCGCATTTTCATCTTCTGATCCAGAATGGTGTCCTTCTAAATAGTAGCATACACATCTACAATGACTAAATATTTCCAAGTGCGCCATCTCTGACGGATGCCATAGTGCATGCCACCTACATCAACAAATATTGTTTCATTTAAGTATAAAATTTTTCTAACTATGTTTGTAAAAATAAAGAGTGATGTTGTAGTTTATTACCTCAGTAATTGCAGCTCCAACATTAGTATTGGACATGCTGGAATCCTCCTAAGGCCTTACACCACCTGTTCCCTTCAAAAACAACATAAGTTGCTCATTTTATTATAAAGTGAAAATGATACTGTTCCATTATTTGGTTGATTAAATGTTAAAAGTTTTAGCATAGTGATACCTCCGGTGCGAAGGCGATGGGGCTGATGTTGACAGGGCCGAAAGTGTTTGTTGCTTATCTTGTAGCATTTTTCTTTCTTGCCTTCACCTGATTGCTTTTCTTTTTGGCGATGCTTACTTTTCTCTTGTTCTTTTGCCCTTTCTCTCTTAATCCCATGGGATTCTAGACTATTCTGCTTGAGTTCACATTTTCATCTTCTTATCCAGAATGGTGTTCTTCCAAATAGTAACATGCGCATCTACAATCACCAAATATTTCCAAGTGAACCATCTCCGACGGACGCCATGATACATGCCACCTACATCAACAAATATTGTGTCCTTTAATTATAATATTTTCCTGACTATACTAAAACATAGAGTGATCTTGTAGTTTATTACCTCAGTAACTGCAGCTCTGACATTAGTGTTGGACATGCTGGAATCCCCCGGAGGCCTTACACCACTTGTTGCCTTCAAAAACAACATAAGTTGCTCATTTAAGTATAAAGTGAATATGAAGCCTTTCCATTATTTCGTTGATTACATTTTAACAATTTCAGTATAGTGATACCTTCGGTGCGAGGACGATGAGGCTGGCATTGACAGGGCTGTAACAGTTTGTTGCCTGTCTTGCAGCATTTTCCTTTCTTGCCTTCACTTGATTCCTTTTCTTTTTGGCGATGCTTACTTTTCCCTTATTCTTTTACCCTTTTTATGTTAATCGAGTTAGATTCTAGACTATTCCGCTTGAGTTCACATTTTCATCTTCTGATCCAGAATGGTGTCCTTCCAAATAGTAGCATACACGTCTACAATTACCAAATATTTCCAAGTGCACCATCACCAACGGACGCCATGGCACATGCACCTACATCAACAAATATTGCGTTATTTAAGTATAAAATTTTTCTAACTATATTTGTTATAATATAGAGTGATCTTGTGGTTTATTACCTCAGTAATTGCAACTCTAACATTAGTATTTGACATGCTGGAATCCTCCTGAGGCCTTACACCACCTGTTGCCTTCAAAAACAACATAAGTTACTCATTTAATTAAAAAGTGAAAATGATACTTTTCCATTATTTGGTTGATTAAATTTTAAAAATTTTAGTATAGTGATAACTCCGGTGCGAAGATGATGGGGCTGATGTTGATAGGGCTGAAACTGTTTGTTGCTTGTCTTGCAGTACTTTTCTTACTGGCCTTCACCTGATTGCTTTTCTTCTTGGCGATGCATACTTTTCTCTTGTTCTTTTTCCCTTTCTCTCTTAATCCAGTGGGATTCTGGGCTATTCCGCTTGAGTTCACATTTTCATCTTCTAATCCAGAATGGTGTCCTTCCAAATAATAGCATACACGTCCACAATCACCAAATATTTTTAAGTGCACCATCTCCAACGGACGCCATGGTACATGCCACCCACATCAACAAATATTATGCCCTTTTAGTGTAAAATTTTTCTAACTATATTTGTTAAAATATAAAGTGATCTTATAGTTTATTACCTGATCAATTACAACTCCAACGTTGGCATTGGACATGATGGAATCCTCCGAAGGCCTTACACCACTTGCTGCCTTCGAAAACAACGTATGTTACTCATCTAATTATGAAGTGAAAATGAAACTTTTCTATTCTTTTGTTGATTAAATTTTAACAATTTTAGCATAGTGATACTCCGGTGCGAAGACGATGGAGCTGATGTTGACAGGGCTAAGACTGCTTATAGCTTGTCTTGCAGCATTTTTCTTTCTTCTCTTCACTTGATTGCTTTTCTTCTTGGTGATGCTTGCTTTTCTCTTGTTCTTTTGCCCTTTCTCTATGAATCCAGTGGGATTCTGGGCTATTCTGCTTGAGTTCACATTTTGATCTTCGGATCCAGAATGGTGTCCTTCCAAATAGTAGCATGCACGACTACAATCACCAAATATTTTCAAGTGCACTATCTCTGACGGACGCCATGGTACATGCCGCCTACATCAACAAATATTATGTCCTTTAAGTGTAAAATTTTTCTAACTATATTTGTTAAAATGTGGAGTGATCTTGTCGTTTATTACCTCTGTAATTGCAGCTCCAACATTGGTGTTAGACATGCTGGAATCCTCCGAAGGCCTTACACCACCTGCTGCCTTCAAAAACAACATATGTTACTCATCTAATTATAAAGTGAAAATGAAACTTTTCCATTATTTCATTGATTAGATTTTAATAATTTCAGTATAGTGATGCCTTTGGTGCAAAAACGATGGGGATGACGTTGACAGGGCTGAAACTGTTTGTTGCTCATCTTGCAGCATTTTTCTTTCTTGCCATCAGTTGATTGCTTTTCTTTTTGGCGATGCTTACTTTTCTCTTATTCTTTTGCCCTTTCTCTCTTAATCCAGTAGAATTCTGTACAATTCCACTTGAGTTCACATTTTCATCTTCTGATCCAGAATGGTGTCATTCTAAATGGTGGCATGGACATCTGCAATCACCAAATATTTCCAACTGCACCATCTCCAACGAATGCCATGGTACCTGCCACCTACATCAACAAATATTGTGTCCTTCAAGCATAAAATTTTTCTAACCATATTCGTTAAAATATAGAGTGATCTTGTAGTTCATTACCTTAGTAATTGCAGCTCTAACATTAGTGTTGGATATACTGGAATCCTCCAGAGGCCTTACACCATTGTTGCCTTCAAAAACAACATAAGTTACTCATTTAATGATAAAGCAAAAATGAAACCTTTCTATTATTTTGTTGATTAAATTTTAACAATTTGAGTACAGTGATACGTCTGGTACGAAGACGATGGGGCTAATGTTGATAGGGCTAAAACTGTTTGTTGCTTGTCTTGCAGCATTTTTCTTTCTTGCCTTTACTTCATCGCTTTTCTTTTTGGCAATGCTCACTTTTCTCTTGTTCTTTTGCCCTTTCTCCCTCAATCCGGAGTGATTTGAGACTATTGTGATTGAGTTCACATTTTCATCTTTCTGACCCAGAATGGTGTCCTTCTAAATAGTAGCATGCACATCTACACTTACCAAATATTTCCATGCGCACCATCTCCGACGGACACCATGGTACATGCCACCTACATCAACAAATATTTTATCCTTCAAGTATAAAATTTGTTTAACTGCATTTGTTAAAATATGGAGTCATCTTGTAGCTTACTACCTCAGTAATTGCAGCTCTAACATTGGTGTTGGGCATACTGGAATCCTTTGGAGGCCTTACACCACTTGTTGCCTTGAAAAACAACATAAGTTACTCATTTAATTATAAAGTAAAAATGGTGCTTTTCCATTATTTGGATGATTTAATTTTAAAAATTTTAGTATAGTGATACCTCTGGTGCGAAGACGATGGGGCTGATGTTGACATGGCCGAAACTGTTTGTTACTTGTCTTGTAGCATTTATCTTTCTTGCCTTCACTTGATTGCTTTTCTTCTTGGTGATGCTTACATTTCACTTGTTCTTTTGCCCTTTCTCTCTTAATCCAGTGGGATTCTGGACTATTCCGCTTGAGTTCACATTTTCATCTTCTGATCCAGAATGGTGTCCTTCTAAACAGTAGCATGCACATCTACAATCACCAAATATTTTCAAGTGCACTATCTCCAACGGATGCTATGGTACTTTCCACCCACATCAACAAATATTAGGTCCTTTTAGCGTAAAATTTTTCTACCTATATTTGTTAAAATATAAAGTGATCTTGTAGTTTATTACCTCATTAATTGTAACTCCAATATTGGCATTGGACATGCTGGAATCCTCCGAAGGCCTTATACCACTTGCTGCCTTCAAAAACAACAAATGTTTCTCATCTAATTATAAAGTGAAAATAAAACTTTTCTATTCTTTTGTTGATTAAATTTTAACAATTTTAATATTGTGATATCTCCGGTGCAAAGACGATGGAGCTGATGTTGACAGGGCTAAAACTGTTTATTGCTTGTCGCGTAGTATTTTTCTTTCTTGCCTTCACTTGATTGCTTTTCTTCTTGGCGATGCTCACATTTCTCTCATTCTTCTACCCTTTCTCCCTGAATCCAGTGGGATTCTGGCCGCTTGAGTTCACATTTTCATCTTCGGATCCAGAATGGTGTCCTTCTAAATAGTAGCACGCATATCTACAATCACCAAATATTTTCAAGTGCACCATCTCCAACGGACGCCATGGTACGTGCCACCCACATCAACAAATATTATGTCCTTCTAGTATAAAATTTTTCTAACTATATTTGTTAAAATATAAATTGATCTTATAGTTTATTACCTCATTAACTGCAACTCCAACATTGGCGTTGGACATGCTGGAATCCTCCGAAGGCCTTACAGCACTTACTCCCTTCAAAATCAACATATGTTACTCATCTAATTATAAAGTGAAAATGAAACTTTTCTATTCTTTTGTTGATTAAATTTTAACAATTTTAGTATAGTGATACCTTCGGTACGAAGACAATGGAGCTGATGTTGACTGGGCTAAAACTGTTTATTGCTTGTCTTGCAACATTTTTCTTTCTTGCCTTCACTTGATTGCTTTTCTTCTTGGTGATGCTTACTTTTCTCTGGTTCTTTTGCCCTTTCTCTGTGAATCCAGTGGGATTCTGGGCTATTCCGCTTGAGTTCACATTTTTATCTTCTGATCCAGAATGATCTCCTTCCAAATAGTAGCATGCACGTCTATAATCACCAAATATTTTCAAGTGCACCATCTCCGACGGACGCCATGGTGCATGCCACCTACATCAACAAATATTATGTCCTTTAAGTTTAAAATTTTTCTGACTAGATTTGTTAAAATGTGGAGTGATCTTGTACTTTTTTACCTCAGTAATTGCAACTCCAACATTGGTGTTGGGCATGCTAGAATCCTCCGAAGGCCTTACACCACTTGCTGCCTTCAAAAACAACATATGTTACCCATCTAATTATAAAGTGAAAATGAAACTTTTCCATTATTTCGTTGATTAAATATTAACAATTTCAGTATAGTGATCCTTCGATGCAAAAATGATGGGGATGATGTTAATAGGGCTGAAACTGTTTGTTGCTTGTCTTGCAACATTTTTCTTTCTTGCCATCACTTGATTGCTTTTCTTTTTGGCGATGCTTAACTTTCTCTTGTTCTTTTGCCTTTTCTCTCTTAATCCAGTGGAATTTCGTACCATTCCACTTGAGTTCACATTTTCATCTTCTGATCCGGAATGGTGTCGTTCTAAATGGTAGCATGTACATCTACAGTCACCAAATATTTCCAGCTGCACCATCTCCAACAAATGCCATGGCACATGCCACCTACATCAACAAAGATTGTGTCCTTCAAGTATAAAATTTTTCTAACCATATTCGTTAAAATATAGAGTGATCTTGTAGTTTATTGCCTTAGTAATTGCGGCTCTAACACTAGTGTTGGACATACTGAAATCCTTCGGAGGCCTTACACCATTGTTGCCTAAAAAAACAACATAAGTTACCCACTTAAAGTTCGGTGCGAAGACGATAGGGCTGAAACTCTTTGTTGCTTGTCTTGCAGCATTTTTCTTTATTGCCTTCACTTGATCGCTTTTCTTTTTGTCAATGCCTACTTTTCTCTTGTTCTTTCGCCCTTTCTCCCTTAATCCAGAGTGATTCGGGACTATTGCGCTTGAGTTTACATTTTCATCTTCTGATCTAGAATGGTGTCCTTCCAAATAGTCGCATGCACATCTACAATCGCCAAATATTTCCATGTGCGCCATCTCCGACGGACGCCATGGTGTATGCCACCTACATCAACAAATATTTTGTCCTTTAAGTATAAAATTTGTTAACTATATTTGTTAAAATATGGAGTGATCTTGTAGTTTACTACCTCAGTAATTGCAGCTCTAACATTGGTGTTGGGCATACTGGAATCCTCCGGAGGCCTTACACCACTTGTTGCCATCAAAAACAACATAAGTTACTTATTTAATTAAAAAGTAAAAATGATACTTTTCTATTTTTTGGTTGATTAATTTTTAAAAATTTTAGTATAGTGATACCTCTGGTGCGAAGACAATGGGGCTGATGTTGACAGGGCCGAAACTGTTTGTTGCATGTATTATAGCATTTTTCTTTCTTGCCTTCACTTAATTGCTTTTCTTCTTGGCGACGCTTACATTTCTCTTATTGTTTTGCCCTTTCTCTCTTAATCCAGTGGGATTCCGGACTATTCCGCTTAAGTTCACATTTTCATCTTCTGATCCAGAATGGTGTCCTTTCAAATAGCAGCACGCACGTCTACAAGCACCAAATATTTTTAAGTGCCACCTACATCAACAAATATTATATCCTTTAAGTGTAAAATTTTTCGAACTGTATTTGTAAAAATATAGAGTGATCTTGTAGTTTATTACCTCAGTAATTGCAACTCCATCATTAGTGTTGGACATGCTGGAATCCTTCGAAGGCCTTACACCACTTGTTGGCTTCAAAAACAACGTACGTTACTAATCTAATTGTAAAGCGAAAATAAGACTTTTTTATTATTTCGTCGATTAACTTTTAACAATTTTACTATAGTGATACCTCCGGTGTGAAGACGATGGGGCTGATGTTGATAGGGCTGAAACTGCTTGTTGCTTGTCTTGCAGCATTTTTCTTTCTGGCCTTCACTTGATTCCTTTCCTTTTTGGTGATGCTTACTTTTCTGTTGTTCTTTTGCCCTTTCTCTCTTAATCCAGTGGGATTCTGGACTATTGGGCTTAAATTCACATTTTCATCTTCTGATACAGAATGGTGTCCTTCCAAATAGTAGCATGCACATCTACAATCACCAAATATTTCCATGTGCACCATCTCCGGCGGACGCCATGGTGCATACCACCTACATCAACAAATATTGTGTCCTTTAAGTATAAAATTTTTCTAACTATATTTGTTAAAATATAGAGTGATCTTGTAGTTTATTACCTCAGTAATTGTAGCTCTAACATTAGTGTTGGGCACACTGGTACCCTCCGGAGGCCTTGCCGCCCTTGTTGCCTTCAAAAATAACATAAGTTACTCATTTAATCATAAAGTAAAAATGATACTTTTTCATTATTTGGTTAATTAAATTTTAAAAATTTTAGCATAGTGATACCCCCAGTGCGAAGACGATGGGGCTGATGTTGACAGGGCCGAAACTGTTTGTTGCTTGTCCTGTAGCATTTTTCTTTCTTGCCTTCGGTTGATTGCTTTTCTTCTTGGCGATGCTTAGTTTTCTCTTGTTCTTTTGCCCTTTCTCTCTTAATCCAGTGGGATTCTGTACTATTTCGCTTGAGTTCACATTTTCATCTTTTGATCCAGAATGCTGTCCGTCCAAGTAGTAGGATGCACATCTGCAATCACCAAATATTTCCATGTGCGCCATCTCCGACAGATGGCATGGTACATGCCACCAGCATCAACAAATATTGTGCCACTTAAGTATAAAATTTTTCTAACTATATTTGTTAAAATATAGAGTGATCTTATAGTTGATTACCGCAGTAATTGTAGCTCTAACATTAGTGTTAGGCATGCTGGAATGCTCCGGAGGCGTTACGCCACCCGTTGCCTTCAAAAACAACATAAGTTACTCATTTAATTATAAAGTGAAAATGAAACTTTTCCACTGCTTCGTTGATTAAATTTTAAAAATTTTAGTATAGTGATACCTCCGGTGCAAAGACGATGGGGCTGATTTTAACAAGGCCGAAACTGTTAATTGCTTGTCTTGTAGCATTTTTCTTTCTTGCCTTCACTTGATTGCTTTTCTTCTTGGAGATGCTTAATTTTCTTGTTCTTTTGCCATTTCTCTCTTAATCCAATGGGATTTTGCACTATTCCGCTTGAGTTCACATTTTCATCTTCTCATCCAGAATGGTGTTGTCCTAAATGGCAGCATTCACATCTACAATCACCAAATATTTCCAACAGCACCATCCCCGACGGACGCCATGGTACATGCCACCTACATCAAAAAATATTGTATCCTTCATGTATAAAATTTTTCTAACTATATTTGTTAACATATAGAGTGATCTTGTAGTTTATTATCTCAGTAACTACACCTCTAACATTAGTGTTGGGCATACTGGAATCCTCTGGAGGCCTTACAATACTTGTTGCCTTCAAAAACAACATAAGTTACTCATTTAATTATAAAGTAAAAATGAAACATTTCCATTATTTCGTTGATTAAATTTTAAAAATTTTAGTATAGTGACACCGCCGATGCGAAGACAATGGGGCTGATGTTGACAAGGCTGAAACTGTTTCTTGGCTGCCTTGCAGCATTTTTCTTTCTTGGCTTCACTTGATTGCTTTTCTTTATGGTGATGCTTAACTTTCTCTTGTTCTTTTGCGCTTTATCTCTTAATCAAGTGGGATTATGGACTATTCTGCTTGAGTAGCGTGCACATCTACAATCACCAAATATTTTCAAGTGCACCATCTCCGACGGACGCCATGGTACATGCCACATATATCAACAAAGATTATGTCCTTTAAGTGTAAAATTTTTCTAACTATGTTTGTTAAAATATAGAGTGATCTTGTAGTTTATTACCTTAGTAATTGCAGCTCCAACATTAGTGTTAGACATGGTGGAATCCTCCCGAGGCCTTACACCACTTGCTGCCTTCAAAAACAACATATGTTACTCATTTAATTATAAACTGAAAATGAAACTTTTCTATTATTTTGTTGATTAAATGTCAACAATTTTAGTATAGTGACACCTTCGGTGCGAAGACGATGGGGCTGATGTTGATAGGGCTGAAACTGTTCGTTGCTTTTCTTGCAGCATTTTTCTTTCTTGCCTTCATGTGATTGCTTTTCTTTTTGCGGATGCTTACTTTCCACTTGTTCTTTTTCCCTTTCTCTCTTAATCCAGTGGGATTCACAACTATTCTGCTTGAGTTCATAATTTCATCTTCTGATCCAGAATGATGTCCTTCCAAATAAAAGCATGCACATCTACAATCGCCAAATATTTCCAAGTGCACCATATCTGACGGACGGCAGGGTACATGCCACCTACTTCAACAAATATTGTGTCCTTTAAGTATAAAATTTTTCTCCTATGTTTGTTAAAATATAGAGTGATCTTGTAGCTTATTACCTCAGTAATTGTTGCACCAACATTAACGTTGGACATGCTCGAATCCTGCTAAGGCCTTGCACCACTTGTTGCCTTCAAAAACAACATACGGTACTCATTTAATTATGAAGAGAAAATAAAACTTTTCCATTACTTCATTGATTAAATTTTAACAATTTTAGTATAGTGATGTCTCCAGTGCGAAGACGATAGCGCTGATGTCAACTGGGTTGAAACTGTTTGTTACTTGCCTTGCAGCATTTTTCTTTCTTGCCTTCACTTGATTGCTTTTCTTTTTGGCGGTACTTATTTTTCTCTTGTTCTTTTGCCATTTCCCTCTTAATCCAGTGGGATTCTAGACTATTCGGCTTGAGTTCACATTTTCATCTTCTGATCCAAAATGGCATCCTTCTAAATAGTAGTAACACATCCACAATCACCAAATATTTCCAAGTGCACCATCTTCGACGGACGCCAGGGTACATGCCACCTACATCAGCAAATATTGTTTCCTTCAGGTATAAAATTTTTCTAACTACATTTGTTAAAATATAAAATGATCTTGTAGTTTATTACCTCAGTAATTGCAGCTCCAACATTAGTGTTAGACATGTTGGAATCCTCAGGAGGCCTTCCACCACTTGTTGCCTTCAAAAACAACATAAGCTACTCATTTAATTACAAAGAGAAAATGAAAATTTTCCATTACTTCGTCGATTAGATTTTAACAATTTTAGTATAGTGATGCCTTTGGTGTGAAGACGATGGGGCTGATGTTGACTGGGCTGAAACTGTTTGTTGATTGTCTTGCAGCATTTTTCCTTTTTCCCTTCACTTGATTGCTTTTCTTTTTGGCGATGGTTAATTTTCTCTTATTCTTTTGCCATTTCTCTCTTAATCCAGTGGGATTTTAGACTATTCCGCTTGAGTTCACATTTTCATCTACTGATCCAAAATGGTGTCCTTCTAAATAGTAGCATGCACATGTACAATCACCAAATATTTTCAAGTGCACCATCTCCGACGGACGCCATGGTACATACCACCTACATCAACAAATATTGTGTCCTTCAGGCATAAAATTTTTCTAACTATATTTGTTAAAATATAGAGTGATTTTGTAGTTTATTACCTCAGTAATTGCATCTCCAACATTAGTGTTGGACATGCTGGAATCCTTTGGAGGCCTTACACCACTTGTTGCCTTCAAAAACAACATAAGTTACTAATTTAATTATAAAGTGAGAATGAAACTTTTCCATTACTTCGTTGATTAAACTTTAACAATTTTAGTATAGTGACACCTCCGATGCGAAAATGATGGAGCTGATGTTGTCAGGGCTAAAACTGTATATTGCTTGTCTTGCAGCATTTTTCTTTCTGGCCTTCACTTGATTGCTTTTCTTGTTGGCGATGCTTACTTTTCTCTTTTTCTTTTGCACTTTCTCTCTTAATCCAATAGGATTCTGGGCTATGCCGCTTGAGTTCACATTTTCATCTTCTGATGCAGAATGGTGTCCTTCCAAATAGTGGCATGCACATCTACAATCACCAAATATTTTCAAGTGCACCATCTTCGACGGACGCCATGTTACATGCCACCCACATCAACAAATATTGCGTCCTGTAAGTATAAAATTTTTCTAACTATATTTGTTAAAATATAGAGTAATTTTGCAGTTTATTACCTCAGTAATTACAGCTCCAACATTAGTGTTGGGCATGCTGGAATCCTCCGGAGGCCTTACACCACCGGTTATCTTCAAAAACAACATAATTTTCTCATTTAAGTATAACGTGAAAATGGATCTTTTCCCTTATTTCGTTTATTAAATTTTAACGATTTCAGTATAGTGATACCTCCGGTGCAAAAACGATGGGGCTGACATTGACGGGGCTGAAACTGTTTGTTGCTTGCATTGCAGCATTTTTCTTTCTTGCCATCACTTGATTGCTTTTCTTTTTGGCGATGCTTTCTTTTCTCTTATTCTTTTGCCCTTCTCTCTTAATCCATTGGGATTCTGTACTACTCTGCTTGAGATCGTATTTTCATCTTCTGATCCAGAATGGTGTCGTTCTAAATGGTAGCATGCACATCTACGGTCATCAAATATTTCTAACTGCACCATCTCCGACGGACGCCATGGTACATCCCTCCTACATCAACAAATATTGTGTCCTTCAAGTATAAAATTTTTCTAACCATATTCGTTAAAATGGAGAGTGATCTTGTAGTTTATTACCTCAGCAACTACAGCTTTAACATTAGTGTTGGACATACGGGAATCCTCCGGAGGCCTTATACCACTTGTTGCCATAAAAAACAACATAAGTTACTCAATTAATTATAAAGTGAAAATGAAACTTTTCTATTATTTCGTTGATTAAATTTTAAAAATTTTAGTATAGTGATACCTCTGGTGCGGGGGCAATGGGGCTGATGTTGATAGGGCTGAAACTGTTTGTTGCTTATCTTGCGGCATTTTTCTTTCTTGCCTTCACTGGATTGCTTTTCTTTTTGGCAATGCTTACTTTTCTCTTATTCTTTTGCCTTTTCTCTCTTCATCTAGAGTGATTTAGGACTATTGCGCTTGAGTTCACATTTTCATCTTCTGATCCAGAATGGTGTCCTCCCAAAAAGTAGCATGCACATCTACAATCATCAAATATTTCCATGTGCGCAGTCTCCGACGGATGCCATGGGACATGCCACCTACATCAAGAAATTTTGTGTCCTTTAAGTATAAAATTTTTCTAACTATATTTGTTAAAATATAGAGTGATCTTGCAGTTTATAACATTAGTGTTGGGTATATTGGAATCCTCCGAACGCCTTACAATACTTGTTACCTTTAAAAACAACATAAGTTACTCATTTAATTATAAAGTGAAAATGAAACTTTTCCATTATTTCGTCGATTAAATTTTAAAATTTTAGTATAGTGATACCTCCGGTGCGAAGACAATGGGGCTAATGTTGATAGGGCTAAAACTGTTTCTTGGCTGCCTTGCGGCATTTTTCTTTCTTGCCTTCACTTGATTGCTTTTCTTTATGGTGATGCTTACCTTTATCTTGTTCTTTTTCCCTTTATCTCTTAATCCAGTGGGATTCTGGACTATTCCGCTTGTGTTTACATTTTTATCTTCCTATCTAGAATGGTATCCTTCCAAACAGTAGCATGCACCTCTACAATCACCAAATATTTTCAAGTGCACCATCTCCGACAGACGCCATGGTACATGCCACCTACATTAACAAATATTATGTCCTTTAAGTGCAAAATTTTTCTAACCATACTGTTAAAATATAAAGTGATCTTGTAGTTTATTGCCTAGTAATTGCAGCTCCAACATTAGTGTTAGACATGCTGGAATCCTCCCGAGGCCTTACACCACTTGTTGTCTTCGAAAACAACATATGTTACTCATTTAATTATAAAGTGAAAATGAAACTTTTCTATTATGTCGTTGCTGAAATGTCAACAATTTTAGTATAGTGATACCTTCGGTGTGAAGACGATGGGGCTGATGTTGACAGGGCTAAAACTGTTCGTTGCTTGTCTTGCAGCATTTTTCTTTCTTACCTTCATATGATTGCTTTTCTTATTGGGGATGCTTACTTTTCTCTTGTTCTTTTGCCATTTCTCACTTAATCCAATGGGATTCAGGACTATTCCGGTTGAGTTCACAATTTCATCGTCTGATCCAGAATGATGTCCTTTCAAATAGAAGCACGCACATCTACAATCGCCAAATATTTCCAAGTGCACCGTATCCGACGGACGCCATGGTACATGCCATCTACATCAACAAATATTGTGTCCCTTAAGTACAAATTTTTCCCAACTATGTTTGTTAAAATATAGAGTGATCTTGAAGTTTATTACCTCAATAATTGCAGCTCCAACATTAGCATTGGACATGCTGGAATCCTGCGTAGGCCTTACACCACTTGCTATCTTCAAAAACAACATAAGGTACTCATTTAATTATGAAGAGAAAATGAAACCTTTCCATTACTTCGTTGATTAAATTTTAACAATTTTAGCAAAGTGATGCCTTCGGTGTGAAGATGATAGTGCTGATGTTAACAGGGTTAAAACTATTTGTTGCTTGTCTTGCAGCATTTTTCTTTCCTGCCTTCACTTGATTGCTTTTCTTTTTAGCGATGCTTACTTTTCTCTTGTTCTTTTGCCATTTCTCTCTTAATCCAGTGGGATTCTGGACTATTTTGATTGAGTTTACATTTTCATCTTCTGATCCAAAATGGTGTCCGTCCAAATAGTAGCATGCACATCTACAATCACCAAATATTTTCAAGTGCACCATCTCCGACGGACGTCATGGTACATGCCACCTACATCAACAAATTTTGTGTCCTTTAAGTATAAAATTTTTCTAGCTATATTTTTTTAAAATATAGGGTGATCTTGCAGTTTATTACCTTAGTAATTACACCTCTAACATTAGTGTTGGGCATACTGGAATCCTCCGGATGCTTTCTCTCTTAATCCAGTGGGATTCTGGACAATTCCACTTGAGTTCACATTTTTATCTTCTGATCTAGAATGGTGTCCTTCCAAATAGTGTCATGCACATCTACAATCACCAAATATTTCCAAGTGCACCATCTTCGACGGACGCCATGGTACATGCCACCTACATCAACAAATATTGTGCCCTTTAAGTATAAAATTTTTCTAACTAAATTTGTTAAAATATAGAGTAATTTTGTAGTTTATTACCTAAGTAATTACAGCTCCAACATTAGCGTTGGGCACGCTGGAATCATCCGAAGGCCTTACACCACATGTTACCTTCAAAAACAACATAAGTTACTCATTTAAGTATAAAATGAAAATGAAACTTTTCCATTATTTCATTTATTAAATTTTAACAATTTCAATATAGTGATACCTTCGGTGCAAAAACGATGGGGCTGGCGTTGACATGGCTGAAACTGTTTGTTGCTTGTGTTGCAGTATTTTTCTTTCTTGCCATCACTTGATTGCTTTTCGTTTTAGCGATGCTTACTTCTCTCTTATTCTTTTTCCCTTTCTCTCTTAATCCATTGGGATTCTGTACTATTCTGCTTGAGATCACATTTTCATCTTCTGATCTAGAATGGTGTCGTTCTAAATGGTAGCATGCACATCTACAGTCATCAAATATTTCCAACAGCACCATCTCCAATGGATGCCATGGCACATGCCTCCTACATCAACAAATATTGTGTCCTGCAAGTATAAAATTTTTCTAACTACATTCTTTAAAATATAGAGTGATCTTGTAATTTATTACCTCAGCAATTGCAGCTCTAACATTAGTGTTGGACATACTGGAATCCTCCGGAGGCCTTACACCACTTGTTGTCGTAAAAAACAACATAAGTTACTCATTTAATTGTAAATAAAGTGAAAATGGTACTTCTCCATTATTTGATTGATTAAATTTTAAAAATTTCAGTATAGTGACACCTCCGGTATGAAGACGAAGGGGTTGATGTTGATAGGGCTGAAACTGTTTGTTGCTCATCTTGCAGCATTTTTCTTTCTTGCCTTCACTTGATTGCTTTTCTTTTTTGCTATGCTTACTTTTCTCTTGTTCATTTGCCCTTTCTCTATTAATCCAGTGGGATTCTACACTATTTCGCTTGAGTTCACTTTTTCATCTTCTGATCTAGAATGGTGTCCTTCCAAATAGTAGCATGCACATTTACAATCACCAAATATTTCCAACAGCACCATCTTCGACGGACGGCATGATACATGCCACTTACATCAACAAATATTGTGTCCTTTTAGTATAAAATTTTTCTAAATATATTTGTTAAAATATGGAGTGATCTTATAGTTTGTTACCTTAGTAGTTGCAGCTCCAACATTAGTGTTGGACATGCTGGAATCCTCCGGAGGCCTTACACCACTTGTTGCATTCAAAAGCAGCATATGTTACCCATTTAGTTATAAAGTGAGAGTGAAACTTTTCCATTACTTCATTGATTAAGTTTTAACAATTTTAAAATAGTGACACCTCCGGTACGAAGACGATGGGGCTAATGTTGGCAGGGCAGAAACTGTTTGTTGCTTATCTTGCAGCATTTTTCTTTCTTGCCCTTACTTGATTGCCTTTCTTTTTGGCAATGCTTACTTTTCTATTATTCATTTTCCCTCTCTCTTAATCCATTGGCATTTTGGACTATTTCACTTGAGTTCAAATTTTCATCTTCTTATTCAAAATGGTGTCCTTCTAAATGGTAGCATGCATATCTACGATCACCAAATATTTCCATTTGCACCATCTCCGATGGACGCCATAGTGCATGTCACCTATATCAAAAATATTATGTCCTTTAAGTATAGAATTTTTGTAACTATATTTGTTAAAATATAGAGTGATCTTGTAGTTCAGTAGCTCAGTAATTGCAGCTCCAACATTAGTGTTGGACATGCTGGAATCCTCTGGAGGCCTTACACCACTTGTTGCCTTCAAAAGCAGCATAAGTTACCCATTTCATTATAAAGTGAGAATGAAACTTTTCCATTACTTCGTTGATTAAATTTTAACAATTTCGGTATAGTGATACCTCCGGTGTGAAGACGATGGGGCTGACATTGACAAGGCTGAAACTGTTTGGCACTTGTCTTGCAGCATTTTTCTTTCTTACCTTCACTTGGTCGCTTTTCTTTATGGCGATGCTTACTTTTCTCTTGTTCTTTTCCCCTTTCTCTCTTAATCCGATGGGATTCTGCACTATTTTGCTTGAGTTTACAATTTCATCTTCTGATCCAGGATGGTGTCCTTCTAAATGGTAGCATGCACATCTACGATCACCAAATATTTCCAAGTGCACCATCTCCAACAGACGCTATGGTACTTGCCACCTTCATCAGAAATATTATATCCTTTAAGCATAGAATTTTTGTAACTATATTTATTAAAATATAGAGTGATCTTGTACTTTATTACCTCAGTAATTGCAGCTCCAACATTAGTGTTGGGCATGCTGGAATCCTCCGGAGGCCTTATACCACTTGTTGACTTCAAAAACAACATAAGTTACTCATTTAAGTATAAAGAGAAAATTAAGCTTTTCCATTATTTCGTTGGTTAAATTTTAACAATTTCAGTGCTGTGATACCTCCGGTGTGAACACGACGGGGCTGACGTTCATAGGGCTGAAACTATTTGTTGCTTGTCTTGCAGCATTTTTCTTTCTTGCCTTCACTTGATTGCTTTTCTTTTTGGCGATGCGTAGTTTTCACTTGTTGTTTTGCCCTTTCTCTATTAATCTAGTGGGATTCTGGACTGTTCTGCTTAAGTTCACATTTTCATCTTCTGATCCAGAATGGTGTCCTTCTAAATGGTAGCATGCACAACTACAATCACCAAATATTTCTAAGTGCATGATCTCCAGTGGACGTCATGGTACATGCCACCTACATCAACAAATATTGTGTCCTTTAAGTATAAAGTTTTTCTAACAACATTTGCTAAAATATAGAGTGATCTTGTAGTTTATTACCTTAGTAATTGCAACTCCAACATTAGTGTTGGACATGCTGGAATCCTCCGGAGACCTTACACCATTTGTTGCCTCCAAAAACAACATAAGTCACTCATTTAATTATAAAGTGAAAATGAAATTTTTCAACTATTTTGTTTATTAAATTTTAACAATTTTAGCATAGTGATACCTTCAGTGCGACGACGATGGGGTTGATGTTGACAGGGTTGAAACTGTTTGTTGCTTGTCTTGCAGCATTTTTCTTTCTTGCCTTTAGTTGATTGCTTTTCTTTTTGGCGATGCTTACTTTTCTCTTGTTCTTTTGCCCTTTCTGTCTTAATCCAGTCGGATTCTGGACTGTTTTGCTTCAGTTCACATTTTCATCTTCTGATCCAGAATGGTGTCCTTCTAAATGGTAGCATGCACATCTACAATCACCAAATATTTCCAAGTGCACCATCTCCGACGGACGCCATGGTACAGGCCACCTACATTAACAAATAATGTGTCCTTTATTTATAAAATGTTACTAACTAAATTTGTAAAAATATAGAGTGATCTTGTAGTTTATTACCTCAGTAATTGCAGCTTGAACATTATTGTTAGACATGCTGGAATCCTCTGGAGGCCTTACACCACTTGTTGCCTTCAAAAACATCATAAGTTACTGATTTAATTATAAAGTGAAAATGAAACTTTTCCATTATTTCGTTGATTGAATTTTAACAATTTTAGTACAGTGATACCCCCGATGCAAAGATGATGCGGCTGATGTTGACAGCACTGAAACTGTTCGTTGCTTGCCTTGCAGCATTTTTCTTTGTTGCCTTCACTTGATTGCTTTTCATTTTGGCGATGCCTACTTTTCTCTTATTCTTTTACCCTTTCTCTCTTAATCTAGTGGGATTCTAGACTATTCCCCTTGTGTTCACATTTTCATCTTCTGATCCAGAATGTTGTCCTTCCAAATAGTAGCATGCACATCTACAAGCACCAAATATTTCCAAGTGCACCATCTCCAACGGACGCCGTGGTACATGCCACCTACACCAATAAATATTGTGTCCTTTAAGTGTGAAATTTTTCTAACTATATTTGTTAGAATATAGGGTGATCATGTAATTTATTACCTCAATAATTACAGCTCTAACATTAGTGTTGGACATGCTGGAATCCTCGGGGGGCCTTACACCACTTGTTGTCTTCAAAACCAACATAAGTTACTCATTTAATTATAAAGTAAAAACGAAACTTTTCTATTATTTCGTTGATTAATTTTTAACAGTTTTAGTATAGTGATACCTCCGGTGCTAAGATGAAAGGGCTAGTGTCGACAGGGCCGAAACTATTTGTTGCTCGTCCTGTAGCATTTTTCTTTGTTGCCTTCACTTGATTGCTTTTCTTTTTGCGATGCTTACTTTTTTCTTTTTCTTTTACCCTTTCTCTGTTAATCTAGTGGGATTTTGGACTATTCGGCTTGAGCTCACATTTTTATCTTCTGTTGCAGAATGGTGTTCATCCAAATAGTAGCACGCACATCTACAAGCACCAAATATTACGAAGTGCACCATCTCCGATGGACACCATGGTATTTACCACCTACATCAATAAATATTGTTTCCTTTAAGCGTAAAATTTTTCTAACTATATTTTTTAAAATATAGAGTGATCTTGTAGTTTATCACCTCTGTAATTGCAGCTCCAACATTAGTGTTGGACGCGCTGGAATGCTCCGGAAGCCTTACACCACTTGTTGCCTTCAAAAACAACATAAGCAACTCATTTAATTATAAAGTGAAAATGAAACTTTTCGATCATTTCGTTGATTAAATTTTAATAATTTTAGTACATCGATACCTCCGGTCCGAAGACAATGGGGCTGATGTTGACTGGGCTGAAACTGTTTGCTGCTTGTCATGCAGCATTTTTCTTTCTTGCCCTCACTTGATTGCTTTGCTTTTCGGCGATGCTCACTTTTCTCATGTTCTTTTGCCCTTTCTCTCTTAATCCAGTGGGATTCTGGACTATTCCACTTGAGTTCACATTTCCGTCTTCTAATCCATAATGGTGTCCTTCGAAATGGTAGCACGCACATCTACAATCACCAAATATTTCTAACTGCACCATCTCCTACAGACGCCCTGGTACATTCTACCTACATCAACAAATATTGTGTCCTTTCAGTATGCAATTTTTGCAACTATATTTGTTATAATATAGATTGATCTTGTAGTTTATTCAAACATTAGTGTTGGACATGCTGGAATCCTCCGGAGGCCTTACACCGCTTGTTGGCTTCAAAACAACATAAGTTACTCAATTAATCATGAAGTGAAAATAAAACTTTTCAATTATTTCGTTGATTAAATTTTAACAATTTTGGTATAGTGATATCTACGGTGTGCAGATAATGGGGCTGATTTTGACAGGGCTCAAACTGTTTGTTACTTGTCTTGCAGCATTTTTCTTTCTTGCCTTCACTTGATTGCTTTGCTTTTGGCGATGCTTACTTTTCTCTTGTTCTTTTACCCTTTCTCCCTTAATCCAGTGGGATTCTGGACTATTATGCTTAAGTTCACATTTTCATCTTCAGATCCAGAATGTTATCCTTCCAAATAGTAGCATGCACATCAACAAGCACCAAATATTTCCAAGTGCACCATCTCCAACGGACGCCATGGTACATGCCACCTACATCAACAAATATTGTGTCCTTTAAGTGTGAAATTTTTCTAACTATATTTGTTAAAATATAGGATGATCTTGTAATTTATTACCTCAGTAATTGCAGCTCTAACAGTAGCATTAGACATGCTGGAATCCTCGGGGGGCCTTACACCACTTGTTGCCTTCAAAAACAATATAACTTACTCATTTAATTATAATGTGAAAATCAAACTTTTCTATTATTTCGTTCATTAATTTTTAATAGTTTTAGTATAGTGATACCTCCGGTGCTAAGATGATAGGGCTACTGTCGACAAGGCCGAAACTATTTGTTGCTTGTCTTGTAGCATTTTTCTTTCTTGCCTACACTTGATTGCTTTTCTTTTTGGTGATGCTTACTTTTTTCTTGTTCTTTTACCCTTTCTCTGTTAATCTAGTGGGATTTTGGACTATTCCGCTTGAGCTCACATTTTTTTCTTCTGTTCTAGAATGGTGTTCATCCAAATAGTAGCATGCACATCTACAAGTACCAAATATTACGAAGTGCACCATCTCCGATGGACGCCATGGAATTTACCACCTACATCAACAAATATTGTTTCCTTTAAGTGTAAAATTTTTCTAACATTTTTCTAACTATATTTGTTAAAATATAGAGTGATCTTGTAGTTTATTACCTCAGTAATTGCAACTCCAACATTAGTGTTGGACACACTGGAATCCTCCGGAGGCCTTACACCACTTGTTGCCTTCAAAACCAACATAAGCAACTCATTTAATTATAAAGTGAAAATGAAACTTTTCGATCGTTTCGTTGATTAAATTTTAACAATTTTAGTATAGTGATACCTCCGGTCCGAAGATGATAGGGCTGATGTTGACTGGGCTGAAACTGTTTGTTGCTTGTCTTGCATCATTTTTCTTTCTTGGCCTCACTTGATTGCTTTTCTTTTCGGCGATGCTCACTTTTCTCATGTTCTTTTGCCCTTTCTCTCTTAATCCAGTGGGATTCTGGACTATTCCACTTGAGTTCACATTTTCGTCTTCTAATCCATAATGGTGTCCTTTCAAATGGTAGCATGCACATCTACAATCACCAAATATTTCCAAGTGCACCATCTCCCACGGACGCCATGGTACATTCCACCTACGTCAACAAATATTGTGTCCTTTTAGTATACAATTTTTGTAACTATATTTGTTATAATATAGATTGATCTTGTAGTTTATTCAAACATTGGTGTTGGACATGCTGGAATCCTCCGGAGGCCTTACACCGCTTGTTGGCTTCAAAAACAACATAAGTTACTCATTTAATCATGAAGTGAAAATAAAACTTTTCAATTATTTCGTTGATTAAATTTTAACAATTTTAGTATAGTGATATCTACGGTGCGCAAATAATGGGGCTGATTTTGATAGGGATGAAACTGTTTGTTACTTGCTTTGCAGCATTTTTCTTTCTTGCCTTCACTTGATTGCTTTTCTTTTGGCGATGCTTAGTTTTCTCTTGTTCCTTTGCCCTTTCTCCCTTAATCTAGTGGGATTCTGGACTATTCTGCTTGAGTTCACATTTTCCTCTTCTGATCCAGAATGGTGTCCTTCTAAATGGTAGCATGCACTTCTACAATCACCAAATATTTCCAAGTGCACCGTCTCCGACGGACGGCATGGTACATTCTACCTACATCAACAAATATTGTGTCCTTTAAGTATAAAATTTTTCCAACTATATTTCTTAAAGTATAGAGTGATCTTGTAGTTTATTCCAACATTAGCGTTGGACATGTTGGAATCCTCCGAAGGCCTTACATCACTTGTTGCCTTCAAAAACAACAAAAGTTACTCAGTTAATCATAAAGTGAAAATGAAACTTTCCCATTATTTCGTTGATTAAATTTTAACAATTTTAGTATAGTGATATCTCCGGTGCGAAGACGATGGGGCTGGCATTGACAGGGCTGAAACTGTTTGTTGCCTGTCATGCAGCATTTTTCTTTCTTGCCCTCGCTTGCTTTTCTTGTTGGAGATGCTTACTTTTCTCATGTTCTTTTGCCCTTTCTCTCTTAATCCAGTGGGATTCTAAACTCGTCCGCTTGAGTTCACATTTTCATCTTCTGATCCAAAATGTTGTCCTTTTAAATGGTACCATGCACATCCACAATCACCAAATATTTTCAAGTACACCATCTCCGACGGACGCCATTGTAACACCCCCAGCCCCTAAGCGAGAAGCGTTACGCTTTCCTAACTTCTTACTTAATTCCTGGGACGAAACGGGCAGAGTTTCTCCTGAAAACTGACCGTTTCCAGGCTAAACGTCTTACAATAAGTCCCTGTAGATTAACGGAAGCGTAAACATATAAAACATAGCTCAACGGCCACACGCCGGAGTTCATAACTCTACGAGCCACTCGCTCGAAGTACACCAACCAGATTGATTCATGAATAAAGAAGAAATGGAAGATATAACAAAACCGGAGTATTAAGATTTACATCCCAAAACATAACTAAATTAAACCAAGAAGACATCTAACTAACTTGATGGTTGGCTCAGGCGGCCATACAGAGCGACCTTTATACCATATGCATTACATGAACTAGAATAGTCATTTACAGACCTTTATTAACTAAGAGTACATTACATGACTTCATTAAACACGTAAGATCCCTTTAACTGCGCACATATGACGCCTTGTAAGCAACGATAGGTTCCTTCTGGACTTATCTGACTCAACTTCTTCCCGTCAGAAAGAAAACCTAGGGAAAAGGGGAAAGAGTAATGGGATGAGCAACCACACGCTCAGTAAGTGTCCCCCAACCCCCTTAAAACCAAAACCGTTGCAAGCAATACTATCTTTACTAGTCACATATCACGTTTCCATACCTTACTATTATAATAGATATTCATAGAACCTTTATGGGAGGATCACTAAACATAAACTTCAGTTCGACCCCTCAATCATATTTCTAGGTTCCTTAATGATAGAGTTCTTTTCTAGCAAGCAGTTAGGCACGCGAGTAAGCATCGAAGGCTAAGTATAAGGATCTTTTCTTTTCATAATATAACTTCCTAACACTCCATTTAAACTACACATGAACCCTCAATCATATGATGTGTATATAAGGTTATCCCTTTTCATAAATACACTTTTCTTGGCATTTCATTCATATAATGTACACATCACACACGTAAACACATATCAAGCATTTAAGTACCTTTAAACATCATATTAAGCTATATGACACCCTCGCATGCTATTCACATATCAACGTTCACTTTTTTAGGAAGAGACGCCTTCATTCATGGAATTTTTAATGTGCTATAACTTTCTATCTCATCTCATACACTATAAATCAGACAGATTTGCTATGGATAAGAATGATGCCACATAAGATTAGAATCCACATTCAACCATGCTTAAGAATCATTCATAATGCATCCATTGAAAGCTTTCCTTTAATACATAGGCTAAGAATCCACATTCAAACATGCTTGAGGATCATTTCATAACTCATTCATTGAAAGCTTTCTTTCTTTCGTTGAAAACGTTGTCTTAGTCTTCAAAGGAAGTTTCATTTCATTTGGTCGTGTAACGACCCGTATAAGATTTTCATACATCATTCCATATAGCCTTTTGGGCCCATAAAAAGAACTTCCTTTCCTTTTTAATCGTTTAAAATGGCAAAGGGCCCATTGGTTTTCTCAACTTAGTACGAAAGTACTTCTGGCATAAGATCATTACAGGGTGCTGATTGGGTGAGAACTATTCTCGACCCCATAGTGAGACCTAACGCTCACGCTTAAGCTCTTACTCCTGGGATGGGTACATATAACATATCAGACCATTACATTAGCCCTCGTCAGGGCCTCTAGGGTTTATCCGGACTTATTCCCTAGGTTAACATTACATCATATCATATTGTCCGCAGCACATTATCTTAGCCACTTAAAGCGTGTCGGCCATAACGGCTAATAATTTTGTTGTGTCTTTTGGTAAAATCATTTATCACATAACTCACACTTTTCTAAACCGTTTTAGGGATTCCCCCGTTCAAGCAGGTTCACTCCCAAATACTGTTTATATAGCGAAAATAGGCCATTGCTTGCTATTAATCATGGCTATTATTAGTTTGAAAACACGAGAAACGTTCTTTGTCAAATCACCACACTTTCACGCATAATGCATCTTAGACATAAAGGGGGAAAGGGATTCACACGTTTCACATTCAAACACTTCATAATCATTTCAACAACACAATGAGCCACACATGGCCTCGTAATCCACACGATTACGGTCAATTCACAACCCGACCTCCCTCCTCACAAGCACCGTACCACAGGACCTCGAACGCTCATGATTCTTTCCTCAAACCATCCAACTACCAACTCGATTCATCGATTCATTAATCACAACATATTATCCTATTAGCTTATAAAAGTAAAGGGTGAAGTTTAGGTTCTTACCTGAGCATCCAGCACCATTCAGCGGTGCGCTACAACAAGCGTTCATATGGCCACATTTATTCATGAATCGACAACACTTTATTCAATAAATCAAACATAATTTGATTCTAAACATATACGATACATTTCGAAGCAACTTTCCTAAGCATGAATGTACAGAGAACAGAGGTTCGAGTGAAAACTAAACATATTTCAATAGCTTCGAATTTAATTCGTTTACATGCATTAGTTAGTTTAACTCGAGTCGAACCTAAACATGTTTATATAACTTCGAAATTAATTCGTTTAACATGTATTGGCTAAGCTACTTGATTCGGAGCCAGACACCCTTCATTTACCTCGAAAATTAGCTCATTTGCATGCTTTGGTTAATTAAATCGAATGGAAGCTAAAGACATTAAAAGAACTTCGATTTTAATCCTTTTTCATATATTAGCTAAATAACTTAAATATAAGCTAAGCACGTTAATATAACTTTGATATTAATTCTTTTTCATACATTAACTCATTAACTTGAATCGATGCTAAACACGTTAAACTAATTTCGAGTTAATATCTCAAGCATGATTCACATTCATGGATTCGAATCGATGCTAAACACGTTTAAATTACTTCGAATTAACAATTCAAGCATGATTTACATTCATGGGTTCGAATCGATGCTAAACATATGAAACTAACTTTGTTTCTAATTCCTTTTCAAACAATAACTCATTAACTCGATTCGAAGCTAAATATGTTAAATTAACTTCGATTTTAATTCCGTTTTAAATAATAACTCATTAACTCGATTCGAAGTTAAATACGTTAAATTAACTTCGATTTTAATCCCGTTTTAAACAATAACTCATTAACTCGATTCGAAGCTAAATATGTCCATATAAATTCGAATTCACTGTTCACGCAAGACTACGGTTTATGTATAGAATTCCCACCGATTCTCAATTTCAAGCATGAAACAACCATTTGATTCGAACCTAAGCATGGATAACTTATTTCTTGTCATTTTTAACGAATTTAACAAGCCCTAACTTGACATGCAACATCAAACTGCTGAAAATTAACTTTGAAAATAGTAATAACTTAGGAGGAGAGAACACCCACCTGGAATCGCTTCATTACTCACTAAATTGGTAGCAATTCACGCCCAAAATTCCGTTGAACTCGTCCCAGGCTCGGCTACTCCCAGAACCCAAAACCCTAGCTTCGATTTAGTGGTGTTTTTGGTTGATTTTGGCCAGAAATTATCACCCAATTTATAGAGGAGGCTGGGATGGAGGTGGGTCGTCGGTTTCCGGCCGGTGGACGGCCGGTTTTGGGCGTGTAGACGCGTGGGTGTGAGGTTGTGCGAAGTGGCGGCGTTTGGTGGTGGAATAGGGCTGTGAGGACGCGTGGTGTGGAGCTCCCCTTCACCGGTGACGCGTGCCGACCGGTGACGCGTGCCCACCGGCGACGTCGCCAAGTGTCTGGCCGGCGAGGGGGAGGGGGAGAGAGAGAGAGGTGATTAGAGAGAGAGAGAGGGAGAGCAGAGAGCGAGAAGGAGAGGGGAGGGGTCGGGGTCTCGGGCTTCTGAGGCCCGGCGTGCCCCCCTTCCCTTTTTGTTTTATTTTTTTTTTTGGCTCAATTAACATCACTCTACTAAACTCCGGTCCCGTACTCGCTAATGGTTAGGTTAAACCCGAACTGAAACGACCCACAATGAACATTTTAGTTTAAACTTTAATCGGCCAAGTAAAACGCAAAATGATTTTAAAAACTTAGTTTTGCGTTGATTCAAAGGTTTTATAAATAAGTAACATCGATAATAACGTTAGTCAAATAATCGTTCTTTTTAATGAATCTAATCGTTAAAAACTCACACAGTTACTAAAAATACGATTTCATAACGTAAAAGCAAGACAGGTAACTTAATGTAAAAATAACAAAGGTGGGTCTTACATTTTTCCCCCCTTAAAAGAATTTCGTCCTCGAAATTCCAAATCCAAGTTCGGTTTTTCCTAAAATGAATGCGCGCAGGTAAGATCTACACAGTGGGTTTCCAAAAGGTTCCATTTTGCAATCACTACTTCTTTTTAAATCAAAAGAAAATGTCTTATGGTATCCAGTCTCCTCCTCGCCAATCCTCTTCAAGCGTCTACTCGCTCTATTTAAGCGCCGAGGGCAAATCGCATTGAAGAGGGGCAACTGAGTTGGCTTGGAAAACCACATCGAGTTTGTTTTGAAAAAGAACAGAGATTTCCGATCATCTAGACTCAGTTAGCATGGCGAGCAGTAAATCTATGCATGTGCATATCTATAAGTGGGCATCGAAAGGCATGACAATCGAGGCAATGACATCTTACGGTCACACACTAGCAGTCTCATTCTAAAACATAAATTCAAGTCACTTTTGGGATCACAACGGTTAACATGGAGACTACTATAACACATTTAGAAGAACAAAATGTCACCTAGTACCGCATAGTATCATTTAAGCATAATAGCATCACATAGAATCGTTTAAGTATAATAGTATGACATAGTATTGCATAGTGTCAGCAATTCAACATTCTCAAGTTTCGGGAATGAAGGTAACATGAAACCGGTTGATATACATGTTGCAAGCAACAAGTCAGAGGTTATGCCATATCATCAATCACAAAACTTAGATAATTGGAACAATCGAGTCACATAGCAATCCGACTCGAGTCGACCTCGTTCACTAGTATACAAAATCGAAGCATTTCAAAACTGAGTTACTTAACTAGGGAGTTTTTATTTTACAGCAAGGTAATAGATACATCACACAGCATCACTTAGCGTCACATACAAAACAAATATTCCTATATCATGAGAATATGCAAGTAAGATGACATGCTTATGCCCGTAACTTTGCCCGTTTACGACCTTATTAAAGGATCACAAGTGTATATCACGACATAGCTCTTTTAAGTTGGATGATATATTTCAATTATCCCTACTTGCAACCATACTCCACACTTTAATGATCAACTGATGCAGTGAGGGTTTCGATACGACCACAAGTATACTAAGCACATCATTGAGTCTCATAAGGTACCTAGACAATCCCATATTCACACGTTCACACGAGTATAGGTATCTAAGTTCGTAAAGTACTAGTACTCATAATTGTAACATGGTAACATGCAAATGGGAGGACTCTATAACATCAATGTTAGTATTCATAACAATTAACAAAAATGCAATGCTAAGGTTCGCCAAGAAGTTCACCAATTTACATGTGGCACTCTCAATCATGTCATCCCATGTCATACTGATTAACCAAGCCATCAAACATTTCACGTACATTCATTCGTAAACCTTGGAGTCACGCATCCAGGTATGATCATGGGTATGCTAGCATGCGATGTGATTAGGTATAGAACACACAAGGCAAGCAAGTGTGAATGTAACTTCTATGGTCACAAGATTTCTAGCTAAGTAGATGGATAAATAGCGACTTTAACAAAACATAAGAATAGGGGCACTTTAGTTCATATAACAAGTAGGCAATTCCCTTACCCCATCCTGTCGATCAACTCAAGTAGTCCATCTAACTCAATCGTTTGCATAACCATACCGAAGGATGTACTAACAGTAGGAAATCCAATTACTTCGCTCTTCAATAATATAACTTATCAAGGATTGCTCTAAAACAAGTCTAAGTAATTATATAAGCCCTTTCGAGCTTAGTATTACACATAATGTCACAACTGCTGTATCAACCACATTCACCGTAGTAAGAGGCATACAATTTCAAAGTGCGTGTCAGGCTCTCTCTACCTTGTTCTTTCTGGGTGCATTGGGGTTTGATATAGCAAGAACACTATCAATTTCACATAGGACATCAAGAACATTGTACAGATGACAACAAGCATTGCGCTAGATGATGAGGATAATTTTCATGCAATAGTCAAGAGAAATGCACTGCTATTGCTTAATTTCTATCCAAGCATATCAAAATCTCATTTAATTTCTTTAAACAACTCAAAATTCACATATGGGGGTATCACCTAGTGAGATTCTCAGTCATAGAAAGCTAACTCTAATAACTTGCAAACAAATCGTTAACACATCCGGCAATGCATACACCTTGGCATGTGGACACTCAAAATCATTCGATTACACACAGAAAGTTACGCTCATATGGCTAAATCTAAGCATTATTGCAAAGCAAATGCGAGTCTTCGGTTGCAACAATATGTCTCAACCAAACAATTAAAAGATCTTGAAGGTCAAAGCAAAACCCTAGCTCACTAATCAGGAAGACTTTAACTTTCAAGGTCTTTAGGCTTTCAAAAGGAAATAGTTTAATTGCTTCTAGCTCTTTCTCTACCAACTTTTGAATACGTCTGCTCACTCCATTATGGGGCCCGAGGAGCAAATCGTATTTTAGGGGCAAAGATGAGCGTAGAGTTAAGGCTTTCCAATCGTTCGATTCAAATCATATGTTCTTTAAACATTGGATTAAAATCACCAAAGCATATAAACGAAACAACTTTCGATTGAGCTAACACTTATCTCATGCACGACAATACGAATCACTCGGCCTATGCCTTAACAAATGGTTCTCTCATCCAACCATTCAGCTTACTGAAGTCGCATCTAACTAGTGAAACGTGCGAACATTCACATAAAACTCACATTTGCACACAAGGCAGGCATATGTCACATAACCATACAGTGTTCCTAGGTGGCTATATGAAATGCAAGACTCAGGTTGCGGCCTATGGTCGCAGGACCTTTACTCTGATACCATCAATGTAACACCCCCAGCCCTAAGCGAGAAGCGTTACGCTTTCCTAACTTCTTACTTAATTCCTGGGACGAAACGGGCAGAGTTTCCCCTGAAAACTGACCGTTTCCAGGCTAAACGCCTTACAATAAGTCCCTGTAGATTAACGGAAACGTAAACATATAAAACATAGCTCAATGGCCACACGCCGGAGTTCATAACTCTATGAGCCATTCGCTCGGAGTACACCAACCAGATTGATTCATGAATAAAGAAGGAATGGAAGATACAACTCAATGGTTAACAAAACTGGAGTATTAAGATTTACATCCCAAAACATAACTAAATTAAACCAAGAAGACATCTAACTAACTTGATGGTTGGCTCAGGCGGCCATACAGAGCGACCTTTATACCATATGCATTACATGAACTAGAATAGTCATTTACAGACCTTTATTAACTAAGAGTACATTACATGACTTCATTAAACACATAAGATCCCTTTAAATGAGCACATATGACGCCTTGTAAGCAATGATAGGTTCCTTTTGGACTTATCTGACTCAACTTCTTCCCGTCAGAAAGAAAACCTGGGGAAAGGGGGAAAGAGTAATGGGATGAGCAACCACACGCTCAGTGAGTGTCCCCCAACCCCCTTAAAAGACCAAAACCGTTGCAAGCAATACTATCTTTACTAGTCACATATCACGTTTCCATACTTTATTATCATAATAGATATTCATAGAACCTTTATGGGAGGATTATTAAACATAAACTTCACTTCGACCCCTCAATCATATTTCTAGGTTCCTTAATGATAGAGTTCATTTCTAGCAAGCAGTTAGGCACGCGAGTAAGCATTGAAGGCTAAGTATAAGGATCTTTTCTTTTCATAATATAACTTCCTAACACTCCATTTAAACTACACATGAACCCCCAATCATATGATGTGTATATAAGGTTATCCCTTTTCATAAATACACTTTTCTTGGCATTTCATTCATATAATATACACATCACACACATAAACACATATCAAGCATTTAAGTACCTTTAAACATCATATTAAGCTATATGACACCCTCGCATGCTATTCACATATCAACGTTCATTCTTTTAGGAAGAGACGCCTTCATTCATGGAATTTTTAACGTGCTATAACTTTCTTTCTCATCTCATACACTATAAATCAGACAGATTTGCTATGGATAAGAATGATGCCACATAAGATTAGAATCCACGTTCAACCATACTTAAGAATCATTCATAATGCATCCATTGAAAGCTTTTCTTTAATACATAGGCTAAGAATCCACATTCAAACATGCTTGAGGATCATTTCATAACTCATTCATTGAAAGCTTTCTTTCTTTCGTTGAAAACGTTTTCTTAGTCTTCAAAGGAAGTTTCATTTCGTTTGGTCGTGTAACGACCCTTATAAGCTTTTCATACATCATTCCATATAGCGTTTTGGGCCCATAAAAAGAACTTCCTTTCCTTTTTAATCGTTTAAAATGGCAAAGGGCCAATTGCTTTTCTTAACTTAGTACGAAAGTACTTCTGGCATAAGATCATTACAGGGTGCTGATTGGGTGAGAACTATTCTCGACCCCATAGTGAGACCTAACGCTCACGCTTAAGCTCTTACTCCCGAGATGGCTACATATAACATATCGGACCATTACATTAGCCCTCGTCAGGGCCTCTAGGGTTTATCCGGACTTATCCCCTAGGTTAACATTACATCATATCATATTGTCCGCAGCACATTATCTTAGCCACTTAAAGCGTGTCGGCCATAACGGCTAATAATTTTGTTGTGTCTTTTGGTAAAATCATTTATCACATAACTCACACTTTTCTAAACCATTTTAGGGATTCCCCCGTTCAAGCAGGTTCATCCCAAATACTGTTTGTATAGCGAAAATAGGCCATTGCTTGCTATTAATCATGGCTATTATTAGTTTGAAAACACGAGAAACGTTCTTTGTCAAATCTCCGCACTTTCATGCATAATGCATCTTAGACATAAAGGGGGAAAGGGATTCACACGTTTCACATTCAAACACTTCATAATCATTTCAACAACACAATGAGCCACACATGGCCTCGCAATCCACACGATTGCGGTCAATTCACAACCCGAACTCCCTCATCACAAGCACTGTACCACAGGACCTCGAACGCTCATGATTCTTTCCTCAAACCATCCAACTGCCAACTCGATTTATCGATTCATTAATCACAACATATTATCCTGTTAGCTTATAAAAATAAAGGGTGAAGTTTAGGTTCTTACCTGAGCATCCAGCACCATTCAACGGTGCGCTACAACAAGCGTTCATATGGCCACATTTATTCATGAATCGACAGCACTTTATTCAATAAATCAAACGTAATTTGATTCTAAGCATATACAATACATTTCGAAGCAACTTTCCTAAGCATGAATGTACAGAGAACAGAGGTTTGAGTGAAAACTAAACATATTTCAACAGCTTCGAATTTAATTCGTTTACATGCATTAGTTAGTTTAACTCAAGTCGAATCTAAACATGTTTATATAACTTCGAGATTAATTCGTTTAACATGTATTGGCTAACCTACTTGATTCGGAGCCAGACACCCTTCATTTTCCTCGAAAATTAGCTCATTTGCATGCTTTGGTTAATTAATTCGAATGGAAGCTAAAGACATTAAAAGAACTTCGATTTTAATCCTTTTTCATATATTAGCTAAATAACTTAAATAGAAGCTAAGCACGTTAATATAACTTCGATATTAATTCTTTTTCATGCATTAACTCATTAACTTGAATCGATGCTAAACACGTTAAACTAATTTTGAATTAATATCTCAAGCATGATTTACATTCATGGATTCGAATCGATGCTAAACACGTTTAAATTACTTCGAATTAACAATTCAAGCATGATTTACATTAATGGGTTCAAATCGATGCTAAACATATCAAGCTAACTTCGTTTCTAATTCCTTTTCAAACAATAACTCATTAACTCCATTCGAAGCTAAATATGTTAAATTAACTTCGATTTTAATTCCGTTTTAAACAATAACTCATTAACTCGAATCGAAGCTAAATACGTTAAATTAACTTCGATTTTAATCCCGTTTTAAACAATAACTCATTAACTCGATTCGAAGCTAAATATGTCCATATAAATTCGAATTCACTGTTCACGCAAGACTACGGTTTATGTACAGAATTCACATCGATTCTCAATTTCAGGCATGAAACAACCAATTGATTCGAACCTAAGCATGGATAACTTATTTCTTGTCATTTCTAACGAATTTAACAAGCCCTAACTTGACATGCAACATCAAACTGCTGAAAATTAACTTCGAAAATAGTAATAACTTAGGAGGCGAGAACACCCACCTGGAATCGCTTCATTACTCACTGAATTGGTAGCAATCCACGCCCAAAATTCCCTTGAACTCGTCCCAGGCTCGGCTACTCCCAGAACTCAAAACCCTAGCTTCGATTTAGTGGTGTTTTTGGTTGATTTTGGCCAGAAATTACCACCCAATTTATAGAGGAGGCTGGGATGGAGGTGGGTCGTCGGTTTTCGGCCGGTGGACGGCCGGTTTTGGGCGCGTAGACGCGTGGGTGTGAGGCTGTGTGAAGTGGCGGCGTTTGGTGGTGGAATGGGGCGGTGGGGACGCGTGGTGTGGAGCTCCCCTTCACCGGTGACGCGTGCCGACCGGTGACGCGTGCCCACCGGCGACGTCGCCAGGTGTCTGGCCGGCGAGGGGGAGGGAGAGAGAGAGAGAGGCGATTAGAGAGAGAGAGAGGGGAGAGCAGAGAGCGAGAAGGAGAGGGGAGGGGTCGGGGTCTCGGGCTTCTGAGGCCCGACGTGCCCCCCCTTCCCTTTTTGTTTTATTGTTCTTTTTTTTTGGCTCAATTAACATCATTCTACTAAACTCCGGTCCCGTACTCGCTAATGGTTAGGCTAAACCCAAACTGAAACGACCCACAATGAACATTTCAATTTAAACTTTGGGAATCGGTCAAGTAAAACGGAAAATGATTTTAAAAACTTAGTTTAGCGTTGATTCAAAGGTTTTATAAATAAGTAACACCGATAATAACGTTAATCAAATAATCGTTCTTTTTAATGAATTTAAGCGTTAAAAACTCACACAGTTACTAAAAATACGATTTCATAACGTAAAAGCAAGACGGACAACTTAACGTAAAAATAACGAAGGTGGGTCTTACAGCCATGGTATATTCTACCTACATCAACAAATATTGTGTCCTTTATGTATGAAATTTTTGTCACTATATTTATTAAAATATAAAGTGGTCTTCTAGTTTCGTCCAACTTTAGTGTTGGACATGCTTGAATCCTCCGGAGGCCTTACACCACTTGTTGCCTTCAAAAACAACGTAAGTTACTCATTTAATTATAAAGTGAAAATGAAACTTTTCCATTATTCCGTTGATTAAATTTTAAAAATTTTAGTATAGTGATACCTCCGGTGCGAAGACGATGGGGCTGATGTCGACAGGGCCGAAACTATTTGTTGCTTGTCTTGCCACATTTTTCCATCTTGCCTTCACTTGATTGCTTTTCTTTATGGCGATGCTTACTTTTCTCTTGCTCTTTTGCCCTTCCTCCCTTAATCCACTGGGATTCTGGACTGTTCCGATTGAGTTCACATTTTTATCTTCTGATCTGGAATGGTGTCCTTCTAAATGGTAGCATGCACGTCAGCAATCACCAAACATTTCCAAGTGCACCATCTCTGACAGACGCCGTGGTACAGGCCACCTACATCAACAAATATTGTGTCCTTTAAGTATAAAATTTTTCTAACTATATTTGTTAAAATATAGAGTGATCATGTAGTTTCTTACCTCTGTAATTACAACTCCAACATTAGCGTTGGACATGCTAGAATCCTCCGGAGGCCTTACTCCACTTGTTGCCTTCAAAACTGCATAAGTTACTCATTTAATTATAAAGTGAAAATGAAACTTTCCAATTGCTTTGCTGATTAAATTTTAGCAATTTTAGTATAATGATAACTCTAGTGCGAAAACAATGGGGTTGATGTTGACAGGGCTTAAACTGTTTGTTGCTTGTCTTGCAGTTCTTGCCTTCACCTGATTGCTTTTCTTTTTGGCGATGCTTTCTTTTCTCTTGTTCTTTGGCCCTTTCTCTCTTAATCCAGTGGGATTTTGTACTATTCCACCTGAGTTCACATTTTCATCTTCTGATCCAGAATCGTGTCCTTCTAAATGGTAGCATGCACATCTACAATCACCAAGTATTTCCAAGTAAACCATCTCCGACGGACGCCACGGTAGATGCCGCCAACATCAACAAATATTGTGTCCTTTAATTATAGAATTTTTGTAACTATATTTGTTAATATATAGAGTGATCTTGTAGTTTATTCTAACATTGGTGTTGGACATGCTGGAATCCACCGGAGGCCTTACACCACCTGTTGCCTTCAAAAACAACATAAGTTCCTCATTTAATTATGAAGTGAAAATGAAACTTTTCCATTATTTCGTTGATTAAATTTTAACAATTTTAGTATAGTGATACCTCCAGTGTGAAGACAATAGGGCCGATGTTGACATGGCTGAAACTGTTTGTTGCTTGTCTTGCAGCATTTTTCTTTCTTGCCTTAACTTGATTGCCTTTCTTTTTGGCGATGCTTACTTTTCCCTTGTTCTTTTGCCCTTCCTCCCTAAATCAAGTGGGATTCTGGACTACTCCACTTGAGTTCACACTTTCATCTTCTGATCCAGAATGGTGTCCTTCTAAATGGTAGCATGCACATCTACAATCACCAAATATTTCCAAGTGCACCATCTCCGACGGACGCCATGGTGCATTCTACCTACATCAACAAATATTGTGTCCTTTAAGTATAAAATTTTTCTAACTATATTCGTTGAAATATAGTGTGATCTTGCAGTTTATTCCAACATCAGTGTTGGACATGCTGGAATCCTTCGGAGGCCTTACACCACTTGTTGCCTTCAAAAACAACATAAGTTACACATTTAATTATAAAGTGAAAAAGAAACTTTTCCACTATTTCGTTGATTAAATTTCAACAATTTTAGTATAATGATGCCTCCGGTGCGAAGACGATGGTACAGATGTTGACCGGGCTGAAACTATTTGTTGCTTGTGTTATAGCATTTTTCTTTCTTGCCTTCACTTGATTGCTTTTCTTTTTGACAATGATTACTTTTCTCTTATTCTTTTGCCCTTTCTCTCTTAATCCAGTGGGATTCTGGACTATTTCGCTTGAGTCCACATCCTCATCTTCTGATCCAGAATGGTGTCCTTCCAAATAGTAGCATGCATATCTACAATCACCAAATATTTCCAAGTGCACCATCTCCGACGGGTGCCATGGTACATGCCACCTATGTTAACAAACATTGTGTTCTATAAGTATAAAATTTTTGCAACTATATTTTTTAAAATATAGAGTGATCTTGTAGTTTATTACATCAGTAATTCCTACTCCAACATTAGTGTTGGACATGCTGGAATCCTCCGGAGGCCTTACACCACTTGTTGGCTTCAAAAGCAGCATAAGTTACCCATTTAGTTATAAAGTGAGAATAAAACTTTTCCATTACTTCGTTGATTAAATTTTAACAATATCAGTATAGTGACACCTCCAGTGCGAAGACGAAGGGGCTGATGGTGACAGGGCTGAAACTGTTTGTTGCTTGTCTTGCGGCATGTCTCGCAGCATTTTTCTTTCTTGCCTTCACTTGATTGCTTTTCTTTTTGGCTATGCTGACTTTTCTCTTGTTCTTTTTCCCTTTCTCTCTTAATCCAGTAGGATCCTACACTATTCTGCTTGAGTTTACATTTTCATCTTTTGATCCAAAATGGTGTCCCTCCAAATAGTGGCATGCACATCTACAATCACCAAATATTTCCAACTGCACCATCTCTGACGGACGGCATGGTACATGCCACCTACATCAACAAATATTGTGCCCTTTAAGTATAAAATTTTTCTAACTACATTTGTTAAAAAATGGAGTGATCTTACAGTTTGTTACCTCAGTAGCTGCAGCTCCAACATTAGTGTTGGACATGCTAGAATCCTCCGGAGGCCTTACACCACTTGTTGCCATCAAAAGCAGTATAAGTTACCCATTCAACTATAAAGTGAAAATGAAACTTTGCCATTACTTTGTTGATTAAATTTTAACAATTTTAGTATAGTGACACCTCCGGTGTGAAGACGATGGGGCTGATGTTGACAGGGCTGAAACTGCTTGTTGCTTATCTTGCAGTATTTTTCTTTCTCGCCTTCACTTGATTGCTTTTCTTTTTGGCAATGCTTACATTTCTCTTGTTCTTTTGCCCTTTCTCTCTTAATCCAGTGGGATTTTGGACTATTCCACTTGAGTTCACAATTTCATCTTCTGATTCAGAATAGCGTCCTTCTAAATGGTAGCATGCACATCTACGATCACCAAATATTTCCAAGTGTACCATCTCCGACGGACGCCATGGTACATGCCACCTACATGAAAAATATTGTGTCCTTTAAGTATAGAATTTTTGTCACTATATTTGTTAAAATATAGATTGATCTTGTAGTTTATTACTTCAGCAATTGCAGCTCCAACATTAGTGTTGGACATGCTGTGTAATGCCCCAAATATACATGCTTCATTACCTGCCTTCACCTACTTGCATTCACCTACTCAAGGTTGTCAATAAGATATAATAACTCAATGAACAGGACATTACCGCCGTTCACGAAGGACAAGGCTTCAGTTATACATGAAAAATTGCCATAAACCAAAGGTTACCCTATAAAGGGGCATTCACCATCATAATCACTCAAACCATTAAGTTATATATAGAAATGGATCTACATCCCAGGGGTTACACCACATACATAACTTGGTAAAAAAAATACAGTTGTGGCACCAAGTACATAAGTCAGTTCGAATATATAGTTAAAACTCCAAAACACATCACAATATAATAGGATAGCATCTTAGCTCTCCTACACCACCAATCACATGGAAGGTCTCGTCTCATTTATCACCTTCGGCCTCCCTGCCCATCTGAGGGCAGTTCACTGCACATTTTCCTAAAACAAAACATAAAAATATTTCGAACTGTGAGCCGAAGCTCAGTACATGCATCCCTGTACTGATAAAAATTCACTGAAAAGTTATTTGGGCCCACTTGCAATTCATTTTAATTAAAAACAGGGAATGGGATGCATATAAAACTGTATTGCCAATGATTATCTGTAAATAGGTGTACACCTGCCAAGCCGACCGAGGGACCTGACCTGAGGGCGCACGGGTAACTGGAGGGCAATGCCCTGTAACTGATAACTGATGGGGTCACTAATAATTACGTGATAAAGCACTGATTAAAATGATTCATTGATGTGCTTACCAAAATATTATGATTTCGATAAATACATGCTGATTACTAAAGATACAGGCAATGAACGTACCTGGAAGTTTTAAATGCTAGTTCACAGAGGAATGAGATGCACTAAAGTGAAGGAAATGAAAGCTTAGGCCTTGATTCTGTTCAAAGGTTCATTATAGGAACATGAGGTCAAAACGATCTTATCTTTATAATGGATAATTTTAAATAAAACTGGCTTAAGAGGAACTTTTACACACCAGTTCACTGATTAAACCAAAATGAAGGCGACATAAACCAAAGAAATGTGATGTAAGGCATAATAGCAAGTTTAGGGTACAAGGGCTTGCAAAGAGGGTACAAAAAGAATAATCCACAACTTAAACTCCCGACATCAAAATGAGACGTAAGACCCCAATATAAACCGCTTAGGAAGTCCTCTACAACTTTTATTGAGGACACAAAACATGATTCCCTTGACAGGTTTCATAAAATGGGGTGAGAACGCCAACATGCCAGTTTACAGTGCTGGAAAATCCATTCTGCCTAGGTTCAGTAAAAAGGCCATAACTTCCACCACAGACCTCAAATTAATGCAATTCAAAATTCATTTTAAAGCTAACGCACTGACCTATCTACCCACCAAAAATCAAAATTTTTGGCTAGGCCAATTATTACCAGATTCGTTCCAAAGTGTGTCCTGTTTTTCTGAAAATTCCAGCAGCACTGCTTTAGTGTGTTCCTTCATTTTTTTTACACCAATCCTCAACTCAAACTCTTTCTTAATAGTATGTAAACACACTTTGGTACATATCAACCTCATACGAAAACACCATGCATAATTCCTCTTCATATTCATATCAAATAAAACTCCTTTTCTAGTCATATAAGCATACACACCTCAAATTTACCATTAGTTGATCCAAATCTTGCATTTTGGACAAAACCCTAACTTTGGGTCACTTTGAACTCACTCCCAACTTTTCAAAACACTATAAACAACATAACAAACTTCAATATATTAAGAGATAAGCAAAAACAAGGATAGATCAATCACTAAACAACACTTGAACAAGAAGCTTGCATGACTAAGATGAAACCCTAACCCTAACCTCATCCAATTTTAACTCCAACATAATCCATCAACTAGATGATTCTTAATACTATCAAAATAGCATAATCCATCACTAAAACAACCAAAATAATGAACAAAAACCAACAAGATCAAGAATCAAGAACAAATTCAGCATAGGAGGTGAAAAGAATACTCACTTTGAGCTTAAAAAGAAGTAGAAATGATGCTTGGTGCTTGAAGGAGGGAGAGGGATGGTTGGGGTGGTGAGTGGTGGTTGTTTGGTGGTTGTTTGGTGGCTAAAATGGTGATGGTGTTGCTGCTCTCTCAGCTGGCCGTGGCTTAGAGGGAAGGAGGAGAGAAAATAGGAGAGAGAAAGTGTCTTGAAATTGCTTGGTGTAAAATGAAGTTAAATGTAAATTTTTGCAATTTATATGAGGCTTTTACTTGGCTGAAAATAAAGGTAGAAAAGTCAATTTTACTCAGCTTAATTAAGAGAGGTTAGCTAAACAAATGAGGGGCAAGTCTTGTTGGGTCGAAATTGGTCTTAAACGGGCTCGGGTTTAGAAAAAGAACTGAAACCGAGTGCGCTTGCGAATTTTTTTTTTTCCTTTTACAACTCGAGATTGAATGATTGTAGTGCCATGAAAAAGAATTAAAATCATTAAATTCATAAATATCAAGGCCTAAATCGATCTCCAAATTTTTGACTAGAATAAAACCCCGAATTGCAAAGTGAGGGCCCGTTTAGAAATGTCCAAGTGGGATAATAAAAAAAAATGATATAAATGAAAATGAAATTAATCACATGGATTAATGAAATGAAATTACTAAACATATTTTAGGGTTGGACTATTACGGTCTTCCCCCCTTAAAAAGTTTCGTCCTCGAAACTGATGAACTTCACCTTATCATACAGGATTACCTCAAATAAATGTGGGTATTTGGCTTTCATTGCCTCCTCGGTCTCCCAAGTAGCTTCTTGGGAGGTATGGTTTGTCCAGAGTACTTTGACCAATGGTATCTGTTTGTTGCACAGCTGCTTGATCCTGCGATCTAGTATTTGGACAGGACGCTCCTCATATACTAGATCTTCAGTAATTTCGATAGGTTCAGATACAATGGTATGGTCTGGATCTGGAATGTATTTTCGAAGCTGAGAGATATGAAATAAGTTATGCACGTGCTCAAGTTCTACAGGCAACTCTAGATGATAAGCGACGGGATTTAACCTTTCAATGATTTCATAAGGTCCAATATACCTTGGACTCAATTTGCCCCGTACTCCGAACCTCTTGACACCTCTAGTTGGTGAAACCTTCAGAAAAACTTTATCACCTACTTGAAACTCTAGAGGCCTTCTTCTTTTGTTTGCATAACTTTTCTATCGACTTTGGGCAACCCTGATACGTTCCTGAATCTTTCTTATTATCTCAGTGGTCTCTTGAATCATTTCAGGTCCTATAATCAGTGCCTCATCCAAATCACTCTAGCACAACAGGGTTCTATATTTTCTTTCGTACAGAGCCTCAAATGGGGCCATTTTGATGGTGGATTGATAGCTGTTGTTATAAGAAAATTCCACCAAAGGTAAATCATCTTCCTATTTCCCTTGGAACTCTAATATACAAGCTCTCAGCATGTCCTCTAAAATTTGATTCACCCTTTCAGTTTGTCCATCTGTTTCTGGGTGATAGGACCTACTGAATTTTAGTTTGGGTCCAAAGGCCTTTTGAAGCGCTTGCCAGAAACGTGCTTGGAATCTTTGATCCATATCTGAGACTATGTCTAAAGGAATCCTGTACAGACGGACTATCTCCTTAACATATAGTTGGGTTAGTCTTTCAACTCCCCAAATATCCTTAATTTGCAGGAAATGAGCCGACTTCGTGAGTCAATCAACTATGACCCAGATAGCATTCTTTTTCGAGGCAGAAAGGGGTAAACCCATAACAAAGTTCATTGAGATCGAACCCACTTCCAAGTGAGAATTTCTAAGGGTCGTAGTTCACCCACAGGACGTTGATGCTCTGCTTTAACTTTCTGACAAATTAGACACTTATCCACATATTCTGTAACATCCTTCTTCATATTATTCCACCAAAAATATTGTCTCAGATCTCTGTACATCTTGGTGCCTCCTGGATGCACTGAATAATGAGTATTGTGAGCCTCTTCCAGCATCTGCTTTCTTAACTCCCCATTTTTGGGCACACATAAGCGATTTTGGAACCGCAGAGTCCCATCCTTGTGTACTACAAATCCCGGAGACTTCCCTTTCTCTAAATTTTGCTTTATTCTTTGGTGTTCGGGATCACTTTCCTGGTTCAGTCGAATTTCTTCCACTAGGGAGGGCTGTACAATAAGTGCTGATAATTGAGCATTCGTTTGCCTGTGGGACACCAATTGAATCCCAAAGTCCTTAAGTTCTCTTAAGAGATTCAATTGAGTAATCACCACAGTGTTCGAGCTATGTTGCACCTTCCTACTCAGGGCATCCGCCACCACATTTGCTTTACCAGGATGATATTGAATCTATAAATCATAGTCTTTAAGCAACTCAAGCCAACGCCGTTGTCTCAAATTGAGCTCCTTCTAGGTGAAGATATACTTTAGACTTTGATGATCAGTATAGATCTTGCACGATACCCCATATAAATAATGTCTCTAAATTTTCAACGCAAAGACCACGACTGCTAATTCCGGGCCATGGGTAGGGTAGTTTGTCTCATATGGCTTGAGTTGTCGAGAGGCATAAGCTACTACTTTGTCCTCATGCATCAGTATGCACCCCAAACTGTTCTTTGAAGCATCACTATAAACAGTATACTCTTTTCCTTCCATTGGTAACGTTAGGGTTGGGGCAGTAGTTAGTCGCTGTCTTAGCTCTTGGAAAGCTTTCTCACACCTTTCAGTCCACTCAAACTTATTCATCTTCTTCAGTAGATTGGTCAGTGGTGATGCTATTTTTGAAAAGTCCTTGACGAACCTTCGATAATAACCTCCTAAACCCAGAAAGCTTCTAATATCAGTGACATTGGTAGGCCTTGGCCATTCTGTGGTTGCTTTCACCTCTTAGGGGTTAACTTTAATTCCTTCTTTGGTAATCACATGCCCTAAAAATACCACTTCCTCCAACCAAAATTCACATTTCTTTAATTTGCCACAAAGTTGATGTTCCGTCAAAGTTTGCAATACTATCCGCAATTGATCAAAATGTTCCTCCTTGTCCGTAGAATAGATAAGGATATCATCTATGAATACCATTACAAACTTATCTAAATAAGGTTTGAAAACCCTGTTCATAAGGTCCATGAAGGCTGCAAGAGCATTAGGGAGACCAAAAGGCATCACTGTGAACTCATAGTGACCATACCTGGTCCTAAACGTTGTCTTAGGAATGTCCTCAGGCTTAATCCTAAGTTGATGGTACCCTGACCTCAAATCAATCTTAGAGAATACTCCTGCTCCTTGTAGTTGACCAAACAAATCATCTATTCGTGGCAAAGGATATTTGTTTTTGATGGTAATCTTGTTCAACTCCCTGTAATCAATATAGAGTCTTAAGGTTCCATCCTTTTTCTTGACAAATAACACTGGAGCACCCCATGGTGACAAACTTGGCCTAATAAAACCTTTCTGTAACAGTTCATCTAGTTGAATCTTTAATTCCTTAAGCTCAGTTTGGGCCATACGATATGGGGCTTTCGAAATAGGTTGGGCCCCAGGAGTTAATTCGATTCCAAAATCAATTTCGCTTTATGGGGGTAGTCCTGGTAACTCCTCAGAAAAAACATCTTCAAATTCACAAACTACAGGTATTTTCTCCACTTTCTCTTCTTTTGTTTGGGTGTCAATAGCATAACACCAATATCCAATACACCCCTGACATAACAACTTACTTGCTTTCATAGCGGAAATCAAAGAACAAGAATTTGCCTCTCTCTGCCCATAAAAACACACTTTTTTCCCTTTCTCATCCTTCAAGATAGCCTTAAGATCTTCACAGTAAATTTTGGCTCCATAAGTGTGCAGCCAATTCATCCCCAAAATGATATCAAAATCAGACAAGTCAAATTGAATCAAATCCGTAGGGAAAGTAGCTTCACCAATGATGATGGGGACAAGTTCATAAGAGAGGGGGCACTCAATCATAGAATTGTTGGGTAGCTTAATTCTATAATTGGTTTCCATCCTCTTGTTCTCTAGACATAATTGTATAGCAAATCGGATAGATATAAAAGAATGAGTGGCGCCCGAATCAAATAATACACAAAATGGCTTTGAATTTAAAAAGAGAGTTCCAGTGACTACCGTACCAGAGGTAGCAGCTTCCTTTTTGTTCATCACAAATGCCCTTCCTGCAATTGCAGGCCTTGTAGGTGGGGGTCCCTGGCAGGGTGGAGCCAAGGGTTTTGCTACACCCTTGTCTATAGCTTTCAGTCGTCGGGGGCATGCAGCAATGAGGTGTTCAGGACTTCCACACCACATGCATTTGTTGGTGCCAACTCGACATTCAGAAGTGGTGTGATTTGTTCTTCCACACTTCGCATAGGGTGCTGTCGAGCCTGCAAGACGACTCTTAGAGGGAATAGGAGTAGGTTTCTTCTGGTTCTGCTGATTCTGGTTCACACTCTCACTTGGAGTCCCCCGCTTAAACCCCTTTCTCTTATGGTTGATTGGATTCAGTGCCCTCAACTTCGTCTTTACTTGTTCCACTTCAGCGGCTCGCTCGTACAGTTCTTGGTAAGTCAGAATGGGTTGCCCGGCTAACTGGTTCTGAATGTACAAGGCCAAACCCTTTTCAAACCTTCTCATCTTTAACCTTTCAGATGACATAAATTCAGGGACAAACCTAGATAGTTCTGTGAACTTACTAGCATACTGCATCACTGACATGCTGTCGCTCATTTTCAACTCCATAAATTCCTTTTCCTTTTGCCTTTGCACCACAGCTGGGTAAAATTTCACCCTTAACTCTGCTAAAAATTTATTCCAGGTGAATTCAGGCCCTTGGAGCTTATCCTTTACAGTATTCCACCAAATGTCAGCTTCACCTGACAAATAATACGTCTCAATGTTTATTTTCTTTTCCTCTGGTACCTCAACTACTGTGAAAACTTTCTCCATTCCCCTTATCCATTCCTCTAGTACTACTAGATTATAAGATCTATTATAAACTTTAGGGTTGCACCATGCTACCCTATCTGCCAATTTATCCTCTTTAGGAGGGGTTTCAGCAGGTACCTGGGGAATCCGCTTCATTACTTCAGCAACTAAGGTTGGCCAATAACTCAGGTTTCCTAAGTTGCCAGCTAATGCAGAGGGAAATGGTGGCGTGTCACCATGTTGTGGCTCCTGGCAAGAGGCTTGATCACTCGATCCCTGGCCTTGTTCCATATTGCCCTCTACATGAACCTCCATGTTGTTATGCACTGACTGGGACATTCTGATCATACATTAAATGAAGCAATTCAAACACTGGAACCTCCAGACATATAAGATAAACATGCCCAATAAATACATAGGAGATGGCTCGAAGATTATTTCATAACTCAAAGCATCATCATTTCTTTTCAAAACTGCTTACTTACATACATAGTTGCTGATTTATATACATGAGCAACAAAAGCATATTACACCTAGTTGAGTAAGCAAGACAAACTCTGACTCCTACCCTATCACTAAAGACTAAATAGCCCCTAGGCACTAGGTCCGTCATGTAACCAAAAAGAGGTACGGATCATGTCATCGCGGTCGGAGAGGATTAGACTAACTATATATAATGTCAGATGCCCCACAAAATGTAATTATCCAATCCAGCCAAACCATGTCTACATACAGGGCTCAAAATGAAAACCACTACACTAGCTCATAGACCCACCTAACGATCCCCAGATGGATCGTAATCTAGGTCAGACTCATCATCAGGTTCTTCACCTGAATCAAAACTGCTCGTAGATGCCTCTGACTCGGCATTATCGACCTCCGGTTGAACTTGTGGCTCATGCTCCTCCTCTAAGTCCATCATCAACTCATCCGCCTCTTGTTCCCCTTGCTGCTCTATCCCTATCTCATCACTGTCTTGATCCTCCTCGGGATCATCCTCCTCTGGATCGTCCTCCTCTGAATCGTCCTCCTCTCCCTGGTGGTCCTCATCTCCAGAACTAATCACCACTACTTCTGGGGTGCCGGGGATGTCTATCACGACGTAAGCCTCCCCAGGGCTATCAAGCATCAATGGGGTGTCTGGTGCGGGCGGGATGGGTAGCCCCTATGCTGGTGCTGGCGGGGATGGTGGCCGCTGTGCTGGTACTGGGGCTACAGGTGGGGGATGGACCTGATGTAGGGGAAAGATGTGCTGAAGAGTTTCTATAGTAATTCACCTCAATTCAAACTCCTCTCTCAAAAACAGCTCCGTAGTAAGAGTCGTCCACACTCCCTGGGCCTAAAACCTAGGCCCGTCCAAGCCTGGGTTCCCTGTCATCATAAAGTCGTGGTAACGTTGCCTAAACTCCACCCAAGGGCCAACCGGGGGTAAGGACCCAAGCAGTCTCTGTGCACGGACCGCAATACTGTGGAACTCAGAGTAAGGGTCCTGTGCATATGCCTCTATACTCATATGTAGCAACGAAATGTGAGCTATCATAGATCCCCCCGACAGCATATTAACGTCATAAGGGTCCATCTAACAAAGAAAACACATATATGAGAGGCATGCATATCCATAAACAAGAAGCATACAAATGAAAGCAACCTGCAGTCTAATATCGTTATTGCACTCCTAATATCATTCTAGCAATATACTATAGATAGCCCCCTCACTGCAACCATTCTCACCCTATAGTTTCTAACTCTATATTCCTCAAGAAAATCTCAACGGGGCTTTGATACCAAATCTATAACGCCCCAAATATATATGCTTCATTACCTGCCTTCGCCTACTTGCATTCACCTGCTTAAGGTTATCAATAAGATATAATAACTCAATGAACAGGGCGTTACCGCCATCCACGAAGGACAAGGCTTTAGTTATACATGAAAACTTGCCATAAACCAAAGGTTACCCTATAAAGGGGCATTCACCATCATAATCACTCAAACCATTAAGTTATATATAGAAATAGATCTACATCCCAAGGGTTACACCACATACATAACTTGGTTTAAAAAATACAGCTGTGGCACTAAGCACATAAGTCAGTTCAAATATGCAGTTGAAACTCCAAAACACATCACAATATAATAGGATAGCATCTTAGCTCTCTCACACCGACAATCACATGGAAGCTCCCGTCTCATTTATCACCTTTGGCCTCCCTGCCCGCCTGAGGCGGTTCCCTGCACATTTTCCTAAAACAAAACATAAAAATATTTCGAACTGTGAGCCAAAGCTCAGTACATGCACCCCTATACAGACAAAAATTCACTGAAAAGTTATTTGGGCCCGCTTGCAATTCATTTTAATTAAAAACAGAGAATGGGATGCATATAAAACTGCATTGCCAATGATTATCTCTTAATGCACCCCTTAGTAACTGTTACGATCTGTAAATAGGTGTACACCTGCAAAGCCGACCGAGGGACCTGGCCTGAAGCCGCACGGGTAACTGGAGGGCAATGCCCTGTAACTGATAACTGATGGGGTCACTAATAATTATGTGACAAAGCACTGATTAAAATGATTCATTGATGTGCTTACTAAAATATTATGATTTCGATAAATACGTGCTGATTACTAAAGATACAGGCAATGAACATACTTGGAAGTTTTAAATGCTAGTTCACAGAGGAATGAGATGCACTAAAGTGAAGGAAGTGAAAGCTTAGGCCTTGATTCTGTTCAAAGGTTCATTATAGGAACATGAGGTCAGAACGATCTTGTTCTTATAATGGATAATTTTAAATAAAACTGGCTTAAGATGACCTTTTACACACCAGTTCAATGATTAAACCAAAATGAAGGCGACATAAACCAAAGAAATGTGATGTAAGGCACGGTAGCAAGTTTAGAGTATAAGGGCTTGCAAAGAGGGTATGGAAAGAATAAACCACAACTTAAACTCCCGACCTCAAAATGAGATGTAAGGCCCCAATATAAATAGCTTAGGAAGTTCTCTACAACTTTTATTGAGGACACGAAACATGATTCCCTTGACAGGTTTCATAAAATGGGGTTAGAACGCCAACATGCCAGTTTGCAGTGCTGGAAAATCCATTCTGCCTAGGTTCAGTAAAAAGGCCATAACTTCCTCCACAGACCTCGGATTAATGCAATTCAAAATCCATTTTAAAATTAACACACTGACCTATCTACCCACCAAAAATCAAAATTTTTGGCAGGGCCTATTATTACCAGATTCGTTCCAAAATGTGTCCTGTTTTTCTGAAAATTCTAGCAGCACTGCTTTAATGTGTTCTTTCATTTTTTTACACCAATCCTCAACTCAAACTCTTTCTTAAGAGTATGTAAACACACTTTGGTACATCTTAACCTCATACAAAAACACCATGCATAATTCCTCTTCATATTCATATCAAATAAAACTCCTTTTCTAGTCACATATACACACACACCTCAAATTTACCATTGGTTGATCCAAATCTTGCATTTTGAACAAAACCCTAACTTTGGGTCACTTTGAACTCACTCCCAACTTTTCAAAACACCATAAACAACATAACAAACTTTAGTATATTAAGAGATAAGCAAAAACAAGGATAGATCTAAACAACACTTAAACAAGAAGCTTGCATGACTAAGATGAAACCCTAACCCTAACCTCATCCAATTTCAACTCCAACATAATCCATCAACTAGATGATTCTTAATACCATAAGAATAGCATAATCCATCACTAAAACAACCAAAATAATAAACAAAAACCAACAAGATCAAGAATCAAGAACAAATTCAGCATAGGAGGTGAAAAGAATGCTCACTTTGAGCTTAAAAAGAAGTAGAAATGATGCTTGGTGCTTGAAGGAGGGAGAGGGATGGTTGGGGTGGTGAGTGGTGGTTGTTTGGTGGTTGTTTGGTGGCTGAAATGATGATGGTGCTGCTGCTCTCTCTGCTGGCCATGGCTTAGAGGGAAGGAGGAGAGAAAATAGGAGAGAGAAAGTGTCTTGAAATTGCTTGGTGTAAAATGAAGTTAAATATAAATTTTTGCAATTTATATGAGACTTTTACTTGGCTGAAAATAAAGGTAGAAAAGTCAATTTTACTAAGCTTAATTAAGGCTTAATTAAGAGAGTTCAGCTAAACAAATGAGGGGCAAGTCTTGTTGGCTCGAAATTGGCCTTAAACGGGCTCGGGTTTAGAAAAAGAACTGAAACCGAGTGCGCTTGCGAAATTTTTTTTTTTTCTTTTACAACTCGAGATTGAATGATTGTAGTGCCAAGAAAATGAACTAAAATCGTTAAATTTATAAATGTCAAGGCCTAAATCGATCTCCAAATTTTTGACTAGAACAAAACCCCGAATTGCAAAGTGAGGGCCCGTTCAGAAATGTCCAAGTGGGATAATAAAAAGAAATGATGTAAACGAAAATGAAATTAATCACATGGATTAATGAAATGAAATTACTAAACATATTTTAGGGTAGGACTATTACATGCTGGAATCCTCCGGAGGCCATACACCACTTGTTGCCTTCAAAAGCAGCATAAGTTACCTATTTAATTATAAAGTGAGAAAGAAACTTTTCCATTACTTCGGTTATTAAATTTTAACAATTTCAGTATAGCGATACCTCCGGTGCTAAGACGATGGGGCTAACGTTGACAAGGCTGAAACTGTTTGCTACTTGTCTTGCAGCATTTTTCTTTCTTACCTTCACTTGATTGCTTTTCTTTATGGCGATGCTTACTTTTCTCTTGTTCTTTTGCCCTTTCCCTCTTAATCCAGTGGGATTCTACACTATTTCGCTTGAGTTCACAATTTTATCTTCTGATCCAGAATGGTGTCCTTCTAAATGGTAGCATGCACATCTACGATCACTAAACATTTCCAAGTGCACCATCTCCAACGTACGCCATGGTACATACCATCTTCATCAAAAATATTATGTCCTTTAAGTATAGAATTTTTGTAACTATATTTGTTAAAATATAAAGTGATCTTATAGTTCACTACCTTAGTAATTGTAGCTCATACATTAGTGTTAGACATGCTGGAATCCTCCGGAGGCCTTACACCACTTGTTGCCTTCAAAAACAACATAAGTCACTCATTTAAGTATAAAGTGAAAATAAAGCTTTTCTATAATTTTGTTGATTAAATTTTAACAATTTCAGTATAGTGATACCTCCAGTGCGAAGATGATGACGCCGATGTTGACAGGGTTGAAACTGTTTGTTGCTTGTCTTGCAGTATTTTTCTTTCTTGCCTTCACTTGATTGCTTTTATTTTTGGCGATGCTTACTTTTCTCTTGTTCTTTTACCCTTTCTCTCTTAATCAAGTAGGATTTTGGGCTATTCTGCTTGAGTTCACATTGTCATCTTCTGATCTAGAATGGTGTCCTTCCAAATAGGAGCATGCACATCGACAATCACCAAATGTTTCCAAGTGCGCCATCTCCGACGGACGCCATGGTACATGCCACCTACATCAACAAATATTGTGTCCTTTAAGTATAAAAGTTTTCTAACTATATTTGTTAAAATCTAGAGTGATCTTGTAGTTTATTACCTCAGTAATTATAGCTCCAACATTAGTGTTGGACATGCTGGAATCCTTCGGAGGCCTTACACCTCTTGCTGCTTTCAAAAGTAGCATAAGTTACCCATTTAATTATAAAGTGAGAATGAAACTTTTCTATTACTTCGTTGATTAAATTTTAACAATTTTAGTATAGTGACACCTCCAGTGCGAAGACGATGGGGCTGATGTTGGCAGGGCTGAAACTGTTTGTTGCTTATCTTGCAGTATTTTTCCTTCTTGCCTTCACTTGATTGCTTTTCTTTTTGGCGATGCTTACTTTTCTCTTGTTATTTTGCCCTTTCTCTCTTAATCCAGTGGGATTTTGGACTATTCCACTTGAGTTCACATTTTCATCTTCTGATCCAGAATGGTACCCTTCTAAATGGTAGCATGCACATCTACAATCACCAAATATTTCCAAGTGCACCGTCTCCGATGGGCGCCAAGCTACATGCCGCCTACATCAACAAATATTGTCTCCTTTAAGTATGAAAGTTTTCTAACTATATTTGTTGAAATCTAGAGTGATCTTATAGTTTATTGCCTCGGTACTTGTAGCTCCAAATTAGTGTTAGACATGTTGGAATCCTTCGGAGGCCTTACACCACTTGTTGTCTTCAAAAGCAGCGTAAGTTACCCATTTAATTATAAAGTCAGAATGAAACTTTTCCATTACTTCGTTGATTAAATTTTAACAATTTTAGTATAGTGACACCTCCAGTGCGAAGACGATGGAGCCGATATTGACAGGGCTGAAACTATTTGTTGCTTATCCTACAGCATTTTTCTTTCTCGCCTTCACTTGATTGCTATTCTTTTCGCTGATGCTTACTTTTCTCTTGTTCTTTTGCCCTTTCTCTCTTAATCCAGTGGGATTTTGGACTATTCCGCTGGAGTTCACATTTTCATCTTCTAATCCAGAATGGTGTCCTTCTAAATGGTAGCATTCACATCTACAATTGCCAAATATTTCAAAGTGCACCATTTCCGACAGACGCCATGGTACATGCCACCTACGTCAACAAATATTGTGTCCTTTAAGAATAAAATTTTTGTAACTATATTTGTTAAAATATAGAGTGATCTTGTAGTTCATTGCCCCAGTAATTGCAGCTCCAGTATTAGCATTGGACATGTTGGAATCCTCCAGATGCCGTACACCACTTGTTGCCTTCAAAAACAACATAAGTTACTCATTTAAGTATAAAGTGAAATTGAAGCTTTTCCATTATTTCGTTGATTAAATTTTAACAATTTCTGTATAGTGATACCTTCGGTGTGAAGACGATGGGGCTGACATTGACGGGGCTGAAACTGTTTGTTGCATGTCTTGCAGTATTATTCTTTCTTGCCTACACTTGATTGCTTTTGTTTTTAGCGATGCTTACTTTTCTCTTGTTCTTTTGCCCTTTCTTTCTTAATCCAGTGGGATTCTGGACTATTCCGCTTGAGGTCACATTTTCATCTTCTGATCCGGAATGATGTCCTTTGAAATAGTAGCATGCACATCTACAATCACCAAATATTTCCAAGTGCACCATCTCTGACGGACGCCATGGTACAGGCCACTTACATCAACAAAGATTGTGTCCTTTGAGTATAAAATTTTTCTAGCCATATTTGTTAAAATATAGAGTGACCTTGTAGTTTATTACAACATTAGTGTTGGACATACTGGAATCCCTCAGAGCCCTTACACCACTTGTTGCCATCAAAAATAACATAGGTTACTCATTTAATTGCAAAGTGAAAATGAAACTTTTCCATTATTTCGTTGATTAAATTTCAACAATTTTAGTACAGTGATACCTCCGGTGTGAAGACGATGGGGCTGATGTTGACTGCGCTGAAACTGTTGTTGCTTGTCTTCTAGCATTTTTCTTTCTTGCCTTCACTTGATTGCATTTCTTTTTGGCAATGCTTACTTTTCTCTTGTTCTTTTGCCCTTACTCTCTTAATCCAGTGGGATTCTAGACTATTCCGACTGAGTTCACATTTTCATCTTCTGATCCAGAATGGTGTCCTTCCAAATAGCAGCATGCACATCGACAATCACCAAATATTTCCAAGTGCACCATCTCCGACGGACGCCATGCTGCATGCCACCTTCATCAACAAATATTGTGTCCTTTAAGTATAAAATTTTTCTAACTATATTTGTTAAAATCTAGAGTGATCTTGTAGTTTATCACCTTCATAATTGCAGCACCAACATTAGTATTGGACATGCTGGAATCCTCCGGAGGCCTTACACTACTTGTTGCCTTCAAAAACAGCATAAGTTACCCATTTAATTATAAAGTGAGAATGAAACTTTTCCATTACTTCATTGATTAAATTTTAACAATTTTAGTATAGTGACACCTCCAGCGTGAAGATGATGGGGCTGATGTTGACAGGGCTGAAACTGCTTGTTGCTTATCTTGCAGCATTTTTCCTTCTTGCCTTAGCTTGATTGCTTTTCTTTTTTTCGATGATTACTTTTCTCTTGTTCTTTTGCCCTTTCTCTCTTAATCCAGTGGGATTCTGGACTATTCCGCTTGAGTTCACACTTTCATCTTCTGATACAGAATGGTGTCCTTCCAAATAGTAGCATGCACATCTACAATCGCCAAATATTTCTAAGTGCATTATCTCCGACGGACGCCATAGTACATGCCACCTACATCAACAAATATTGTGTCCTTTAAGTATAAAATTTTTCTAACTATATTTGTTAAAATATGGAGTGATCTTGTACTTCATTACCTCAGTAATTGCAGCTCCAACATTAGTGTTGGATATGTTGGAATCCTCTTGAGGCCTTACACCACTTGTTGCATTCAAAAACAACATAAGTTACTCATTTAAGTATAAAGTGAAAATGAAACTTTTCCCTTATTTCGTTGATTTACTTTTAACAATTTCAGTATAGTGATGCCTCCAACACGAAGACAATGGCGCTGACGTTGACAAGGCTGAAACTGTTTGCTACTCATCTTGCAGCAGTTTTCTTTGTTGCCTTCACTTGATTGCTTTTCTTTTTAGAGATGGTTGCTTTTCTCTTGTTCTTTTGCCCTTTCTTTCTTAATCCAGTGGGATTCTAGACTATTCTGCTTGAGTTCACAATTTCATCTTCTGATCTAGAATGGTGTCCTTCTAAATGGTAGCTTAGCAAGCACATCTACAATCACTAAATATTTTCAAGTGCACCATCTCCGACGAACGCCATGGCACATGCCACCTACATCAACAAATATTGTGTCCTTTAAGTATAGAATTTTTGTAACTATATTTGTTAAAATATAGAGTTTATAACCTCAATAATTACAGCTCCAACATTAGCGTTGGACATGGAGGAATCCTTCGGAGGCCTTACACCACTTGTTGCCTTCAAAAACAACATAAGTTACACATTTAAGTATAAAGCGAAAATGAAGCTTTTCCATTATTTCGTTGATTAAATTTTAATAATTTCAGTATAGTGATGCCTCCGGTGTGAAGACGATGGGGCTGATATTGACAGGGCTGAAACTGTTTGTTGCTTGTCTTGCAGTATTTTTCTTTCTTGCCTTCACTTGATTGCTTTTCTTTTTGGTGATGCTTACTTTTCTCTTGTTCTTTTGCCCTTTATCTCTTAATCCAGTGGGATTCTGGACTGTTTCGCTTGAGGTTACATTTTCATCTTCTGATCCAGAATGGTGTCCTTCCAAATAGTAGCAAGTACATCTACTATCACCAAATATTTCCAAGTGCACCATCTCCGACGGACGCCATGGTGCATGCCACCTACATCAGCAAATATTATGTCCTTTGACCATAAAAGTCTTCTAACTATATTTGTTAAAATATAGAGTGATCTTGTAGTTTATTAGCTCAGTAATTGCAGCTCCAACATTAGTGTTGGACATGCTGGAATCCTCCGGATGCCGTACACCACTTGTTGCCTTCAAAAACAACGTAAGTTACTCATTTAATCATAAAGTGAAAATGAAGCTTTTCCATTATTTCTTTGATTAAATTTTAACAATTCTAGTATAGTGACACCTCCTGTGCGAAGGCGTTGGGGCTGATGTTGACAGGGCTGAAACTGTTTGTTGCTTGTCTTGCAGCATTTTTCTTTCTTGCCTTCACTTCATGGCTTTTCTTTTTGGTGATGCTTGCTTTTCCCTTGTTCTTTTGCCCTTTCTCTCTTAATCCAGTGGGATTCTGGGCTATGCCACTTGGGTTCACATTTTCATCTTTTGATCCAGAATGGTGTCCTTCTAAATGGTAGCATGCACATCTACAATCATCAAATATTTCTAAGTGCACCATCTACAACGAACGCCATGGTACATGCCACCTACAATAACAAATATTGTGTCCTTTAAGTATAAAATTTTTCTAACTATATCTGTTAAAATATAGAGTGATCTTGTAGTTTATTACTTCAGTAATTGCAACTCCAACATTAGTGATGGACATGCTGGAACAACATAAGTTACTTATTTAATTATAAAGTAAAGATGAAACTTTTCCATTATTTCGTTGATTAAATTTTAACAATTTTGGAATAGTGATATCTCCGGTGCGAAGATGATGGGGCTGATGTTGACAGGGCTGAAACTATTTGTTGTTGCCTTCACTTGATTGCTTTTCTTTTTGGCGATGCTTACTTTTATCTTGTTCTTTTTCCCTTTCTCTCTTAATCTAGTGGCATTCTGGACTATTCCGCTTGAGTTCACATTTTCATCTTCTGATCCAGAGTGGTATATAGGGCCTATGTCGATCTCAATGGCTTCTTTAGCCTTTTGAAATCATTCTTCACATAAAGCTCTAGTTCTTGCATTTGTTACTGAAGCGGTGATGAGTGTAGTGAATTTTCACATCATTTCCAATCGCCAAACCGATGAAGAAGTTACAGCATACTTGTCGAAAGATCTTGCATCATCAGCGCCTTCATAGCCCTTAATATTTTTCTTCCATCTATCTAATATGTACTTCTCAAGAATTTTTTTTAACACAAACCATATTGAACATCCTTAGGATATGAAAGCACAAAATTCCCATCTCTTCAAATTTTTTGCATGTGCAAGAAGCTTCTTAAGTTAACCAATTAATGGTGACAAGGTGGCAAAATGCATCAACATTGTCCCGCCACACTTTATATAGCATGCATGAAGCAATCTCTTGAACCTTCTCCTGGGCATAAGTTGTCCCTTTTCTGTACTCTTCTTGAAAAATATGATAAAGTTCAGCATTGTATACGTCTGTTGCATGATTTAATATACTTACATTTACAAAACATGTTTTCGGCCTTCCATCACAAGAGTCGCACTTGTTTCCATTCTGCTTACTCCTCTATTCAGCAATAACATCAAGGAAGCTCTCATAAAATTTGCTCAAGTCAGTGGTTGCTTGTAGTCTCCAAGAGATTGAATGGTTCATTGATTCAACCCTTTGTGAAGACAAAATTCCTACAGAAAAGTAATCTTTACTAAATGCAGGGCACCCACACTCGCTGCTCTTGTAAAGCTTTTTTAGCCAATATTCTCAGTACAATTATATTCTGTAATCAATCTAGGGAAATACAAGGGAAAAAGATGTTGTCAGTGAATCTTTGCCCTATTACAGTGAATCTTTGTTAATTTCCAATGAATCTTTTATTTATTGCATAGCATATTTTTCCTCATTATGAAAGCAAAGTTAAATACTAAAGGAAACTGACCTAGTCCAGCGATGATTGATTGCAATGCATGAGAATCTTGTTGAATTTTTCAACAAATCGATGTTGGCTTCTAAACATTCTGATATGAATTTTAGAATTTTCAATAATATGCCATATACACAATCTATGCTTTACTAGTGGAAAGACTGTCTTAATAGCAGCTGCAATTGAAGCTGCTTGGTCTGTCATGATAGTCCTTGGATGCTTCCCACCCATTGCTGGCAAGAAAGTCTGAAAAAGCCATATGAATGATTCTATTCTTTCATTCAAAATAAACCCACATCCAAGAATTACATTCTTGTTACGATGATTTAGGCCAACAAACGGTGCACAAATCATGTTGTATTTGTTGGTCCTGTAAGTGGTATCAAATATAACGATGTCTCCAAAGAGATCATAATCATCTTTCATTATGCTATCTCTCCAAAAAATGCTAGTGAGACTCGCTCCTTTATCAAACTCAAAAGCGAAGTAAACATTTTGATATTCATTTTTCCTTTGATTCAATTCCCCATTAAAGTGTTACTATCAGTGCCATCTAAATTCTTCCTTTTATCAGAGGCATGTATCCTTGTTTATGAACCAAAGGGCTGGTGAACCACCTACCTCTTTCAACATTCTTATAGCATTGGACACTTTGATTCTACATGATTGCATAAGTTTCAGTAGTGCCAATTGTTCTTCTGTGATTGTTCGTTGAGATTTCAAAAGATGCTGTTTGCTGAGATCACAAAATGGATGGCTGTGGACCTTATCATGCCTTGTAACTGTTCACACACCATTTCCATCTATTGAAAATTAAACCATTACTTTGCAACCAACTTGAGTTACTCTTCTGCTATATGACCTTCGATCGATATATTCTTCATTTTTATTGGCGGCATTTCTCTTCATACCTTGCTTTGAACAACAATATCTCTTCATTGTTATACCACTTCCATCAGCTTTAGTCCTTTGTGAATCCCTATGAATGCTAAAACCCACTCTTAGACCATAAGTGTTATATAAATTATATGCTTCTTGCTCAGATTTAACACTTTGTCTAATCAACTTGAGCTCATCATTCTCAATATATTCTTATCTGATTGGTTCTTGATGTTGAGGAGCTGCAATTTAAGTATTCAATAATGTCACAAGTTATTATATTTATGAAAGATTCACTACAATCAATAAACGATTCACTGCAATCAACAAAAGATTCACTGCAATAGGGAAAAGGTATACTAACTGAAAAAGTATTTATTACTACAATTATATATGAGCTCTATGACTGCCCTTTTTTTTTGCCATGAGTAACAGTGTGTATAACGCCATATTCTTGGAAATATAAATCATACATACCTATCGCTACATGAGCTCTATAACAATTAATTTAACAAGTCACTAGCTACATGACGTTGCACTGAAATTTGGAAGTATAAATCATACATACCTATCGCTTAGGGACCATATTCTTGTTCGTTGGGATGTTGACTCTGGGGACCTGCAATATAAGAATAATGTCAGTAATTATTATGTTCATTTACTTATAGTTATTCTATGAATAACAGAATTTGAGACTGTTAACAGTTCATATTTTGTGGTGTATCTTTCCAAAAATGTAGTGAAACCTTTGTACACTGCAGTGAACCTTTTGCCTAAATCAGTGTACCTTCTTTGTCAGCTTATGTGCAACGATTTTGTTATTAAAATTCTACCCTTAGGGAATTTTCTCGAACACCTTATGTGCAATGATGTTTGACTTTAAAAGTTGCACTAGGGAGCTATACTTTGGATTGAAGATTGATATATGATTGTTTGTTTGAGGAATTTTATCAACCAAACCTCCAGCCTGAACTCTTAGCATCTGTAACTCTTCAATGAGCAATTCCTTTGCTTCAGCTACAATTTGTTCTTTAAAATCCATTGATTTTACTGATTTGTATTACTAATTTTTAGGATGGATCATGCATTTTTGCTGATTTCTTGCTCAAAATTTTTTTGATCAAAATTTGAATATGCAGTGTTCGATTTTGCTAATATTTCCTTTCGTGTGTTTGTCGCTATATATGTTTGTCTAGTGGGCCGCCCAAATGAGAAGAGAAAGTTGGGCCCAAATTTGTGTATCCAGAATGATTCTTGCTAGCCTAATTTAGTAAGATCCCTCTTATATAAAGTTGCGTATATTTCTATGATACATAGGTGTGTACCATAGACTAATTGAGCTTTCCTCTCTTTCTCTCTCTTCCCCTCTCTCAAATTGCAATGCATCTAGGTTTTGATTCGAAGCTCCAAACAATTTTTAAATTAACCTAAGTTGATTATAACCTTTGTGATCACACGAATACCAAACTATCCATATTAGTTACTTCAATTCAAAAATTGAAACAAATCAAAGGTGATAACATAGAAAATCCAGACAAAAAAGAACAGAACAAAAAAAGAAGCAAAAACACTCTGAAGGAAAGCATGTGTACATACAGGAAACATGATACCAACGACGACAATATAAGTTGTGGGCCCACTCTAATTGATTTAAGATTTATTACTATTATGCTACATGATTGTATTAGATATATAAATGGGGGAAGTGGTCAGTATTATTATTGGAGATTGGAGCTTGAGGGTGTTGATTCTTAACCGCAATAAATATGTTTTTGCCCACAAAGAAAGCTTCATTGTATGCTTTTTGGATTAATAATTCTTTTCCCTTTCTTTAGTTATCCTTTTATTTATTGGCATAGAGAAATAACAATAAGCATGTAGGTGGCATGGATTTGGAGTTTTAATTCTCACATTAAGCACACCTAACACAAATTTTTTTTAACAAAGGTTAAACATCTCCATGTTGTTTTATTTTTATATGATCTTGTTCACTAGATATCAAATGTTCACTAAGTTCATTATTGATCCTTACCATATATTCCCCTCTCCCCTTTCTCCTATATGCTTAAATGATATAGATACTTTATCATTCTAATTTCATAAATATACAATTCTAAATATTAGCTAACCTAATACTTCGTAAACAATATTTATTGGACATAGACCTTGGTGGGATGAGCTCACCAAGGTCTTTCTTACAAAATTCTTTCCTGCTAGCAAGACGACAAGTTTAAGAAAACAAATCATCACTTTTGCTCAAAGGGGGGATGAAGCGTTACATGAAGACTGGGAGCATTTAAGGACCTATTCAGGCCGTGTCCACATCATGGCCTTCAATGACAGATGTTAGGGCGAGCCTTCTACAATGGAGTCACTCAAGCAGTGTGGTCTACTATAGATGCAACGGCAGGTGGTACACTTATGAACAAGACTAAAGACGAGGCTTACAATCTTATTGAAGAGATGGTGCTAAATAACTATCAATGGTCCAATGAGAGAAGCCAACCCAATGGGGCTAGAGGTATGTTAGAACTTGATGTTATCTCTCTGCTTTCCGCTAAAGTAGATGCCATGTCTTAAAGGTTAGAATGAGTGAATGTTAATTCTATTAGTTCAAGTCCCGCGTCCCTATCAGGTGAAATCTATGGGTCTGTTGATCATTTGACTGTGAATTGTCAAGTCGGGAGTCCATTTGCTATAGATACTAGTGACTCAATTAACTATGTCAATAATTTCAATCCTAGACCGACCAATGACCCATTCTTTAACACCTATAATCCTGGTTTGAGAAATCACCCCAATTTCTCCTACGCCCCCAAGATTTCAAAGACCACCTTGTCCTCAATAAGCACCTGAAAAATCTAATTTAGAGACTATAATAGAGAGTGTGCTTTTAGCGCAACAAAAGTAAGATAAGTATATTAAGCAATTAGCCTCGAAGGTTGATATGCTTACCACTCATAATAAGATTTTAGAAGCTCAAATTGCTCAACAAGTTACCTCTTCATCTGCACCCCCGCTAGACTTCCAAGTAAGCTTAAGCCAAATCCCTGTGAACAGTGTAACTGTCTCACCTTGAAATAAGGGTTAGAGGATTCTATGGGTATGGAGCTTGAGGAAGGTGGAGAGGTGTCTAGGGCCGAGAGTAAGGTGAAAAATGCTAAGATTGAGACCCTACCTTTTAGAGGGGTGCGTAATGTGGTGGTACCTGAAGAGTTTCCCCTTAAACTTAAAGACCCCGATAGCTTCTCTATTCCTTGTATGGTTGGTTAGGTGAGGATTGATAGGGCCTTATGTGATCTTGGTGCAAGTGTTAGTCTTATGCCTATTCCATTTTCTAGAAGCTTGGTTTAGGTGAGTTGCAACCAACGTGAATTTCACTTCAATTTGCGAATGGTTTTATAAAGTGCCATTTCAGTATTTTGGAGAATGTTCCCAAAAAATTAAGTGATTTTTATGTGCTTGATGACTTTATCATCTTAGATATGGTTTTAGATGCGTATGCCCATATTATTCTAGGGAGACCACCCTTTCTTGGCCACTTTTGGTTGCAAGGTTGATGTGCAAGGAAGACGATTAATATTTGATAGAGGAGAATGTCACGTTGAATTTTCCTTGTTTGAAAACCAAAATATCCTCTCTCCTTCATCTACTTTAGAAGAAGATATGAATTTTCATGAGATTAGCTCATTTGATTATTGGTGGCATGTTGAACCTTTGGTATTTGAATATGTTACATCTGAAGGACTCGGCCTAGATTATGCTAGGGTGGAATTCAATGCGCTTGTAACACCTAGTGTAATCAAGGATGAGCCTATTGCTACTAATGAAGTTTCCATGAGTAATTATTGCAGGTTTGCTCAAGTAGTCCAATCCACTCCTCTTGTCGATGACACATAGTGTGACTTTGACTTAAGAGTTGAGCTTGGTAGTAGCCCATCTGATGGAGGCTCTTACAAATTCATTTGTACATAGATCACGCTAATTAGAGCCACTTGATGGTAAAGAAGGACCTCCATCCCGAACTTTTGAGATGGTACCTTCTAGTGCAAGAGTTTGACTTTGAGGTCTGTGATAAAGGAACATTGGGAGATATGGGGGAACCCATTCACAAGCCTGCTATGTACTATCCTTTCGATCCCGAGCCCTACAGAAGAGACGTTCGAGCTTACGACCCTAAATTGGGGGGCAACCCGAGTTTTTCCCATTTACTAGTTTTTCTTTTCTTTCATTGTATATAGTGCATTGGCTTTTTTTTTTTTTTGGTTTTTCTAAAAAAGAGAGAAAAAGAAGCAAAAGAAGTGTAAAGAACAGAGAGAAAAATCATCGAACAAATAATAAGAGAGTTTTAGTAGCTCTGCGAGTAGCCACCACGAACACCTAGTGGTGTCCAATTTGGTTCGTGGAGCTGCTGCCAGGAAAAATAAAAAAGCCTCAAAAGCAGAGCTCACTACGAATGGTCTGATGCGAGGCTCTCGGTCCATAGTCAAGGGTTTTTCAAGCCCTTTGACCTAAGATAACCCTTTTCCTTCTTCTACCTTTCATCCTTCTCTCTCTAAGCTCTCTCCTTCTCTCTCTAAAACCTCTATAACCACCTACCTCTAAACCTTTAATTTTTACTCTTTTTTTCATCAAATTTCTTCCATTTCTTCTTATTTGCTTCACTTTTACTCCAAATCTCCTTTAAATTTCTCTTTTCTTGCCTTCTTTCCCTCACATTCTACCCATCTTCATACCTCAAACTTCAATAACTCCACTTCACCTTCCATTCTTCTATTCTTCCATATTTCTTCCCATTTCACCTTACTTTTAAAAAAATTTTGCATTTTTTATCATTTTCTTTCACATTTTCACAACTAGACTTGAGCGCCTTTAATAGCATATTTGGTCTTTCACTGAGTATGGACTTGCCTTATCAACATGTCCCTAAAAGAATTTAACCCGAATGCTTTTTGGAATGAAATTTCTAGGGACTATCGGTATGACACAAGCAACTCCAAAGGCATGGTTATTCGAAACCCCTGTATTTGAGTGGGCCAAAGATTGCTTATCTGAGATTTGTTTGCGAGGGAGAATAGTTTGAATGTGTCTCACCTGTTTGAATTGTTTTCTTGTATAGCATGCTCTAAGGTGACCGACTTGACCCCGGATCATTCTTAGCTATTCAGTTACAAAGTGCAGCCATAAGTTTGGCACAGAGGATTATGATTGGGGGCCTCATTACTCCCATTGGTAGGTCTGTTTTAATAGAACTGAACTCCGATGATGGAGTTTCAAGTTTCGAGCAGTTGAACTTAGCCACTTTTGAACAAATGAAATTTTACAAGCTGGAGGCTGGGTTTGTTTGTTTAATTTATCCTCGGAGCCTTCTCATGCCTCTCTTTAATGTTGACCAAACCACTCTCTTGAACTAGGTTAATCTTTACTTTTTATCGAGTGATGAAGAGTTCACGCAACCTGCACCAGCTCCCCTCCCGTCGCACCTAAGGGCCTCTAGTTCATCGCAACTGCCCTCCTCCTCTGATTAGGTTGGTTTGCATGCTAACCTTCGTTCATTCAAGAGCAGTAAGCATCCCTCCGAGTTTATATTCAAACTGAACATACCGCCCTCCGCGACTTTGTTCAGGAGCGGCGTGAAGAATTCCGTGGGATGATTGCTTCCCAAAACCAATACTTCTAAGACTTTAGGGCTTGTTTCGAGACTTGGCGCAACTGGCATATTTCCCATCCCCACAGTCCCTTTTCTCCCCCCACCTCCTTTTTAGTTCTTCTTTTTCTTCCCCATTGATTTTTATGTCCTTACATTAATGACAACACTTTGTCCAAGCATACAGGAGATTTGTGCGAATATGTGTATGTGATGTAGATGTATGAGCAGTGTGCATTTTAGGTATTGCATTTAGGAGTAGTTTGCATTTTTATTTAATCATTTTGTTTTTCTTTCTATGTTTAGGTTTCTTTTTTTAGTTTTAGCTTTATTTTGGTTGTATTCAATTTTTAGTTGCATTTTAGAGTTAGCATAAAGAAAACCCAAAAAAAAAATAAAGCATAAAAAAACAAAACAAGTAATAAAATCCTCTGATGATGAGTCTTAGACTAAGTAGTTTTCTTTAACTTATTTTGACCCTTTTTGTTACGCCCATTTGTGAGTAAAATGTTTGATTTTAAGTTTTTAAAATGTGCTTCATGTTTGTCCGTCATGTCAATTGCGATTCGATTACTCACTGATTCTTTGCATGACTATTTAGCACATGTGATCTAATGAGCTAGTTGAGCTTTGGTAGTTACTCCATGAGAATTTGATCCTTATTTGGACCAATTCATTATTTTAGTCTAATATTCTTTCTCATGTTGGCTCTTCCTAGATTTCAAATCTCTAGAATTTATTTTGACTCTTTTTTATGATTGAGACATTCTGCGAATTTATGAGCTACATTGATTAAATAGCAACCTTTATTATATATAATTTATCCCTTGCTACCCCCTTTGAGCCTTGACCCTTTTTCTTGATGTAAACATATAATAATGAACCTTGGAGACATGCATATCTTACATTTTTAGTTAAGACTATAGAGTTTCATTAGTGATTGGAAGTAGTTTGAGGATAATGACATTGTTGTTTGATGTGGTTTGTTGTATGTAATAAGGAATTCATGCGATATTTTCCTTGGTGTCATTTTGGTTGAATTTTGCGAGTCGCTAAAAAAAGTGTTGAGAAGTGCACAAGTTCTCTTGCCACAATCCTTCTCCAAAAAGATCGAATCGAAAAGAAGACAAAATCAATGAAAAAAGGAAAGAAAAAAGAATGTTGAAAGAAACATAAGAGAAGTAAAATAACACAAGGATTTGGTATAGATTTCACATTACATATGCTTCAACACTTTTTAGCATAATCGACCAACTTGGGGTAATTTTGTGTATTTGATATGTATTGGTATTTGATGTGAGGAGTACTTTTATGAAACGTTGGATGAAGATGATTTATACTCATAATCTTTGGCTTTGAGCTCCACAAATCCCAACATATTTGTTCCCCTCTTACCTTACCCATAGCCCCGTTACAACTCTATCAAAGTCCTTATGATTGCCTACCATGTGTTGCATTTTAGTGGTGATGAATTTGAGATTCTTGTCAAGCTTATGGTAGATTTAATTCTTTGGATTGAGATTTGAGAGAACTGCATTATATTTTTAAACACATGAGTGATGAGTGCTTCATCCCTAAAGTGAGGTTCTATTGGTTGTTTTAGCTGCACTTATTACATGCGCCAATATGCTTGCTTAAGTTGATTTAGGTCATCGATTCAATGTTTGATGTGATGGTACTAGTTTCAAAAACTTCATTCTCTCATTTGTTTTACAATGTTTTCCGTCACTTTTGGGCTAGCTTCTTAGGTTGGTTAGGCTATTGATGTTGCTACATATGTTTACCTATGGAGGTTCTTCATTATAGTTTTAGCAACGGTTCAGGCATGGGGGAGTTTGATAAATGCTTAGAGTACACTTCATTTTCGTGTCATTTTGCTGCACTTTTAGGGAGAATTATGAACTTCATGTTATAATCTGCACTCCTATTCCCGTTTCACGCTTGGGTATGGTTCTTTTCTCTATTTTACAGGTTTTCGGACTTTTTTTCACTTGCTTTGACCCCAATTAACTATGTTTTGACTCCCAACGGATGCCTCTAAGTCAACATGCTTGTGCAGAAGAAAGAAGAGCTAGAGAATTCTGAGACAGAGCCAACGACGGACCCTCCATGGTGAAGGCCGCGGTCCATGGTGAGCTTGAAACTGCTTGCCTCTTCGTCTTCCCTCATCTTATGGCTGAGGACTGCTAAATTCAGGCTTAAATAAGGTCTTGCAGCGGCAAGATGGAGAGAGCCAAGACATCTAACACTCACTTCCATCACACTTCTATCGTTATTTTTAGGATTTTCAAGTTTTCTTGAGAGTAAGAGAGGGAATTGGACTGGAAGATTGGCACTTGGAGGCTTGGGGGTTGGGAAGCCATTAAAGACCACCATAGTTGGTAAGCTTTCTTTCCTTTCTAATCTCTACTTAAAGTCTTAATTAGATGTTGTCAATTTCAATTATTTGTGAGTAGTTTTACTTAATCTAAGGACTTGTTAGCCAAAGTATTGATGTTAGATCTCTAATTTTCAATATTTGTGCTTTATCAAAATTGGTCTAATTGAATTCTATCTTGTGGATGAACTATTGTGAGTAAATTTTGCCCAAATTTGCTTACATATACTAGATAATTGAGTGAGTACTAAACGGAGAAACTCACTATTAGAACAACAAGTTAGAACTTAATTTAACGATTCTTGAAAGAGAGTTGTTTGTTGAGATAAAATCTTAGCAATCAAAAACCCATAACCACTAAAACCAAGGACATTTGAAAGAATATTAATTGGATTAGTTCAGGCAATTCAGTTTGTTTTGAAAGAAAAGATTGAATTCTTAGTTCGATTGTACTCCTTTGAATCATCCAATTCCAGGTAAAGTGCATATTTAAATCCAACGATCCAGCTCTTTACTAGATGAAACAATTCCATAGAAGCTTTTAATTTGATTGAATTTCTCGATAGTTAAATAGCAATAGTTGAGACAACCCATTGGAATTTGGTTGCTTATCCTTTTATAATAGGCTAAAACTTAGTAGATTAAATTTGGTCTCTGTGGGAACGATACTAAAACTATACTATAACAACCTTGCGCTTATGGTAGCAGCACCTATCAGTGCTACTTGGCGTGATCGTGCCACCTTTCCTACATTCCCTTTTTTGTTCCTGAGATTTGGCACGATCACCCTGTGGCATATTGCACGACTGTGCCCTCTTAGTTTCGCTGTTTCCACCTCGTGCACGTCCATACTTCCCCTGTTTCCATCCGTTTCCCCTCTTTCCATATTATAAATTATTACCATAGCTGGTCAGGGAGATGTTTCTTACTCCCAGAGCATTCCCCTTGATCAAACCCATAAGATAGATAGGGACCTTGTAGAGCTTCAAGAGCAAGTGAAAAAGCTCGCTCAAAAGGCTAAACAAGTAAGGCAATTCGCACAACGAAACCCTTACTAACGAGCGTATGATGTTAGCGATATTGACTTCATATACTCTTCCTCTCATGAAGACTTTGATGATGAGGAAAGAGGACATAGAAGAAAAGGCATCCAAGGGATGACCTTAGAGATCTTAAAGTTGAGGCTTCGGAATTGATGGCACTCTTAACCCGGAGAATTATCTTGATTGGGTTCAAGCCCTTGAAAGGATCTTTGAGCTAAAGATTATAATGATGAAAAATCCTTTAAGTTTCCATTCCTAGATTGAAGCGGTATCCTTTACTTCTGCATGAGCACTTGAAGAAGAGTAGGTGATGCAGATTAGAATCCTCAAACTCCCAAGATCAAAGGTAACAAGAAAAATAATCACACCAAGGATGCTTCTTCTCAATTTAATCTCAATCAGTCAACAAAATTGTCAGGTTTATGCCCAAAGTAAGATTCTAATGATAGATTATTAATTTCCACCAAGTTTCCCTCCTAAAGACTCTTAGGCGCCAAATAAGAATTATAAAGGAAAGGCTCTATTCACCACTCTTAATTAAAGATATAAAGATGTAGAGATTTTTAATGAGAGAAAATAGTCATATGCCTTTCCATCTATAATTTAGCTCAAGCTGAGTTTACATCGAGGTAATGGGGTCTATAAATACCTAACATGGGCGGAATTAGTCTTTACAATAGTGAGGCAAGTGTACTAATAGGGGTGTTACAAATTATCTGGGGAAAATAAACCAAATTACTAAGATAATTACAACCAGGGTGAGCTGTATTCTTCAAGGTTCAACCTCCATATTCTAGGGAGCTTTTAGAAGGCTCTACTTCACCAATGGAGGCACTACCACTTAGAAAATCTTCCTTGGTATATGTAGAACCACCTCATGCTAATTAGTCTCAAAGATAACAGTTGTGCCCTACTCAATTAAGGTCAAATTTCAAATTGCTCTAGAATTAAAATTTTGTGCATACTCCACATATTTAGGCCATTTCTCCCAATATTTGAATCCCATGCCCAATTTTAGTGCGTGGGAATAAAATAGACATCTCAATGAATCAAAACAAACTTGGGCTTGCTTTTTTTGGGCCACGTTAGCCATGATTTTAACTTCACCCAAATTCAGCAAATTTCCTGACAAAAACCCACACTATATGAGTTGGGATTTTTAGCACTTTAAGGGATTAAAACACATCCTAACATGGAATTTTATTACATCATCCTAATGTAGACTCTCCAAGCTTCCTAGTAAAATGTAGATTGCCCCGATTGGACTTCGTTTGGATGGTGAGAAGTCAAGCCAAAACTGAGTCAAATACTCAAAGTCGTCCTCCACGTAAGGGGCTAAGTTACCCACATTAAAAGTGCCGCTAACATGCCCCAGAACTCCAACTTGTAGGCATTATCCCCAATCCCTTCAAGCACCTTAATAGGGCCTTCTCCTCGAGCCATAATCTTACCTTACCTCTTAGAAGGGAATCTCTGCTTTGTTAGGTGTAACCAAATCAAATCACCTGAGTTAAAAACAATGGGCTTTCAATGCTTCTTTGCTCTAGCCTTTGTGAGAGGTGTTGACCTTCTCTACTTGAGCTTGAATTTTCTTATGGAGCTTCTTCATTTTCTAAGCTGTCTTTTGGGCCTCAAAGCTGACCCTAGGCACAATGGAAAGAGGAAGAAGGCCTACTGGAGCAAGAGGATTAACTTCATAGCAAGCTTCAAAGGGAGAGTGGGATGTAGCATAAGTAGGAGCCCCGTTATAACCAAACTCGACATGAGGAAGCTTTAAATCCCATTCTTTGAGGTTCTTGCTCACCAATCCTCTAAGAAGGGTAGATAAAGTCCAGTGATTAACCTTCGTTTGCCTATCGATTTGGGGGTAATAGGTAGTGCTAAATAAGAGCTTGGTTCCCAATAATCTCTATAAACACCTCCAAAAATAGGAAAGAAATTTGGTGTCTCTAGCGAAGACAATACTTCTTGGCACACCATGTAGCTCGATGATCTCCTTGAAATATAGGTGAGCAATGTAACAAGCCTCATCACTTTTGTGATAAGGAATAAAATAGGCCATCATAGAGAATCGGTCATCCAGAACCATGACTGAGTCATGCCCTCTTTAGGTTCCTAGCAAACCCAAAATGAAATCCATGCTAAAAGCTTCCCAAGGGCCATTTAATATTGGAAGTACAGCCCTTGATCAAAGGTGCTTTTAGCCTTACAACATATAGTACATTTGGAAACTCTATCAACATCACTTGTCATTCGAAGCCAATAAAAGTGCTCCTTCGAGATCTCAAATGTTTTGTTGATGGCAAAATGTCCTCCTGTTGTACCACAACGGGCCTCTCTCACAGGTAACTCCCTTAGAGATCCCCTTGGAACAAAAAGCTTATTATGCTTGAAAAGGAACATTTCTTGCAAGCTATAAGACTCATGATCCTTAGGGTTTGCAACAATCCCTTAGAAATCTGTATCTTCCTCGTAGAGTTCTTGGATGGTGTAAAATCCTAAAATTTTGGCCTCTAGAATAGAGAGGACAGTGTCTTGAGAGTGATCGGCCCCCACATTTTCCTTGCCATCTTTATGCTTGCAAGTGAAGGAAAATGAATGGAGAAATTTTACCCACTTGGCATGCCTTGAATTGAGATTGGCTTACCCATTGATAAAAGACAAGGCCTTGTGATTCGAATGTATCACAAAGGGCTTTAGCTTGAGATAGCGACTCCAATGGGTAAAAGCCCGAATGATAGCATAAAACTCCTTATCATAAGTAGAGTTGTTGAGTTTAGGGTCACTCAACTTCCCACTAAAGTACTCCAAAGGCCGTTTAGCTTGGTTGAGGGCCACCCCAATGCGAACGCTGCTAACATCACATTTCAACTTCAAATAGGAGATCGAAGTTGGGAAGAGCCAAGATAGGAGCCAAACATAACCTTTCCTCCATTCAAAACTTCCATTCTTCATGCACTCGGTTACATGAGCCATAATAGAGATAAAAACTTTGATGAACCAACGGCAAAATAGGCCAACCCATGGAAGCTTCGAACTTTCATGCGGGAGGTAGGAGCAGGCGAACTCTTGATAGTCTCAACCTTTGATTCATTAACTTGAATTCTTTCACTAGACACAACATAGCCAAGAAAGATAACTTTAGAAGTGAATAATTCGCACTTCTCAAGCTTGGTATATAATTTTTGTTGCCCCAAAACATGGAACACTTAATAAAGCTGTCCCATATGAAATGTCTCATCACAACTATACACCAAGATATCATCAAAATACACCACAATAGACTTCCCAATGAATGGTCCTAAGACCTCATTCATGAGCCTCGGGAAAGTACTAGGAGCATTAGATAGACCAAAAGGCATCACAAGCCACTCATACAACCCAAAGTTGGTCTTAAAAGTGGTCTTTCATTCATTTCTTCTTTCATCCAAATTTGGTGATAGCCACTTCTAAGGTCAATTTGAGGAAAGACCTTGGAACCGTATAACTCGTCAAGAATATCATCCAATCAAGGAATAGGAATTGGTATTTGATGGTGATGTTATTTATACCTCATGAGTAAGGCAAATAAAGGCTTGTTCTTAGTAGTGGCTCTCTCCACCTGTGTTTCACTTATAAAAAGGCTTTTCTCACTCCCCTTCCCCAGTTTAGATTTAAGGGGTTTAGGTAGAGGTAGTGTTGTCAAAGTAAGATTATGACCCTTGTATTTACATGCACATGTATTGGCATACCCATCATGAATCACGTCATTATCACACAACTAAGGCCTACCAAGCAACGGATGACATGCATGCATATGAAGGACATCACGTAGTATCTCACCATAATATGGACCAACTAAAAAGACAATAAGAGCTTGGTTAGTAACATTTACCTCACTTCCTTGCTTGAGCCATTAGAGAGGACCAGGGGTGGGATGCACCTTAGTGGGTAATTAAAACTTATCAATGATTGTTATAGAAGCTACATTGGTGTAACTTCCTCCATCAATAATGAGCTCGCACACCTTGTGTTCAATAGTGCATCGAGTATGGAAGATTTGTTCTCTTTGGCTTAGCTCACAAGGAGCCCCTTGGTCGTGGAGTGCTCTTTGAATTACCAAGAGTTCACCCATGTCCAGAGTGATCAAAGTTTGGTCCTCATCCTTAACTTCCTCCTCACTAGTTGCTTCCTAAATAGCTTCAATCTCTTCCACTTCTCTAATAGTGAGAGTTCTCTGGTTGCTACAATCTGCTTGAAAGTGTCCATAACCATCGCTTGTGAAACACTTTTTACCCTCTAATCTCTTTGGCGGTTCACTAGCAATCTCTTTATCCTCGTCAAGGGCTTTGATAGGTGTACGGGTAGTGTTAACTTTGTTAAAGAGAGAGCAACCCTTGGAGTACTTTAAGGGTGAATAGAAGAGGTGGTTTGAAAGGGTTTTCGACCCTTAAGTTGTTTCTTAACTTCAATGGCTAGGTGACACACATCATCAGAGGATAAGTAAGGTTGTAGATCCACTTTGTTAGCAATGCTAGGAGATAACCCTTTAATGAAACTAGAAATCTTGAGTTTGGGTTCTTCATCCAAGCTAACCCTCATTTGACATTATTCAAACTCCCTAATGTACTCTTCTACCTTTAGATTCTCTCGGTTAAGAGAGGTGATCTTGAGGTAGAGTTCTTATTTGTAAAAAGGGGGTAGGAATCTCTTAGCTGTATGTTTCTTAAGCTTGGATCAAGTTTTGATTTTGGATTTGTCTTCTCATGCCATAAGAAAGCATACCCCTTTAATTTAGGAATGGCCAACTTGAAGCACTTTTCATCATTATACTCTTTGAGTTCAAAGATCCTTTCAAGAGTTTGAACCCAATCAATATAGTTCTCCAGGTTAAGATTGTCATTAAATTCTAGTGCCTCAACTTTGAGATCTCTAACATCATCCCTCGGATGTCTTCTTCATCTATGTCCTCCTTCCTCATCGTAAAAGTCTTTATGAGATGAAGAGTATGCGAAGTCAATAGAGCTAACATCATAGCCTAGTTGGTAAGGGTTCAATCGTGCGGATCCCTTCACTTGTTCAACCTCTTAGGTGAACTTCCTTATTTGCTCTTGAAGCTCAACAAGGGCCCTACCTACCTCATGGGCTTGCTCAGGAAGAATGCTCTTGGAGTCAGAAGCATCTCTCTCACCCGCCATGGTAGTAATGGTAAGGTGAAAATAGGGGAAAAGGATGGGAATAGGGAAAGCACGGATTTGCTACAGGTGGTACGAACAAGAAAACAGTGAAAAATAAAGGGGCATGGTTGTGTTCTGTGGTACGGGGTGGCAATGCCAAATCTCTAGAAGAAGAATGGGAATGCAAGAAGGGTGGCACGATTATGCTATGTAGCACACAGTGGTCTTGCCAAATCTCTACCTAGGTATTTTTTGACGGGTATTTCATGAAGGATTTTTATGGAGTTTTATGGATGTGTTTAGGCTAGAGATTGTGTTTGGGATATAATTAGGGTTCTTTATGGACTCATGAGGGTTACTGAAGGTAAGTAAATGGTGGGAAATTTTGAAGAACCAAAGCATGGATTTTTGGGGTGAAAACGAAAAGGTACAGAGGTGTTTGAATCAATTAAGGTTTTGATTTAATAGCCAGCCAAAACAAGCTCTAGTTGATACCAACTTGATAGGGATTAGAATCCCCAAACTCCGAAGATCAAAGATAAAAAGAAAATAATCACACCAAGGATGCTTCTTCTGGATTCAATCCCGATCAATCGATAAATTGTGAGGTTTATGCCCAAAGTAAGATGCTAATGATAGATTATTACTCTCCACCAAGTTCCTCTCCTAAGGAATCTTAGCCACCAAATAAGAATTCTAAACGAAATTCTCTATTCACCACCCTTAATTAAAGAGATAAAGATGTAAAGATTTTAGAGAGAGAAAATAGCCATATGCCTTTCTATCCAAAATTTAACCCAGGTTGAGTTTACAAGGAGATAATAGGGTCTATAAATACCTAACATTGGGCAAATTAGTCTTACAATAGTAGGGCAAGTGTACCAATAGGGTTATTACAAATTATCTCAGGAAAATGAACCAAATTACTAAGATAATTATAACCATGATGTGCTGTGTTCTTCATGATTCAAGCCCCATACCCTAGGGAGCATTTAGAAGGCTCTACTCCACCAATAGAGGCATTGCCACTTAGAACATCTTTTGTGGTATATGTAGAACCACCTCATGCCAATTAGTCTCAAAGATAATAGTTATACCCTCCTTAATTAAGGCCAAATTCCACATTCCTCTAGAATTAAAATTTTGTACACACTCCACATATTTGGGCCATTTCTCCCAATATTTGAATCCAAAGCTCAATTTTAGCTCATTAAGCTAAAATAGATATCTTAACGAATCATAAGAACTTCGGTTCGCTTCGTTTGGGCTCCATTAGGTGGGATTTTAACTTTAGGAAATCAAAATGCAACCTAACTTAGAATTTTATGGCATCATCCTAAAGTAGACTCTCTAAGCTTCCCAACAAAGCATAGATTGCCCCAATTAGACTGTGGTGTGGATAATGATGTAGCCAAGAATGGGCTTGGGGCTTGGTATGCATTAGTAGGTCTAGAGAAGTCAAATATAAAATCAAAACTTGGCCCAAGTAAAAAAAGCATATGGACAAGATTTCTACCCCTTTCTTACAAACAAGAACTCTAGCTTAAGATTACCTCTCCCAACCAAGAGAATCGAAAGGTGGAAGAGTGTATTAGAGAGTTTTGGATACTCTAAATGAGGGTGGCTTGGATGAAGACCCTGAACTCAAGATTGCTAGGTTCGTCAAGGGATTATCTCATAGCATTGCTAACAAAGTGGATTTACAACCTTACTTATCCTTCGATGATGTGTGCCACCTAGCCATCAAAGTTGAGAAGCCACTTAAGGGGTCGAAACCCTTTCAAACCACTTCCTCTATTTGCCCTCAAAGTATCCCCCAAGGGTTACTTCTCCTATAACAAAGTTGGCACTACCTCTACACCTATTAAAGCCCTTGCAAAGGGTAAGAGGATTGTTAGTGAACCACCAAAGAGATTGCAAGATAAAAAGTGTTTAAGATGTCATGGTTATGGACAATTCTAAGCTGATTGTCCCAATCAGAGAACTCTCACAATTAGAGAAGTGTAAGAAATTCAAGCTATTGAGGAAGCAACTAGTGAGGATGAGTCGAGGATGAGGACTAAACTTTAATCATTCTAGATGTAAGAGAACTTATGGTAATTCAAAGAGCACTCCATGCCTAAGAGGCTCCTTATGAGCAAAGCCAAAGGGAGCAAATATTTTGTGCCTAATGTACTATCGGAGGCAAGATATGTGAGCTCATTATCAATGGAGGAAGTTACACCAATGTAACTTTCACGGCACTCATTGATAACCTTTAGTTACTCACCAAGGTGCACCCCACCCCTTATTCTCACCAACGGCTCATGCAAGGTGTGGAGGTAATCGTTTCTAAGCAAACTCTTATTGCATTTTCGGCTGGTCCATATTGTGGTGAGGTACTATGTGATGTCCTACCTATGTATGCATGTTACTTGTTACTTGGTAGGTCTTGGTTGTTTGATAATCATGTGATTCATGATGGGCATGCCAATACATATGCATTCAAACATAAGGGTTGTAATCTTACTTTGACACTACTACCTCCTCCTAAACCCCTTAAATGTAAACTAGGGAAGGGAAGTAAGAAAAGCCTATTATGAGTGAAACACAGTGGATAGAGCTATTAGTTAGAGAAAACCTTTATTTACCTTCCTTATGATAGAATCAAACACATGTGTGGGACAGAAACTCATTCATTCCTTAGCTCAATCACTCTTGAGAGAGTTTGAGGATGTATTTCCCAATAATTGACCCTCGGAGCTCCCTTCTTTGAGAGAAATTAAGCACCAAATTGATCACCTATAGGTTGCTCCTTTACCAAACAAGCTGGCCCATCAATGCAATCCTAGTGAGTTAAAAGAACTGTAAAGACAAGTCCAAGAATTGTTAGACCGTGGGTATATTAGAGAGAGCTTAAGACCTTGCTTGCTTCCTGCTCTATTTGTACCCAAGAAAGATGAGACTTGACATGTGTGCATTGACTCTAGGGCCACAAATAACATCACCATCAAGTATCGATTTCGTATTCCTCAATTGGATGATATGCTTAATGAATTATATAGTTCCTAGGTCTTTTCTAAAATTGATCTTCGAAGTGGCTGTCCCTAAATTAGGATGAAAGAAGGAGATGAATGGAGGATAGCTTTTAAGACTAAGTATGGATTACATGAGTGGCTTGTGATGCCTTTTAGTCTATCTAATACCCCTAGTGCTTTTATGAGGCTCATGAATGAGGTCTTAAGACCATTCATTGAGAAGTCTATTGTGGTGTATTTTGATGATATCTGTATGTACAGTTGTGATAAGACATCTCATATGGAACACCTCTATCAAGTGTTCTATGTTTTGAGGCAACAAAAATTATATGTCAAGCTTGAGAAGTGTGAACTGTTCACTCCTCAAGTTGTCTTTCTTGGCTATGTTGTGTCTGGTGAAAGAATTCGAGTTTATGAATCTAAGGTTGAGGCTATCAAGAGTTAGCCTACTCCCACCTCAATCACAGAAGTTCAAATCTTCCATAGGTTGGCCTCTTTCTACCATGTGTTCATCAAAGATTTTAGCTCTATTATGGCTCCCTTAACCAAATACATAAAGAAGGGAAGCTTTGAATGGACAAACAGTGCCCAAAGGGCCTTTGAAACAATGAAGAAAAGGCTATGTTCGGCTCCTATCTTCGCTTCCCAACTTCAATCTCCTTTTTAAAGTTAAATGTGATGTTAGCAGGGTTGGCATTAGGGCAGTCTTCACCTAAGCCAAATAGCTCTTGCCTACTTTAGTGAGAAGGTAAGTGGCCCTAAACTCAACTACTCCACTTATGATAAAGACCTTTACGCTATCATATAGGCTCTTACCCATTAGAGTCACTACCTCAATGTGAAGCCCTTCATAATACATTTGGATAACAAGGCCTTGTCTTTCATCAATGGGCAAGCCAACCTCAATTCAAGGCATACCAAGTGGGTGGACTTTCGCTAATCATTTTCTTTCACTTAAAAACATAAAAATGGTAAGGAAACTGTGGTGGTCGATGCATCTTAAGAGGATACACTCTCCTCTCTACTCTAGAGGCCAAAATCTTAGGATTTTACACGATCCAAGAACTCTACAAGGAAGATGAAGACCTATAAGGAATTGTGGCGAACCCAAAGGATCATGGCTTCTATACCTTATAAGATGGGTTTCTCTTCAAGAACAACAAGCTTTATGTTCCTAGGGGCTCTCTAAGGGAGTTACTTGTGACAAAGGCCCATGGTGGTGCATTAGGAGGACATTTCAGCATCAACAAAACAATTGAGATATTTAAGGAGCACCTTCCATCAAGGGTTGTACACCCCTCTTCCTAAACCAAATAGCCCTTAGGAAGGCGATAGTACAGATTTCATTTTGGGTTTGCCAAGAACCTAACCTAAAGAAGGCATGACTAAATCAAGGTAGTAGTTGACCGATTCTCCAAGATGGCCCATTTTATTCCATGTAACAAGAGTGATGATGCTTCTCACATTACTCTTCTATACTTTAAGGAGGTCATCAAGCTACATGGTGTGCCAAGGAGTATTGTCTCCGATAGAGACACCAAATTCCTTTCCCATATTTGGAGGTGTTTATAAAGATTGTTGGGAACCAAGCTCTTATTTAGCACTACTTATCACCCCCTAACCAATAGACAAATGAAGATTACCAACCAAACTTTATCCATCTTTCTTAGGGGATTGGGGAGCAAGAACCTCAAAGAGTGGGATTTAAAGCTTTCTCATACCGAGTTTGCTTATAATCAAGCTCCTATTTATGCTACATCCCACTCTCCTTTTAAAGCTTATTATGGAGTTAATCCTCTTATCCTAGTAGATCTTCTTCCTCTTCCCATTAAGCATATGGTCATATTTAACTGCCCAAGAGAGAGCTAAGGAAATGAAACAGCTCCATGAGCAAATTTGAGCTCAAATAGAGAACGTTAACGCCTCTTGCAAGGCTAGAGCAAATAAGCATTGAAAGCCCATGGTTTTCAACCCGAGAGATTTAGTTTAGTTGCACCTAAAGAATGAGTGATTTCCCTCTATGAGGAAAAAAAACTCATAGCTTAAGGAGAAGGCCCTTTCAAGGTGCTTAAAAGGATTGGGGACAATGCCTACAAGTTGGAGCTACCGAGAGACATGCATGTTAGTGCCACTTTCTTTGTGGATGACTTAGTTCCATACGTGGAGAACAAATTTGAGAATTTGAAGGCAAATCCTCCTCAAGGGGGGCATGTTGATGCATACAAGCCCCAAGCCAACTCTTGGCTACACCCTCATCCACACCAAAGTCCAAGCCAACTTTTCTTGGTTAAGATGGCCACCGCTCTAACATTTCATGCGATTTTAGCCTGGCTTCTCACCATCCAATCGAAGTCTAATTAGGGCAATCTATGCTTCATTGGGAAGCTTAAGGAGTCTATTTTAGGATGATGCAATAAAGTTCTGAGTTATGATGTATTTTGATTCCCTAAAGTGATAAAAACCCTAACTTATGCAGTGAAGGTTTTGTCAAGAAATTTGTTGCATGTGGGTCAAGTCAAAATCCTAACTAACAAAGCCCAAACGAAGCGGTAGCAAGTTCCTCTAATTCCCTAAGATGTTTATTTTAGCTGCACGAGCTAAAACTGGGCATTAGATTCAAATGTTAGTAGAAATGGCCTAAATATTAGGAGTGTGCTCAAAATTTCAGTCTTGGAGCAATTTGGAATTTACCCTTAATTGTGTAATATTTAACTAGCACGGGTGATTTTATACATACTAAGGAAGATTCCCAAGTGGTAAGGCCTCTATTGGTGGAATGGAGCCCTCCAAAAGCTCCCTAGAAGATGGATGATGAAGCCTAGAAAATACAGCTCATCTTGATTGTAATTATCTTAATAATTTGGTTTATTTTCCTAAGGAAATTTGTAATCCCCCTATTGTTACACTTGTATCACTAATGTAACAGCTAACTCCCCTGATCCCATTTTGGGTATTTATAAACCTCATTACCTCTATGTAAACTCAGCTTGAATTAAAGTATGAATGGAAAGGCATATGGCCATTTTCTCTCACTCAAGTCTCTACATGTTTATCTCTTTAATTAAGAGTGGTGAGTTAAGTCTTTCCTTTAGAATTCTTCTTTGGTGCTAATAGCCTTTAGGATAGAAATTTGGTGGAAAGTCATTAAATTGTCATTGGTATCTTACGTTAGGCTTAAACCTCACAATCTTATCGATTGATTGAGTTTAAATCCAAAAGAAGCATCCTTCGGTGCGATTATTTTCATTGTTATCTTTGATCTTGGGGGTTTGAGGATCCATCCTCATCACTGAGTAATTAAGTTAGAATTCATATGTGAGGACTGAACTGATCTTAATTCAGTTATTTCACTATCACAAATGTTATTGACAATTTTAAAGCTTCAAAACTAATTGTATAAAATAAACATCGAAAGTTGTATTTCAAAAATAATATTTTCTGTCTTCAATTTTATTAGAATTTTTGAAAGGATTTACCCCAAACTAATTTTTTTTAGCAGTAAATTCCTTCAAAATAACCTCACTTCAATTTCTTTATTATAGATGGAAACAAACCCAGATAGAGCTAAGCAATTTAATCATATGTTCCTACTATTTAAAACTTTTCCAATCAAACACAAACCCAGACTCAAACTGAAGCTCATCCTCATCATTAAATCAAAATTCAAAACCAATATGAAGGTCACACTGAACTTCCACCTTTAGCATACAACCAAGTTGTGAAATCCACTACTGCTCATATTCCTTATAAGCCTCAAGCTTCTTAATTGCAAGTTTTGTCCAAGGCTCAATCTGAATCTTCCTACTATTCAAAATCAAAAATGGAAGTTATAACCTTCACTCATTTTTATGAACCATTCAAACTTAAAACTTCAAACTTAAACCTTGACCTTGAGGCAGGAAAGTCTCTTCCTTGAAGATGACACACTGAAGAATTGTTGATTCTACGAACTCATCTTACATGATACCAAAATACTCAGATGAAGCACATTAAAGATGACAAAGAAAAAGCTCTTTATTCAGAATTTATAATTCTTAAGATTTATTCAACCAAGGAGTGAGGTCAAACCAGTTTTGAATACAAAAAATTCTTAGACAATTTCTAACCTCCACATTTCAATTTCCTTGATTACAAAATGGCAAGGTTTAGAGCTTTCTACTTTAGGGGCTTTGACTATTCATGGTTCATCTCCTTTGACAAAGGAGTATCATATCAATATATTCAAAGATGGTTCTTTGAATGGGTCATACTTGGATTCAAATCACACTTATTACCTTCATCAGCTATTCAGGGTTTTCCAGTATTTGTGAACTGCTAAGATCATTCAAAGCATAAAATGAAATCGCACCTTCAGTCAAATTTGAGGGTCCATGGATTCTCTATTAGAATTTTAAATATCACAAGTCTTATTCTGATGATTCATATGTGTCCATAGTCTAGGAGTTTAAATTTAAGTTCTAGAAAATTTCAATTTTGACTAGAAATGCAATCTTAATCAAGTTCAGAGATATTTAAAAAAGCAGACAAAGCAGGTCACAAACAATCCTTCCTCACTAGTCAAGAAGGATGACCAGTGTCCTTCTTTGGACTCATCCAAATGTTTGAAGAAGGAAAATAAATTTTAAAAAATCATGCAATTGTTACAGCAACAAAGCAACAACGATAGTATTTCATCAATTGAGTCTTACTTTGATCCATTGGGTGGACAATGTGCTCAAACCCCTATGGCACTTAGTCCAAATTCACAGAAGACTACAATTCAACTTTATCATCCTTCTTCGACCTCTCTTTATTCTCTTTTTATTTTATTGATTTATTTTATTTTTATTGCTTCTTTTTGAGTTTTAAAGCCTTGTCATTTTTCTTTCTTTTTGAGTCTTCTTTTCTTTTTGCGTATTCGTTTTTATTTGTAATTATTTTTATGTTTCTTTTCACTCCCATTAAGGACACTATGTGTTAGGAGTGGGGGTAAGGAAACAATTAGGGGTGTTCATCATTCGGTCCAAATCTGGACCGAACCGAAGACCAGCCTAGTCCGGACTGAGCCAGACTTAACCGAATGAATTTAGTGCAGTCCACGGTCCACAAATTTTATTATTTGGTCATCAGTCCAGTCCGGTCCGGCCCATCGATCCACCGGTCCGGACTGAGGACCGAATAAAAAAATTTAAAAATCGACTTTTTACTTATTCAATTTTAATTTTCTTTTGCAACTTATAATTTCTCAAACGTTCAAGAATATTGAGTTGTTTTTCATGGTGAAAATATGTTGAAATTATTTATATTGAAATAAATATAAGATGTTCATATCGTAAAAATTTGCTAACTTGACAATTCGGTCCGGTCCAGTCCGGTCCCCTTTTTTCAGTCCGATCCATGACTTATTCGGTCCGGTCTACAGTCCATAACTTCCCTCTTACGTAGTCCTCAGTCCAACCTAGTCTGGTCCAGTCCGGTCTGAGTTTTGACCAATGAACACTGCTAGAAACAATGTTTCAAAAAAAGACAAAAAAATGAAACATCTTGAAAATTCAAAAAGATTTTTTGTTTTATTTTTGGGGAACGTATGTGCTATCCTGATAGAACTATGGTTTGGGGAATGTATGCGATTTAGGAGTGGGGGTGGGAAACTATGGTTTGCATGATAGAACTTAGTCTAAGGTGTGATATTTTTGTACGGTCCTAATCCCCGACATTGTTAAAAAGACTTCCTAACTTTTGTAGATGAAGCTGTGAGATTTTGAGCTTTAAAGACTAATTCGTCGTTATTAGTATCATATATTTCTTTTATGTGTGTCTCTTCTATGATTATATCTCTAGAACTTGTTTTGATTCCCTTCAAAATCACATTTAGCATGTGCATTATGGTAATCTGATAGCGCCAGTCTTTGTTTTGTGAGCCATATTAGCCAAATTGTCACCTTGATGTGAATGCTTTGGCCTTTGTTAACCCTTTGAGCTTTGATTGTTTTCATTTGTGGTGACCCTTCATTTTAGCCCTTAGCCTAAACACATTTCCTATTACCTAAGCGAGAACTAGTGGTGCAGCACTTCAATATTGGATGATGGGTAGCTTCTGGATGATTATGTATATGGTGGTTATTTTTTGGAACTTTTGGTGTGGTAAGGGGATGTATTGTTGTTACCATTTGGAAAATGAGTTATGTTGTTGCATGCTATTCACTTATTTTCCTTTCAGAAAAAGAGGAAAAAAGCGAATGAGAAAAACAAAGAAAAAATTAAAAAAAATTAAAAAAATCTTAGAAACAAAAGTTGAAACAAAGTGTTGTGAATAAGAGTGTTTGGCATGAATGCATGATCATTGTACATACGCTTTTCCAATGGTTGCTTTTGAAGGGTGTGTTCTTACTTGTTTTGGGAGAATGTAGTTATTGGAAGGATTTAATTGCTCATTAGCTACTTAGCTTTTAGCTCCTCATTTCCTAAATTGATTTTCCCTCTTCGAACCCTTTTTACCCTTAGCCTCATTATAACCCTTTTAAGTCTTCTTGATTATCATATCATATATTGTATTTTAGTGCTGGAGAATTGAGAATCTTAGAAAGCCTATGATAGTTTGTCTGATTGGAAGATAAATTAACTGAGCCCTGTAAAATCTTAAACACATGAGAGGGAGTGATTTACCTTTTCCTTAAAGTGAGGTTCTACCAGTCGGGCTTGCACATATTTTCTAAGTGAGGTGAAAGATTATGTGTATATGTCATCATGGGGATTAAAAGTATCTTAATATGTACATTGTGTTTATATGTGATCTAATGCTTAGCTTACTTGAGTGGTATGGTTGGTTTAGATGTGTGCATATTTTTTCCGCAGGGCTGCATATATGAATTTTAAAACACCAAAAAGATTGTCTATTCTCTATTTTCTTTTTTCTTTTTCTTTCCAAATTTTGTGGTATATCTTCTATGAACCCTCACGAGACATTCCTCGTTTGCTAGGGTTAACCTAGGGATTTAAAAGGCTTGTTGCACACACTAAATGCAACTGTGATTTCTAACAAAAGTGGGTTAGGATTTTATTTTCTTTTTCTAATATGTTTAGCTTCGTTTTACTCAGGGACGAGTAAAATATAGGTGTGACAGTATTGTTCAATCTGAAATTATATCATTTTATGCCCTATTATTATCTACACAATAATGAAAATGTGTCAGTTGTGAACTCAGACCTTATTTGCTCAAAATGAATTATTAAATTAGAATTTTAATCTGTTTTTATTTATTTTTCAGGAATTACAAAAGTTCAAAGAGAATGAATAAGTTGTTGGTTGAAAGAATTGAAAGAAAAAGAATTGCATCAAGTGAAATGAAAAAAAAGGGCAAAAAGAATAGCCCATCCACAGCCCAGGCCCAGAAGCACGCCCCATTTTCTCCCCAGCCTGTCTCCTCTTTCTCTCTTCTTCACTTGGGCCTAACTATCTTCTTTATGCACGTAGGCCAAAGCGTTGAGCCAAGTCCACCTCTTCCCTCCCCCACTCTTCCATCACGGGCTTGTTCTTCCTTGGCCCTATTCCTTGTCCAACCCACCAATTCCCCTCCATCAAGGAGAAGCACGTGACCCTCATGCTCCCATGAGCCAGCACCTATTCCTCCCATTTCCAGTCTCCCTTCTCATATTCGTGAGCTAGCTTTCTTCCTCTTTCACAACTGGCCTAATCTGCTCTTCCTTTATGTGGCCCAAAGCTAAGACTCCTGCCTCTCCCTCACTTAAATTATCATGCGTATGGCACATGATTCTCACACCTTCGTTCCCCCCTCCTTCATTTCTTCTTCTCTTTCCTTACTAACCAGAAGGCTGAAACTCTCAGTGCTACTTCATCTTCTTTATTCAGCAACCATAATTGATGGGCTCCTACAACTTCTGTCTCCTTTTCCATTATCACCATTAATACCATAATTATCCTCATTAATCAAGAGTCGTTACCCGCCTCTCAATCATCAACCTTCTCATTAATAGGGCATCTAATGGGAAGTTTGCTATTTGGGCGATTCCAGGGCTTCATCTCGAGAATTAATTGAAGTAATGAAGAGTTTGGATGAGGCTATAATTGGGTATTTCAAGGTTGAATAAGGAGGGCAGAAAGAGTAGTGTAGCATGAGGGTTCTTTCCCTTTTTGTTCTTCATTTTTCCATTTTCATGTCTATTTTATAGACTCTAAAATTAATGTATTTGATTCTGATCAGGTTAAATTTGAGTGGGATTTTGAGTTTGGTGAAGGTATTTTTCATTCTTATGGCTACTCTTACTCATTTTTCTTACTCTTCTTTCCTTAATTCTGCCAGTTTGCATAGCCTAGGTTCCAACTAAAAATACTTGATCTATTTACTAGTTTGCATAACCTAGTTTGATTGATCTGGTGGTGATGGGGCTTGCAGGTTAACAATTCAATATTTATTACTCTTGATCTATTTTGTGTTCAATTCTAAGAGGGGCTTTGTGCTAGTTTAAAAAGCTTTTGATCTAATACTAACAATAATATAGGTTATGTGGCTTAGTCCAACTAGGTAGTTTTACCTTTAGTTTTATTTAGATCAAAACTAAAATTTTGTTTGAAAAATTTTCTCTTAGTCTTAAATGAATTGTTAGTTTGTTCTCTTTTGCGATCTAAATTCGTAATCCATCCCTGAGGACTATATTGTAAGTGCTACAACAATAAACTATGCACTTGGGAAAATTTAACACCATAAATTCTTGTAAAAGTGATGGGCAAGTTGTAATGACTTTTAGGTAATCATAGAAGGATGAGTTTGAGCTTTAGAACCATTGCTTATGTTTAATGAAGATTGCATATTCATTGTTTCTGGGTCCTCTGAGTGTAGTAAAGTATAATTCATGGTCTCAGATATAGAATAGGGCAGATTCTTGTATATTTTGAATGTAATTATAAGATTGAATCCGGCTGAAATTGAATTTTGACTCCAACTAAAGTAAAGAAATTGAAGCAAAGTAACTTCACTTGAAGGAATTCTCTGATAAGGAAATCGGGAAGGGGATTTTCCCCTCCATTAACGAATTCAATATCAAAATCGAAAACTGAAAGTATTGCTTGCATGTAAGCAATAATTTATTATGATACAAGACTTTGAACATTTTTTGCAGAACTTCTTTTGCGCCTTTGCAGTCAATTCTTAATAACAATTTTTGTAATATAAATCATCTTGAAATTTTAAAATACACAAAATAATAGATAAAATTTCTTTTTTAATGGGAGAATAATTGAGTTGAGGTCTAATCTAGACTCCATTATAGAGCCTTACAGATTATTCAGGATTTGAGTCAAGACCTTGCCTGAAAATTCCACCCTGACCTATATCTAATGCATCTGTTTCAACTATCAAGAATGCATGTGATTGTGGTATGCCTAAACAAGAGAGAGATTTGACTTTACTCTTAATGTCTTTGACCATTATAGTATGCTTTTGAGACTATTTGGAATAATTTTTCTTATGCCTTTGAAATAATAGTTTGCAAATTTCTCTGAGTTTTAGATAGAAATCTAAAACATAACTAAGACAATCAAGAAATTTTTGCAACTGATTTTCTCTTTGATTTCATATGGAATTTTGTCAACAAATTCAATAGATCGTTAAATGGATGAAATAGTACCAATAAAAATGTCTTAGCCTAAAAACTAAACTTTGGTTTGAAATAATTTCATTTTTGTAACAGAAATGACCAACATTTCTTTTTATGACATTGAAAAATGCATTTAGGTGCCTGAAATTGATCTAAATTTTTTGAATAGATAATAATATCACCAATGTAAATTATTGAAAATTCACAATAATCATTGATTGTGTTACTCATAATATGTTGAAATTCCTTGTTCTTGAGTCAAAATGGCATCACATTCCTTTCGTAGTGTCTAAATGGGATTGTGAATGCAATTTTATATCTATCCTTTTCGACAATTTGTATTTGCCAGAAACCAAATTTCATATCAAATTTTGAAAATATTTTTGCATCACATAATCTTCCAAATAAATTCCTTTTGTTGGGGATTAGAGATCTTATCCATTGAACAAATTTGTTTAGTTGTTTGTAATTTATGACTAATCTAAGAACACCATGTTCCTTTTTAGATTGATTGTAGACATAGAATGCTGCACAAATCCAAGGAGATTTGGAGGGTCTAATAAGTTTTTTTGTCTAAAAAAAGGTTCAACTTCATTTTTATGAAATTCTGAAAGTTCTTTATTCATTTGAATAGCACGTGCCTTTGTTGGAATATTTCTTTCATCAAAATCCTTTCGATATGACATTTCTATGATATGAAGTTTCATATCCCAAAAAGCATTTGAAATATCGACACAGACATAGTCTCCAAATAATTTTTTAATCATTGAATTTTTTGCAGAATTTTTGGCATAGTAAGTTGTTCATCATTATTTGCTTGGGTAATTTATATTTGTAGAAAAACTATTTGTTTTTCTTTAGCAAAGATAGCTGTACAGATCTGTGATATCTCTTTTTTCACTAGAGAAGCAAATTCAAATCTAATCTCTTTTCTGACAATATTTTAAAAAATTCCTTTGGAATCGATAGTAAAAGGATAAATTTGAGTAAGGCGGGAGTTCCAAGAATGACTTCTTGTTTAAGATTTTTAATAAGTATAAAAACATTTTTGAAGCCATACTTCATTATTACAAATATAGGCATCTAAAAGCTTGTAATTAATTTGATGTCTAAAGCTAGTAGCATTAGTGATTTTTCTTTAGTTTTCTCAAAATATTTTGAAGAAATCATTCTTGAATGCAATTCATGTCAGCACCACTATGTAGTAGAGTGATGGAATGAAGATTGAAATTTTTAACAATGATGGTAATAGAGACATACCATTTTTGAAAATAAATACGATTAATAACTAAAAAGAATGTCCCATGGTTTGTTCATCTAGACTTAGTTAAGATAAGAAGTTGAGGATTGATTAGGGGATTTTTGACAACTTAAGTGAAGAAGCAAGATTTTTAAGTTCTTGAAATTGAGAAATAAGGATTGAATTTGTTTCTATATGAAAATTTTACATTTTAATTTGATCGCTCAAATCCTGTAATTCAACTTTGAGTTGATTGACTTCTTGTTTCAATTCTATGACAGTTATGGATTTGGAGGAATAAGATCCTTGTCCTTCATAATTTATGTTACCTATTTCGGACTAAAGGCTTGTATTTATGAATTGGTAACTTTGTGTTTTAGTAATACATTTTTAAGTTCTTTAAGATGTTAAGCTTTTATCTTTGGTTCGTTAATTTTTTCAATAAGTTCAAGGAGAAGCTCTGGTTGAGACTGATCTTTTCTGATTACATTACAATTGTTAGGATAAAAAGTGACTTTTTCATCTGAAGAGTCAAAAGGATCACAATTGGATGATTGAATTTCATAGAGGACTTTTTTAGAATCATTATAAATTAAAAGGGAAAGCATTGTTATTTGAAACTTTTCATCATCAAGTTGCATAATTTTTGCTTCTAATGGACTTTTGTTAGCTCTGTGTCCCACTTGGCTGCACTTATATCACGTAATGACTTGAGTTTGAAAGGGTTGAAATGGGTTTGGTAGAATATTCGTTTGAGTTTTCTTAGAGAAGTTGTTTTTAGGATTTTTCTTGGGTCTTTGATAATATATATTTCTAGTTTCACAATTTTTGGGATAATTTTTTGAAGCTCTTTTAGTAAGCTTTTTCTTTTTAAAAGAAGGAGCTTCTATTTTTTAATAACCAAAATGTTCGCAGAATGTTCTGTGTTCATTCTAAAATAGTTTCTTTTCATATTGATATTTGTTTCAAACTCTTAGTTTCTTACAAAGGGCTAATTGTGCTTTCTTAATAAAGCTCAATAGGAGGTCATAGTTTGAACTATTCCACAGAATTCTGATGACTCACAGTTGTTTTTTTATTTTTGCCTTATTCTTTGAGAAAATAAGGTTTGTAATCCAAAGACCAATTTTTCTTTCCAATAATTTTCATTGGCATCTTTTATTTGTAGGACATAACTAAGAAAAGTATCCTTACACCATTTATAATCACCTAGACTCAGGCATCAAAAATTTTGAATTATTTTCAAATGAAAAGAGCTCAATTCTTTAGTATTTCATATGAAGTATATGACTATTTTGTAAATAAAATATTCTATCATATCAGACTTGTAGGTAATTTTCAGTTTGACCTTCGCAGTTTGTCGATCTTGAGTGGTTTCTATTGCACTTTGAAGTTGTTGGTGTAAGATATTGTTCCTATCCTGAAATGTAAGAATTTGATCGCACCAATTTTGTTATTATCCTGTAAAACCAGAAGAAAAGAGTTTTGCGACATTTTCATCTTTTGCAATATATGAAGTTGCACAAATACCCTTTACTTGAAGAGTATTGACAATTTCATGTTTAGACTTTCCATCTATATTCCATTCATAGATAGTGTCTCCATCATAGCCAGATTGAATTAATGATATATTGATTTTAAGTTGAGGATTTGGAGGGATAGTCTAAGATAGTATGGTTTATTTTGATTTCTAATTTTCCATCGATCATTTTGTACACATAATTTATTAATTTGAGTTTCTTTAAAATTTCCAATAGTATCAGAATAATCACTCAATGAACCATAAATTTCGTTATTAACTCAATAACTAGCCCATACATCTTATATATATATGTTTTATTTCTATATGTTTTTAATATCCCAAAGTGTATATATTTCATACGAATACTAGTATATGCCCACTATCAATACATATATGAGTATATATTCTACATGTATAATTTCAATGTAACTAATATTAGTGTCTTAGGGACATATACAGTAATATAACATTCCATTAACAAGATAACATACATTAAACCTGAAATTGAATATAGCTAACTGTGAATATAGTTCATCTACTCAATCAATTTATATTAGAATAATTGAGTTGAGGTTCAATCCAGACTCCACTATGGACTCTTAGTAATTGTTCAGGATTTTAGTCAAGATAATGCACTATAACCAATATCTAATGCATCTATTTCAACTATCATGAATGCATGCGGATGTACTATGCCTAAATATGGGAGATATTTGACTTCCTTAAGTATTTGAGTATGCCCTTGAGACCATGAAGGAGGATTTTTCTAAGCCTTTAAAATAGTGGTTTGCAAATTTCTTTGAGTTTAGGAAGGAAATCTGCAACATAATTGAGACAACCAAGAAAACTTTGCAATTGATTTTTCTCTTTGATTTCATCTAAAAATCTAGCTGCAAATTCAATAGATCATTGAATAGGCTTAATAGTACCAATTAAAATTCCACGATGTAAAAGTCAAATTTTGGTTTGAAATAATTTTATTTTTGGAGCAAAAATTGTTGAACCATTTCTTTTAATGACGTTGAAAAATTTATTTACGTGCTTAAAATGTTGATCTAAATTTTCTGAATAGATGAGAATATCATCAATATAAACTATTGAAAATTTAAAATAATCATTGAGTATATCATTCATAATATGTTCAAATTAAGAAGGAATGTTCTTGAGTCCGAATGGCATCAACTTGCATTTGTGGCATCCAAATGGAACTATGAATACAGTTTTATATCTATCCTTTTGGTAATTTGAATTTGCTAGAAATCAGTTTTCATATCAAAATTTGAAAATATTTTTGCATCATATAATCTTCCTAATAAATCTTTTTTGTTGGGAATTAGATATCTTATCTATTGAAGTGCTTTGTTGAGTGGTTTGATTTATGACTAATCTGGGAACACCACATTCCTTTCGGACTCAGTTGCAAACATAGTATGCTGCATAACTTCAGGGAGATTAGGAGGTTATAATAAAGTTTTTGTCTAAAAAAGATTGAAGTTCCTTTTTACAAAATTCTAAAAGTTCTTCATTCATTTGAACACGATGTGCCTTCATTGGAATATTTCCTTTATCAAAACCCTTTTTATATGATAATTCTACCATATGTTGTTTTCTATCCCAAAATGAATTTAAAATATCAGCACAGACATAATCTTCAAACAATTTTTCAATCTTTTGAAATTTTTGCTGATTTTTGGCATACCAAGTTGTTCATCAATATTTACTTGGGCAATTTCTGTTTAGAGAAAAGTTACTTGTTTTTCTTTAGCAGATATAGCTTTGGAGATTGAGGTCTCATGAAGAATTGTGATATCTTTATTTTTCATTGAAGAAGGAAATTCAAATCTAATCTTTCTCAAGAATATTTCTATAAACTCCTTTAGAGTCGACAATAAAAAGATAAATTTAAGTAAGGGATTTCGAAGAATGAGTCGTTGTTTGAAACAATATTTTGTATTGCAAATATAGGCATCTAAAAGCTTGTAATTAATTTGAAGTCTAAAGCCAATAGCACTAGTTAATGTTTCTTCATTTTTCTCAGAACGTTGAAGGAATCAGACCTTCTTCAATGTAATTTATGCTAGTACCACTTTCTAATAGAGCGATGGAATGAAGTTTGAAACCTTTAACCGTGATAGTAATAAAGAGATGACACTTTTGGAAATCAATACAATCAATAACAGAAAGAAACATCACATGGTTTTCTTCATCTGGACTTACTTTAGGAGATTAGCATTGATTAAGGGAATTTTAAAATTCAAGTGAAGAAACTCAATTTTAAAGTTCTTGAAGTTAGGAAATAAGAATTACAGAATATCAAATTGATGACAGATTGCAAAATTCAATATGGAGAAACAATAGAGATTCTATAGAACAAATGGGATATGCCTTTCAAGTTATAAAAACTCTAGCTGTTCAAGAAAAGTCTAAAGAAATATATAGCTTACTAGACTGATCTCAAATGTTAGTTTATTCAGAAAAATGTTGGAAACGAAACCTTAAAGAAGTCAAAAGATAATTATCAAACTATGAAATAATGTAGCGTTCAACTTTCTCTAAAACCATTCATTCCAAATACATCTTCCTGCATAATTACTCAAATAGAAATTTGCATTCAAAAGTCAAAGTCTGCGGGCACAGGACAAAATGCAAGTTTTAATTTTGTAAATAACACCAAGATTATTTAATAAAACATATGCATAAGACATAAGCAGTGATTGAAATAAATTAAACGTAAACAAATGGAACACTAAAACATAGATGAATAGTATATGTGAATAGTAACTTAAATAGTGACTTAATTTGACTAATGAATAGAAAGTCTACCAAAAGGTTATTACAAGTAGGGAATCATGCTTAAGAAAAGATACTAGAGAGAATTGATTGGAAAGAAAAATTGATGATTTGCAACACATATGTGGAACCTTTAATTAGGCCCAAAATGTAGCTTAAATAGTAAACGATACAGTAAAACTAAAAATATAACTGACAATTAAATAGTTAAAAGATAATTATTAATTGAAGCATCTTCGACAATAGGCTTATCCTAGATAGTTGCCTACAGAGTTCTATGGAGATGTTTCAATGGAAATGACTAACAAACTTACTATATTTTTCACAAATACTGATGACATTTATTTGGACGGGCTAAAAAAGGAAAAGGTGCTTGACTTCTGAAACCTTTGCTTTGAAAATGTTATGTAGAATAAACTTGAATTATAGTCTCAATTTTATGAATTTAGACTAAATATCGTAGGGATCCAGGACACATTCTCCCCCTAATGGATTAGAATAAGATTCAATTGATGAAATGTTGTCGTTATCACCCTGTTGCTCTAACCATTGCATGATTTTTTTTAATGTAGCTTACTTCTTTGAACCTTTGGATTAACTCGAAGCGGACACCTATCATCCTTCTTGACTGGTATGGAAGGATTGTTCATGACCTACTTTGTCTATTTATTTAAATATCTCTTAATTTGATCAAGAGTGCATTTCTAGCCAAAATTGAATTTCCCTAAAACCTGAATTTGAACTCGCATACTATGGAGGATCATCAGGAAGAACCTTGTAATATTTGAAGTTCTAACAGAGAATCCAAGGAACCTCAAATTCGATTGAAAGTACAATTTCATTTAGTGCTTTGAATAATCTTAGCTACTTTATAGGAACTTAAAAACCTTTGGCTGATGAAGGTAATAAGCCTAATTTGAATCTAAATGTGACCTCCATTTGAAGAATGAACTTTGAATATATTGATCTGAGACTACTTTGTCAAAGGAGATAAACGTGAATTGTCAAAACTCTTAAAATAAAAAGATCTAAACCATGCCAACTTTGTAATCAAGGAAGTAGAAATGCTAAGGTTAGAAATTGACTGGGAATATTTTGTATTCAAAGGGGGGTTAGGCCCTATTCCGTGGTCAAATAAATCTTCAAAATTCTAAATTTTGAATAAAAAATTCCATTGTAACCTTCAATATGCTTAGTCCGAGTAGATTTGGTATAAAGTAGGATACCTTCATAAAATCTATGATTCTTGAGTGTATCGGCTTTAAGGAAGAGACTTTTGTAGCTAAAGAACAAGGTTGAAGTCTGTGGTTTTAGAGTTTTCATGGGTTGTGGTTCACGAAAATGAGTCAAGGTTATAAATTCAATTTTTATTTTCGAATAGTAGAAAGCTTGAGATTGGTGCTTCGACAGAAGTTGTAATTAAGAAGCCTAAGGCCTCTAAGGAATATAAGGAGTAGTGGATTTCACAGCTTGGTTGTTTGCTGGAGGTGAAAATTCAGTAAGGCTTTCGTATTGGTGTTGAATTCTGACATCATAATGAGGATGAGCTTGAATTTGAGTTTGGGTTTTGGGTTTAATGGCAATGTCTTGAATAATTGGAATATAGGATTGAATTTGCTTACCTCCATCTAGGTTCGATTCCATCTATAATAAAGAAATCAAACTGAGGTTGCTTTGAAGGAGTTCACTGGTGACGAAATGAGTTGAGGTAAAATCCTTTCAAAAATTCTCATAAAATTGAAAACAAAAAATAATCTTTTGAAATAGAATTTTTGAATATTTATTTTGTAAAACTAGTTTTGAATTTTTTAATTTCTCAATAACCTTTGTGATTGTGAAATAATTGAGCTGTGGTCCAGTTCAATCCTCACATATTAATTCTAACTTATTTGCTCAAGGATCATGAATAAGACGCTACTTCCTATGTTTGATGCATGTCTTAGGAATGCAAGTGGATGTAGTACTCAAAGGCTTTGACTTTTGAATGCAATTTCTATTTAAGTAATTATATAGGACCATGAACTTGGAATTATTGATTTTCGAGTAAGTTGAATGCTATATTAGTTTGTAGCTTGATAGCTCACTTTTGACTTTTCCAAGGTTTTGTTTACAATATTTTTCTGAATAAGCTAACATTTGGGCTTAGTCTAGCAAGCTATACATTTCTTCAGTCTTTTCCTAAAGAGCTGGACTTTTCATAACTTGAAAGGCATACTTGATTTGTTCTATAAAATCCTTATTGTTTCTCCGTAATAAATTTGCTAATATGTCATCAATTAGGTAATTTGTAATCCTTATTTCTTAACTTCAAGAACTTGAAAACTGAGTTTCTACACTCGAATCCTGAAAACCCTAATCAATCCTAATCTCCATCTCAAGGATTGAATAAAGGTGGCGAATTACTCTGTGAAAATTTCTTAATTTTGGGAGATTTGAATGAATGTTTGCTTGGATTTTCTCCTAATTGGGTTGTTATTGAATATAGTTGAGTAGCCATGGTGTGTAAAATTTGATTAGAATAGTTATTTTGTTCGATGATTTTATGGGTTTCTTTTAAAAATTTTGATTTTCTTGTTAATCTTTTTCCCTATCTTCGTCCCAGCATTTTTTGAATGGATTGCCTATGACAGAATCATTTTTAGATACATGAATAAATATGATATGCAATGGAGGATGGATAGAGATTGTTGACTCTTTTGTAATGAGGTTATGCCGTAATTTTGCTTGTCTTTCTATGGGACAAATTGATGGCTTGCAGTTTGGAATAGAATGTTGGTGTTTTTCATATAAGCATTTAACCAATCGAAGAAAGGTATATTTGCATTGATTTTAGCAAATTAATTGTAATAAATAGCTTTGAGTAAATGTTGTATGTCCTTAGAAAAGTAAGAACGAACCATTCTCTATATGATTGATGATAGTTTTGGTAAAATTCTTTATTAAGATAGACCCTATTAACTTGAAATTTGCTCTTGTAATTTCATTTAATTCAAACGGGACTCTT